>CM060938.1:607203487-607803487 GCA_030765085.1 Allium cepa | reverse complement strand
TGGTTTTCGGTATCGACGGAGAGTATGTCCATTCCCGATCCCGGTCTCTTTAATAGCTACGTATTTATTACCCGATGGTCTGTTAAATTAACGTCTTAAACAAATCAAAGTCCAAAAGTCAAGGTGCAAATTTGACTTTCAAATTTTGACATTTCACGATTCAATTTAGATATTTTAAAACATATTTCCAAATGCAAATTTTCCAAACATTTGAATGGTAAGTATTCAAGTTTAATTTAATAAGATCTAGATGTCGCTTCTTAAGTTTAGTTCATAATCAATGAATTCGATTAAATGGTAAACCTAGTTTAGATTATTAAATCGAATTCTATTCATTTCACTTCATGTTTACATCCACTGTTATCATAAATCCGATAAATCAATTTCATTACTAAATTCCTTTTTATCAAACCTCATTTGATTTATTTACTTATTCAATTAAACTCCCAAATCAAAGAAATCCATTTTCATTTACAATGTCCTGATTTGATTAATTTGTAGGTTTAAAATCATTTTAAATTTAAATATCACTAAATTATATCCATAAAACTTTAGTTAGTTTTGTATTCCTCTAAGTCAAATTTTCTAAATTTCAAATAAAATTTATAACATGTTCCAATCCCATTAAATTTAAACCCGAGTTTTAATCTTAACCTAACAAATCTAATAAATTTTTAAATTATTAAATTCTAAACTTACTTGTTTCTAAATCTCATTTCGATTAAATTCATTTATTTATTTCAACTTAAATCCCTTAAGTTCGTTATTAAATTTCCAAACAAATTGTTAAGTTCATTCCTTAAATTTAAAATATATTTCAATTTCGAAAATGGTTTTGTTGACCAATCAGGTTTCTTATTTTTTATTTTCTATCCTAGGCCAAGTTGTTTAATTCGGGTATTTATCATTTCAACCCAATATGATTCAATATAAAACAAAGCATAGCAAAGGGAACTTGCAGTGTGATAACTAGGATGGTGTCAAAGTAAATAAACAAGCAATGACAACCATACATAACAATTTAATAATTTATTAAATAATCCCGAAATAATCGTATTAACTTACATTTGTTATTTATGAAATTAATATAATTATTCCTAGAATCCACACTATCGTTCATGCAGATTAAAGATTATCATGGTTTCCACTTGGTGTCTATTATCAAGTTACTATATAAATCATACATTCAATGGTTCAAAGTGTAGTTAACGCTATTTCTACGCGACGATTTATTTAACATTTAAAGGGGTCAAGTTCAACATATATAATCCATTTTAAATTGTTGACTATCCTATATCAATTTCAATTTCATATTAAATTTCACTTATATTAACAACCAAATTCAACATCACATAATAATTTTAGTGTCACAACTATTTGTCGTAAACTAGCAATATTCAAATTTAACTTCCATAGCGATTTACAATTTTTATTTCAACAATTCTAACAATCAACAATTTGACATCCAAATTAATATAAAAAACAATTATCACTTGATTATCATAGCATAATAGATTGAGTCGTGAATGAAATATTCACCTTGCGTGGTTGAAGAAGATGATGGCGAAGCACGAAGACGAATAGATAAAATAGACCCTAACAAGCACGACACAAAACGAACACAACTGCAATCAACAAATAATTAATCAATAATTTGTTTATTGCAATATATATATCGATTGAATATATATACAAAATCATACCAAAACAAGGAACTAGATGTAAACAAGGTAGGTGGAAGCCTAGGCCTGAGATCCCGGATCAGCTACAACTGTCAAGCAAGCGAACAATATATAAGATACCGCTAATCTTAAACTAACGGAAAACCACTGTAAATTTATAAACTATTACGTAAAACAAAATTTCTAAAACAAAGTCAGAAACCGCTGGTACAAAATTATGAACAAAGTTTATGCAAACAGTTCTGTACCCAAAATTTATAAAAAACTGCTGCATAAAACTACATACTTTACTAAACAAACCAAAGTTTATATAATAACAACTCATATATAAAGTTTATACTGTACCTCACAAAATAACAAAACATGTTTTATACTGTAACTTTTATACTGTACCTCAACTCATATATAATAACAACTCATATATAAAGTTTTATAAAGTTTTATACTGTAACTCATACATAAAGTTTTATATGCAACCTGGAAACTAAACTAATCAACAGCCGAAGCCAAAACTAAAACATGTACACTTATATTTTTTTCAACAGAACTCTTGTATATATCTTAATATAACTATATAACATATACTTATACTGCTGATTTATAAAGTAGCTTATAAACATACTATACGCAAAGCAACAAATACTGCTTATACACATACTATAGTCAAGGTGCAGGGGGGTTTTGCGGGCTGCATGGAGTCGGTACAGGGGTGTGGCCGCATGGGGGAAAGGCGGGGTGAGGTGTGGACGGAGCTGCAGGGGGGCCGTGTGTAGTGGGTTGGAGTTGCAGGGGGGGCGTGCAGGGGGTTTCAGTGGAGGGGGCGGTTGCAGGGGGCGTACGTGCAGTGGTGGATGCGAAGGCGGGCTGCATGGGGTTTGCAGTGGGGGAAAAAGCGGGCTGGGCGGTAGCGCCGGAGGTGGAAGGGGCGTGTGGGCGTGGGGTGGTTGCATGGGTGGCCGAGTAGAACGGGGGGGAATAGGGGTAGGGCGTGCGAAACTGCATGGGGTTTGGAAATAAAAAAAATAAAGAGAAAATGCGCAGAGAAGAGAAAGGGAGGAGAGTGATGTGGGTTTCATATTTACAGTAAAAATATAGAGGAAGAAGAAAGGGAGGAGGGAGAGAAAGAAATATGCAGAGGAGAGAAGAAAGGTTACGTACCAAGTTTCTTCAAAGTGAAAACTGATGCAGAGCAATAAATGAGGTGAGCTGGTGTGCAGTGGAGTAAATGAAGGGAGATATATACACAGGGTTTAAAGTGTGCAGAGGTTAGTGTAATGATGATTTTGCAAAGTGGTGGTTATTTGGCTTCCCAAGGCAGCTGAATTGGCTATAAAAATTTGAATGCTTGGAATTTTGGGTACCGGTTTGCTGCGTAACGGACCGGTTTGCGCTCCGTTAACAATTATAATTTGCAACACCGAACTCCGATTGACACAAATAAATATACCATTGTGATCAGCGCGTCGAGACGGACACAACGGTATAAAGATATTGATGGTTCGACACCGTTTGCAAAGTGGTAAATCTTATTGACCCATTTGCACGAGCGAACATTTTAGCTAGCAATTAAAAGCGAAATTTGACGAAACGAAATACGCCGTCAAGTTCAGAATATTTTTCTTATGCAACATTGAGAAAAATATTTGAGTTCGGACGATAGGAAATTTACACATAAGATTTAAACTAATATGTAAATGCGACGAGCGTAATTTACTTCAATATTTTTCAACGAAATTTGGCGCACGCCTATGTCTATCTAGACGCATTCCAAATGTGAAATTTGGATGTCAACGGAAGTTGTTTGTGAAATTCGAATTTCTAAAATGAATAAGCGGTTTAAAAAAATTTAAACCGGGTCTGAATTTCAGGGTCGTTACATTCTCCCCTACTCAAAAGTTTTCGTCCCCGAAAAGGAACAAAGGAAAGAGTGGAAGAACAATAAAAGAGATACGATGGATATAGAATAGATTATCGAATAAAGTGAAGAATATAGAATGGAATTTACCTTCAAGAAACAATTCTGGATTTGAATCACGGATACTCTCCTCGGTTTCCCAAGTACAATCACGATCATCGGGACTCCATTGGACTTTGACTAGGCTAACAGTCTTCCTTCTAAGCTGCTTCGTGTCCCTATCAACAATACGAAGTGATCTCCGCTCTATAGTCAAATCCGGCTCAATATCAACCTCATCTAACTGAGCAATAGGAATGGTCATGGATGGATCATGTACAACCTTCCGAAGATGTGAAACATGGAATACGTTGTGCGTGCCCTCAAATTTCTTCGGCAGTGCAACTCTGTAGGCTAGTGTACCAATCCTCTCAGTGATAGTGAATGGTCCAACAAATCTAGGAGCGAGCTTCCCTCTACGACCAAATCGAATAACATTCTTCAAAGGTGATACTTTAAGAAAGACCTCATCCCCAACCTAGAATTTTAACTCTCTTCTACGCCTATCTGCATAGCTCTTCTGCCTATCCTGTGCGGTCTTCATCTTCCTTCTGATTTCATTAACCTTCTCGGATGCTTCCATAATCATATCCGGGCCTAGAACTAATCGGTCACCAGGCTCAATCCAACAAGTTGACGATTTGCATGGCCGTCCATATAAAGCTTCGAACGGTGCCATATCAATACTCGCCTGATTATAAAGATAGTTAAATTTCAATTCAATTTTACTTATTCAAATTAAAAATTTCTGATTACCTGATAACTATTGTTATAAGTGAATTCAACCAAATGGAGATTGTCTTCCCAAGATCCACCGAAATCAATAATGCAAGCTCGGAGCAGATCTTCCAAATCTGATTTACCCTCTCAGTTTGGCCATCTGTTTGAGGATGATAAGCTGTACTCAGATTCAGTTTAGTGCCCAAGACATCCTGAAATGCCCTCCAGAATTTACTAGTGAACAAGGGATCTCTATCGCATACAATACTAGATGGAACTCCATGAAGTCTGACAATCTCTCTCATATAAATCTCGACCAAACTCGAAGCAGTACGAGTGGTCTTAACAGGAATAAAGTGAGCAGATTTTGTCAACCTATCAACAATCATCCATATACTCTCGTTACCTTTTCTGGTCCTCGGTAATCCGTCAACGAAGTCCATAGAAATCTGGTCCCATTTCCAACACGGAATCTCTAGGGGTTGAAGTAATCCTGCCGTCTTCCGGTGATCGGCCTTGACTTGCTGGCAAGTGGTGCATCTACTGACATATATGGAAATATCTCTCTTCATCCCACTCCACCAATATAAATGCTTCATATTTCGATACATCTTGGTGACACCAGGATGAAATGAAAGTGATGAGTGGTGGTTCTCTCTAAGCACTTCTTGTCTCAATCCATCAACATTAGGAACACAAATACGGTTGTCAATCTTCAGAACTCCATTACTATCTATCTGTGCTCCCACTTTACTGTCAGCATTTCCAACTCTACCAAGAACTAACTCCTTCATGCGATAAAGCAAGGTGTCATCATATTGCTTAGCTTTGATGCGATCCATAAGAGATGGGGAGATAACAAGCTGAAATAGGATGCCTTCTACAAGGTTACAACATGACAAAGCTTTGCTATGGCTTAAAGCATCGGCTACAACATTTGCTTTTCCAGGAGTATAATTGATGTCGAGATCATATGCAGCTAAGAACTCGAGCCATCGGACTTGTCTCTGGTTCAAATCCTTCTGAGAGAAAATATACCGCAAGGACTTATGATATGTGAATAATTCAAATTTTGTCCCCAAAAGATGGTGCCTCCATAGTTTCAAGGAGAATACAACTGCAAGAAGTTCTAAATCATGTGTTGCATAGTTTACTTCATGGGTCTTCAACTGACGACCAACATAAGCAACAACCTTACCATTCTGCATCAAGACAGCGCCTAAACCTTCTCGACAAGCATCGGTATAGACAGTTAATCCTTCACTCCCGTCAATAACTGCAAGAACTGGGGCTGAAGTTAACTTATGCTTCAACTCATTAAAAGCTGATTCACACTTCTCACTCCAAATAAACTTGACATCCTTCTGAGTTAAAGCAGTAAGTGGGGCAGAAATCCGGGCAAAGCGCTCAATGAATCTGCGATAGTAACCGGCTAGGCCCAAGAAGCTACGGATATCAGTAGGAGTTTTGGGAGTCTCCCAATCTTTCAAATTAGAACGGAATAAGATGGATCGAATAGAAATAACGAATAGGATAGAACTTACATTGATTACGGCGATCTTAGCTGGATCGACCGAAATCCCGTTTTCAGAAACAATATGGCCAAGGAATCGTACTTCGTCTCGCCAGAAGTGGCATTTAGAGAACTTGGCTTTAAGCTGATGATTTCGGAGAGTTTCCAGAACATAAGCAAGATGTGACTCACGCTCTTTCTCATCTTTGGAGAAGACGAGAATATCATCAATGAAGACGAGAACAAACTTGTTAAGGACATCACGGAAGACTCGATTCATTAAGTTGACGAAATAAGCAGGTGCGTTGGTCAAACCGAATGGCATAACCAACCATTCATAGAATCCATTCTCGGTACAGAAAGTTGTCTTATGAATACTATCTTCTGCTACTCTGAGTTGGTGGAACCCAGTGGCTAGATCAAGTTGTGAGAAAACTTTAGCTCCATGGAGCTGATCGAATAAATCATTGATGCGAGGCATCGGATAGCAATTCTTGAGAGTGCGCTTGTTTAATTCTCGGTAATCGACACACATGCAAAGAGATCCATCTGATTTGGTGACAAATACGACTGCGGCGTCCTATTCAGAACAACTTCTCCTGATCAAACCCTTAGCAAATAGATCATCAATTTGGGTTTTAAGTTCAGCTTTTTCTTTAAGAGCCATCCTTCTGTGAGGGAGAACTACGGGAGTAGCTCCGGGAATAAGGTCAATGCGGAAATCGATCTCTCGCTTTGGGGGTAGAGAGTCGACCTCTCCAAATACATCAGGAAATTTCTGAACAATAGGAGTAGTACTAAGGTCATCCAGGTGAGCATCAAGAGAGAATATGAAGCTTCCGACATATTTTTGAGGTGATTTGCATTCAATGACAAGTGGTAGACCCTTGTCGTTGACTAGAGAAACAGAACGAGCTTTGCAAGAAATAACAGCATCAAATTTTCTTAACCAATCAGAACCCAACAAAATGTCAAATGCTACGAAGCCAAGTACATAAAAATCCCAAGTGAATCGGTATCTTCCATACAAAAGCACAACCTCTTTACAAATTCGACTGAGGTTGGCAAGTCCTCCAATAGGGTTGGAGACACATAAGGAAGTAGTAGCAAGAGTAGGTTCTAATTTGAGCTTATTACAAAGATCAATAGATATGAAGCTATGAGATGCACCAGTATCCAATAATACCCTAACTGGTAAATCATGGAATGAAAAAGTACTTCGTAAGGTACCTCGGTCATCCTGAGCAGGTGGTGGAAGTGGTGCAGGAGTGGTAATAGCATATACTCCAGATGGTGTGCCTTTCTTCCGCAATGGGCAGTCTCTCTCGAAGTGACCTGGCTGGGGGCAGACATGGCATAAATCATTTCTCATCTGAGAAGGTGGTGGAATAACAGCTCCGGTGGATGGACAACTATTAGCATAATGGCCCTTCTTATCGCATTTGAAGCAAGTGATCTTAGCAAGGTCGATTGGGCTTTTCTGGGCATATCCTAATCCTGTAGTATTTTGCCAGGCTTTCTTTTGTTGATCAAATTTCATCTTCCTCTTTCCGAGCTGGCTAGAAGAGGACTGAGCAGGAGTGGCCTTGGCAGTGGGTCCCCTTGGCTTTGCCTCATAACTAAGAGCATAATCAACAAGCTCTGTGAAGGTGCAGTGAGTGTGGCCAGTAAGCAAGTCATAATACTCTGGTCTAGCTCCGAAAATGAACTTCTCGTTCTTTAGAAGTGGTGTGTCGATCAATCCCGGGCCAGACTTGGACAGTTCGTTGAATTTCCTCTCGTACTCAGAAAAAGTCATACTGCCTTGCTTAAGGTCCATAAAAGCTCTATAAAGTTGGGTTTTCCCGGCAGCGGGCATCCATTGTGCCGAGAAAGTATCCCTAATCAAAAGATAGACTAGATAAATAACATTCCAAAGATTGAAAGAAGCATTTAGACTACGAAATCCAAATAAGTTTTATACCTAAACTTGGCCCAAGTAATGGTGTTCTCCTCGATACGAGAAGTAACCGATTCCCACCAATCTTGCGTGGCATCCTGAAGTTGCCACGCAGCAAGCTGACGTTTCTGAGCATCAGTGATCTCCAATCCAGAAAATATCTTCTCTAAGCTTTTGAGCTATTGTTGAGCCTCGATAATACCCTCGGATCCAGAAAACTTAGTACCACCTAGCTGTGTATACTCCTTACTAAGAGTGGTGAATTTGACTGGAGCTGGGATGGCAGGTGCATCCCGGGCAGGACCATGACCTCTTCCTCCCCTATTGTTTCTTCCGGTGCTCATCCTGAAATATCGAAAGAGATTTAGAACCAAGGATAAAAAATCATACAGCTTGAAGAAAATCTAATGAACGAATCAAAGAAGTCTGAATTTTAAAGGATCTGGATATTGAATCGATTCTCCTCATTCTAGGGTATTGCTACCCTATCTCTAATGAGTTTATATAATCCTAAACTAAGGTTTTTAGGGAAACCAAAGCTCTGATACCAACTGTAACAGCCCGTATATTTGGACCATTTAAATTGACAATAATCCTCACATGTCAACTTAAATAATACAAAACATGAATCATTATGGGATTATAAATACATAAATGTAAATGAGAATCAATACAACATCACAGTCACAGAACAGTCACAGAATAATGCAGCGGAAAATACATCGTCATAATAGCAGTTCATGAAGCTACTACATAAAGTACAACAATGTCTAAACAAAAGGTGACTGAAAGGAAATACATAAATGTCCAACAGACAAGGACATCAATACTGGAATAGAAATAGACTGATAAAGATAAATGCTAAGTCTTCAGCATCTTCAACCAACCTTGATCAGCAAACTGGATAGCTTCAGACTGACACGAGCATATACAAAAAGAAACATTCGAGTCAGGACTCAAAATCTTATACAGGATAAACAAGTGTAGGGAATAAAGTTCATAACTCAAAGATGAATAAATAACATCTCTAAGGATCTGATAAACTATCTACATATACAATAGAATACGGTATGTGGATAATGCCTAATCAGTAAAGCACGCTATTAAAATAGCGTTAAGGCGTTACCATAATTCCCCTTGACACATTTTATAATGCCATAGTCTATACAGCACCGTAAACCCCACCGTAAACTAGTGGTTATCAGAGGGTACCCCATAGGTATAACACAAAACAAAATGTAGTAGTCGCGCATAGGATAATCAGTATGACAAGGTACATGAGGCGATACCAACTAGGATACTAGTAGTTGCGTGATCCGGACTGATGTTGAGCATAGTAGCTACTATCTCAACACCGCGAAACAACACTCCCAAATCAAGGGGTGCACCCAAATCGAATCACAAAAGTAATAGATATGGTATCGAAGAAGCGTGTCCGCTAGAGGTGGCGATCCTTAATGGCCCGACGCGGCTCCTGTTTTAGTCATGTCAGGGGTCATCCAATATCGTTCTCTTTCTTCAGTCAACGCGTTCACCAAACCATCCACTTTATTCTGGATCAACACTTCGCGCATAATAGTTATTAAAGTGCTTTTCAGTATCGACAGAGAGTATGTCCATTCCCGATTCCGGTCTCTTTAATAACTACGTATTTATTACCCGATGGTCTGTTAAATTAACGTCTTAAACAAATCAAAGTCCAAAAGTCAAGGTGCAAATTTGACTTCCAAATTTTGACATTTCACGATTCAATTTATTTTAGATATTTTAAAACATATTTCCAAATGCAAATTTTCCAAACATTTGAATGGTAAGTATTCAAGTTTAATTTAATAAGATCTAGATGTCGCTTCTTAAGTTTAGTTCATAATCAATGAATTCGATTAAATGGTAAACCTAGTTTAGATTATTAAATCAAATTCTAGTCATTTCACTTCATGTTTACATCCACTGTTATCATAAATCCGATAAATCAATTTCATTACTAAATTCCTTTTTATCAAACCTCATTTGATTTATTTACTTATTCAATTAAATTCCCAAATCAAAGAAATCCATTTTCATTTACAATGTCCTGATTTGATTAATTTGTAAGTTTAAAATCATTTTAAATTTAAATATCACTAAGTTATATCCATAAAACTTTAGTTAGTTTTGTATTCCTCTTAAGTCAAATTTTCTAAATTTAAAATAAAATTTATAACATGTTCCAATCCCATTAAATTTAAACCCGAGTTTTAATCTTAACATAACAAATCTAATAAATTTTTAAGTTATTAAATTCTAAACTTACTTGTTTCTAAATCTCATTTCGATTAAATTCATTTATTTATTTCAACTTAAATCCCTTAAGTTCGTTATTAAATTTTCAAACAAATTGTTAAGTTCATTCCTTAAATTTAAAATATATTTCAATTTCGAAAATGGTTTTGTTGACCAATCGGGTTTCTTATTTTTATTTTCTATCCTAGGCCAAGTTGTTTAATTCGGGTATTTATCATTTCAACCCGATATCATTCAATATAAAACAAAGCATAGCAAAGGGAACTTGCAGTGTGATAACTGGGATGGTGTCAAAGTAAATAAACAAGCAATGACAACCATACATAACAATTTAACAATTTATTAAATAATCCCGAAATAATCTTATTAACTTACATTTGATATTTATGCAAATTAATATAATTATTCCTAGAATCCACACTATCGTTCATGCAGATTAAAGATTATCATGGTTTCCACTTGGTGTCTATTATCAAGTTACTATATAAATCATACATTCAATGGTTCAAAGTGTAGTTAACGCTATTTCTACGCGTCGATTTATTTAACATTTAAAGGGGTCAAGTTCAACATATATAATCCATTTTAAATTGTTGACTATCCTATATCAATTTCAATTTCATATTAAATTTCACTTATATTAACAACCAAATTCAACATCACATAATAATTTTAGTGTCACAACTATTTGTCGTAAACTAGCAATATTCAAATTTAACTTCCATAGCGATTTACAATTTTTATTTCAATAATTCTAACAATCAACAATTTAACATCCAAATTAATATAAACAACAATTATCAATCATAGCGTAATAGATTGAGTCGTGAATGAAATATTCACCTTGCGTGGTTGAAGAAGATGATGGCGAAGCACGAAGACGAATAGATAAAATAGACCCTAACAAGCACGACACAAAACGAACACAACTGCAATCAACAAATAATTAATCAATCATTTTTTTATTTCACTATATATATATATATATATATATATATATCGACTGAATATATATACAAAATCATACCAAAACAAGGAACTAGATGTAAACAAGGTAGGTGGAAGCCTAGGCCTGAGATCCCGGATCAGCTACAACTGTCAAGCAAGCGAACAATATATAAGATACCGCTAATCTTAAACTAACGGAAAACCACTGTAAATTTATAAACTATTACGTAAAACAAAATTTCTAAAACAAAGTCAGAAACCGCTGGTACAAAATTATGAACAAAGTTTATGCAAACAGTTCTGTACCCAAAATTTATAAAAAACTGCTGCATAAAACTACATACTTTACTAAACAAACCGAAGTTTATATAATAACAACTCATATATAAAGTTTATACTGTACCTCACAAAATAACAAAACATGTTTTATACTGTAACTTTTATACTGTACCTCAACTCATATATAATAACAACTCATATATAAAGTTTTACAAAGTTTTATACTGTAACTCATACATAAAGTTTTATATGCAACCTGGAAACTAAACTAATCAACAGCCGAAGCCAAAACTAAAACATGTACACTTATATTTTTTTCAACAGAACTCTTGTATATATCTTAATATAACTATATAACATATACTTATACTGCTGATTTATAAAGTAGCTTATAAACATACTATACGCAAAGCAACAAATACTGCTTATACACATACTATAGTCAAGGTGCAGGGGGGTTTTGCGGGCTGCATGGGGTCGGTACAGGGGTGTGGCCGCATGGGGGAAAGGCGGGGTGTGGTGTGGGCGGAGCTGTAGGGGGGCCGTGTGTAGTGGGTTAGAGTTGCAGGGGGGCCGTGCAGGGGGTTTCAATGGAGGGGGCGGTTGCAGGGGCGTACGTGCAGTGGTGGATGCGAAGGCGGGCTGCATGGGGTTTGCAGTGGGGGAAAAAGCGGGCTGCGCGGTGGCGCCGGAGGTGGAAGGGGCGTGTGGGCGTGGGGTGGTTGCATGGGTGGCCGAGTGGAACGGGGGGGAACAGGGGTAGGGCGTGCGAAACTGCATGGGGTTTGGAAATAAAAAAAATAAAGAGAAAATGCGCAGAGAAGAGAAAGGGAGGAGAGTGATGTGGGTTTCATATTTACAGTAAAAATATAGAGGAAGAAGAAAGGGAGGAGGGAGAGAAAGAAATATGCAGAGGAGAGAAGAAAGGTTACGTACCAAGTTTCTTCAAAGTGAAAACTGATGCAGAGCAATAAATGAGGTGAGCTGGTGTGCAGTGGAGTAAATGAAGGGAGATATATACACAGGGTTTAAAGTGTGCAAAGGTCGGTGTAATGATGATTTTGCAAAGTGGTGGCTATTTGGGTTCCCAAGGCAGCTGAATAGGCTCTAAAAATTTGAATGCTGGGAAGTTTGGGTACCGGTTTGCTGCGTAACGGACCGGTTTGCGCTTCGTTAACAATTATAATTTGCAACGCCGAACTCCGATTGACACAAATAAATATACCGTTGTGATCAGCGCGTCGAGACGGACACAACGGTATAAAGATATTGATGGTTCGACACCGTTTGCAAAGTGGTAAATCTTATTGACCCATTTGCACGAGCGAACATTTTAGCTAGCAATTAAAAGCGAAATTTGACGAAACGAAATGCGCCGTCAAGTTCAGAATATTTTTCTTATGCAACATTGAGAAAAATATTTGAGTTCGGACGATAGGAAATTTACACATAAGATTTAAACTAATATGTAAATGCGACGAGCGTAATTTACTTCAATATTTTTCAATGAAATTTGGCGCACGCCTATGTCTATCTAGACGCATTCCAAATGTGATGTTTGGATGTCAACGGAAGTTGTTTGTGAAAATTCGAATTTCTACAATGAATAAGCGGTTTAAAAAAAATTAAACCGGGTCTGAATTTCAGGGTCATTACAGTGAACCTATGAAGTCTAATAGGTTGTATTAAATCTAATCTAATTAAATTAAATAAAATTCAATCTAATTTAATTTTTTTATTTATTTAAATAAGGAATTTAATTAACATGACATGCTAATAATCTGAGTATATCATTATGTACTCGTGTGTTTATAACGTGTATGTGCAACATAATTAAGATATACACGGTCAAGTTATACATAAGTTGATATCAGGATATATATATCTATTATGCATATACTTTGCAATGATATATATATGTGGTGTGTGTTTTCCATTTGCTATAGTTAATAATTTATATAAAAATAGGTGTGTAAATACTATATACTTCGAAAATATAATTTATAACTTAAATTAAATATAATTTATAAAATATCTCAAATCGTTGACCAAGTATATATTTCGAGTTTGAATTTTAAATAAATATGTAATTTGAATTAATAAACAAAATTTAAATCGAAAACTAGACCTAATACCTAAATTTAGGATTTATTAAATATCTTAAATTTTGAATTCATATTATATTATAAAATTGAATATATCAGATAAAACTATGTATTACGTCGAAAATAATTTTATTAATAATTAGTTAATATAATATGATTGTTAACCCAGTTTCCTCTACGAGTTAAGGTTTACGACTTAAGGCCTTCACGGGTTAAGGAATCTACGAGTTAAGGAGTCTACGACTTAAGGCCTTCACGGGTTAAGGAATCTACGAGTTAAGGAGTCTACGACTTAAGGCCTCCACGGGTTAAAGGGTCTATGAGATAAGGTCTACGACTTAAGGCCTTCACAACCTAAGAACATTACGGCCTGACGACCTAAGGTTGGCATAATCTTACTAGTTAAGGATGACACGACTTAAGGAAGTTTACGACTTAAGTCATTACAACCTAAATGACCCAAGGGAGTAACGGTCCAACAACTTAAAGGAACTATGACCTAACGACTCGAGGGACGAGGAGTTAAGACGATTACGCCTAAGTCGTGACCAACTTACGACCTTCACTAGGTCGTTCACGACCTAAGGCCACAGAGGCAAATTCAATACTGCACCATGACTCGTTAACCCAGTTAAGCCACAAGCCGAGAATCAGTTTAGGTCGGTCACGACCTACGACATATGATAAGTCGTACACGACTTAAGACTACGAAGTTAAGGCTCAATGCCGCATCGCTTATGAGAGGACAGGTTAACTCATTTGCGACTTAGGACTTGTGATATATCTAGGGTTCAGCAAGGATGCCTTTAAGAAGTCTGGACCCAGCATTTAAGTGACAACCGACCCACGACTTAGTTTAAGTCGTCCACGACTCAACTTAGGTCGGTTACGACTTAGGACTTGGTAATGTTTCCTGCTTAGAATTGCCTATAAATACGACCCTAGCTACAACTATAAGGGGACTTTGGGGCTCATTTTCTTCAAACGCCGTTACTCTGCTGCATTCCAAACCAATCCAATCCAACACTTGAAGCTCTCAAGACATTAAGAACGCTACAAACAACTTCAAGAAGAGATCACATACATCCAACATGGATTCGAAAACTCTCGTCTTCATCGAAGTTTAAGCTACTTGTTCTAAGTCTCTTGTAATTCAGAGTGTATTGTATTTGGGAAGAATTGTATCAGCTTGTAACGAGATTATTAATAAAAGTACTTAAAGTGGACGTAGGCTATACCCTTAAGCCGAACCACTATAAAATTGTTGTTGTTTACCGCTTTTCTGCTATTATCTGCTTGTAATCTGTTCCCGAGTCGTCGGGTGGTGCTTTCACAACTACAACTCATACATCGGGGTGTTAGCGTTCAAATTTTAGCGTTAACATTTTTGGTGCTTTCACTGAGAACTGAACTCAGGCAAGTTATCATCATTGCTTCACAGAGGTTTGTAGAGAGAATTTCCCTGAAAACCAGAAGTCTATCCGAGATAATGGCTCCTGGAAGGAAGAGTAGATCTGTCAGATCTGGGAATATTCAAGAGGGAACCTCCGCTTCCCCTGTACCTAATCAACCCACTCCGTCTGCTGGGGTTACGAAAGCAGAGTTGGATGCTGTAATATTAGGACTGAACCAGCAGATAAACGCCCAGAATGCACAATTAGAAGCTCAGAGTGCCCAAAATGCTCTAATTCTGAATAAGTTGAATGATTTGCTTGGGGCAAACAATCAACCGGCTGGTAATGGAAGGAATTATGCTGGCAACATTCGTGATGCTAATGAGAGGAATGCTCCAGAAAGGGCTGCCAGTCCCTTTGAGCAAACGCTTCCTGAGGTTGGTGGATCTGGAACTCGACATGATGAGGAGTATCTTTCTGGAATGGTCCGGCAAATCATGAGAGAAAGTACGCAAAGGGTTGAAGATGAGAAAGAATGGGGTTTCGCCCCAAGTAAAACTCCATTTACTGAGAAAATCTTAAAGGCGGAGTTTCCAAGGAAGTTTGTCCCTCCAACTATCCCAGCTTACAAAGGGACAAGTGATCCGAATGAATTCTTGTATAAATATGATTGGCACATGACAGGTGCCAGAGCCTCAGACGAGATAAAGTGCCGATATTTCCCCGTATACCTTGAAGGTGTGGCTCTACTGTGGTTCACCAAGTTGCCAGTTCGATCTATTGATCAGTTTTCAGACTTGACCCGAAAGTTCAAGGAACAGTTTAGACTATATGCTTCAAAGGCCAAAGACATCATGTCATTGTCAAGTATAGAACAGAATCCTGGTGAATCTATCAGATCTTTCTTGAACCGCTTTAATATAGCGCTGGCAGAGGTGGACAATGCTGAACCGCGAATGATATTGACTTATCTGATGAGGGCTATTGATAAGTCGAGCGAATTTGGGAAATGGTTAAACATGAAGGAGCCAACCTCCCTCGAAAAATTCTACAAAAAAGCAGATGAATTCATACGCCTGGAAAGCCGTCCTATACCGGTGAAGGCAGTGTCGGAAAAAGCTGAAGATAACACTGTTGCTCCACGCAAGAATGAATCTGTAGGGCCAAAAAGGGAAAATAACAATGGGAAGAAACAGAGTAATCCGAAGAAGCCCCGATCCTTCAAACCATCAGAGTATACTCCTTTATCAGACACGCCGGAGCATATCTACCTTGCCATTAAAGATTCTGTTGACCTCCCTAAACCTATCCCTTTGAGGACCGGAAAAAAGGCTATACAAAGTGGGAAGTTCTGCCGCTTCCATAATCAACCCGGTCATGAGACCGATGAATGCCGCCAGTTGAAAAATCTGATTGAAGAATTGCTAAGAGAAAACAAGCTGCAGCAATTCGTGAAAAAGAATAGCAACAATCCTGCATCGTCAAGTCAGGGGCAACAGGCTCCTGTTCATCAGCCTAGGATAGGTGAGAAAGCTACGGGGCATGAATCTGGAAGGCCCATCATCAATGTCGTTACAGGAGGGCCTCACCCAGCTGGCAAGAGCTGGGGAGAGATGGAGAGATATGCCAGGGCTTTGAAATATGTTCCAGCCGAAG
Source organism: Allium cepa (assembly GCA_030765085.1). Classification (NCBI taxonomy): domain Eukaryota; kingdom Viridiplantae; phylum Streptophyta; class Magnoliopsida; order Asparagales; family Amaryllidaceae; genus Allium; species Allium cepa. The sequence goes on along the minus strand of CM060938.1, from coordinate 607,787,014 downwards.
AAGACGTCTTTGTTTTAGAAGACACTACGCCCCTGAAACAACAGAAAACTTTCAGCGATGATATTATTTTCAGAGCCAGAGATTCCTCAGGTGTCGAAGCTCCTACCCTAGATCCCTTGGTCATCTCAGCTGGTATCGGACCGGCCATGGTCAGAAGAGTTCTCATTGACTGCAGAGCATCATGTAATATCCTCTTCAAAAAGACACTCGACCAAATGAAAATCCCTATGGTCGATGTACAAGCCTCATCGCAGAAGATCGCTGGCTTCACCGGGGAGCCAAAGCAACCAATAGGAACCATCGATCTGCTTGTAGAACTTGGGGAAGGAGAAAGGAAAGTAGTCCGCAAGCAAACATTTGTGATTGTCGATGAATTTTCTGCTTATAATGCTTTCCTTGGCCGTCCAACGCTCGCAGCGTTCAAAGCTATCCTAGCCCCGTGGTGCCTCACTATTAAATTCCCTACAGACAATGGAGTAGGAGTTATAAAAGGGGATCAAAATGCTGCGCGAGAGTGCTATTTGACAGAGTTGCGAGAGTCAAGAAAAAGGGAAATGGGAAAGGATGCGGCCACCCCGGTTCGCATCAAAGAGCCAGCCTTGTAGCAATTACGGGGCGGACCCTGCACTGGCGAGCATAGCGGGGCACGGAAAGAGATGGATCCCAGAAAAGCCAGTGCAGGGGAGAATAGAGTGGTGCCGGTTGAAACGACGGTACCGGTACCTGTTGACCCGAAGGACCCAAATAAGGTGTTGAATGTGGGTTCACAACTTAATGTATCAATTCAGAATATCTTGATATCTTTCCTGAAAGCAAATCTGGATGTCTTCGCTTGGACTCATGCTGATATGTGTGGAATATCCCCAGAAGTTGCAGTACACGCTCTGAATATCGACCCAAAGTTTACACCAGTGAAACAGAAAAGAAGAACCCAAGGTCCAGAAAGGTCAACAGCATTAAAAGAGGAATCGACTCATGGAAAATAACTTCATCAAAGAATCTACATATCCGAATTGGGTTTCAAATCCTGTGTTGGTTAAGAAAGCTAATGGAAAATGGAGAGTGTGCATCGATTTTTCAGATTTGAACAAGGCCTGCCCCAAAGATTGCTTTCCTTTACTCAGGATCGATCAACTGGTAGATGGAACAGCGGGACATGAATTGTTATCTTTCATGGATGCCTACTCCGGATATAACCAGATCATGATGCATGAACCAGATCAGGAGGACACAAGCTTTATCACCGATGTTGGTCTTTATTGCTACAGAGTTATGCCCTTCGGATTGAAGAATGCAGGGGCAACCTACCAAAGACTTGTTAATGCTATGTTCAAACCGCAATTGGGCAAAACTATGGAAGTCTACGTCGACGACATGTTAGTAAAGTCTAAGAAAGCAGCGGATCACATTGAACACTTGGCAGAAATGTTCGCAGTCCTCCGGAAATACAGAATGAAGCTTAACCCTCTGAAATGCACGTTTGGGGTCGAGTCCGGAATATTCTTAGGGTTTATCGTCAGCGCTAGGGGCATTGAGGCTAGTCCAGCTCAAATTACTGCCTTAAAAGAAGTCAAAGCTCCTAGAACAAAGAAGGAATTGCAAAGTCTCAATGGAAAAGTTGCCGCCTTAAGTCGGTTCATTTCCAAAGCCACAGATAAATGCATCCCATTCTTTGACGCCCTAAAGAAAGGAAAGAAGAACTTCGTTTGGACTCCCGAATGCCAAAAAGCCTTTGATGAATTGATTCGCCATATGGAGACACCTCCAATACTTTCTAGGCCTGGCGATGGCGAGGATCTTCTTATATACTTGGCAGTATCATCTCATGTTTTAAGTACAGCGCTGATACGGGAAGACAAAAGGATTCAACATCCAGTTTACTATATCAGCAAAAGACTCACTGGGGCAGAGATGAATTACTCTAAGTTGGAAAAACTCGCTTATTGCTTACTAATTGCGTCTAGGAAATTGAGGCAATATTTTCAAGCTCATCCTATCAGAGTCCTCACTGATCAACCTTTAAAGCAAGTCCTGTTTCGCCCTGAAACTTCGGGTCGTCTTCTAAAGTGGAATATTGAACTCAGTCAGTACGACATCACTTATCATCCCCGGAAAGCAATCAATGGACAAGCTTTAGCTGATTTCATTGCAGAATTTATAGATAAGGGTAATAGTGAGGAAGAAACGTTCAACAATTCCCCTATCCAATGGAAGTTATATGTCGATGGTGCAAGAAATGATTACTGTTCTGGAGCCGGAGTTGTACTTGAGACTCCTGAAGGTCGGTCATTATGCTACGCACTAAGATTGGAATTTCCTTCAACAAACAATGAAGCCGAATATGAAGCTCTTATCGCAGGACTGAAAATCGCTAAAGAACTAAACATACGAGCATTACAGATCTTTAGCGATTCTCAGCTTATTGTATGCCAAGTCAAGAAGGAATTTCAAACGAAAGGGGGAAACCTGCCCGCTTACTTGTCAAAGGCTTGGGAACTTCTGTGTGAACTCGATCACTATTCAATAAGCCATATTCCTCGGGAAGAGAATATGAAGGCAGATTCCCTCGCAAAGTATTCAAGTTCTGGTGAAGCTCAACTATTGGGATTGGTCCCCATAGAAGTCCTTTCAGCACCAAGTATAGACGAGATGGATATTGACTGGATTATGAATGTATCCCAAGAACAAGAGTCATGGATGACTCCAATACTGGACTACCTACTCAGAGGTTCTCTGCCAGAAAATTCGAGAGAGAGACGGAAGCTACTAAGGAAAGCCTCTCGCTATGTAATTCAGGATGGCCGATTATACAGACGGGGATTCTCAATGCCATTGCTTCGATGTGTATCCAGGGAAGAGTCCAAAACGATCCTAGCTGAGGTACATGGAGGAGAATGTGGTGATCATTCAGGTGGTCAAACATTAGCAAAGAAAATTCTCCGATACGGATATTTTTGGCCAGAAATTAATCATGATGCTGCAAGCTATTCCAGAAAGTGCGACAAATGCCAAAGATTTGCCAAAATTCCTAGAGCACCTTCAACTGAACTCACTCAAATGGTCAGTCCATGGCCATTTGCAATTTGGGGAATGGATCTCATTGGGCCGCTACCGACTGCCAAATCAGGGATTAAATATGCTATTGTTGCAGTTGATTATTTTACTAAATGGGCTGAAGCTGAACCGTTGGCTACTATCACCTCTAAAAAGATGATAAGTTTCGTGACCAAGAATATCATCTGCAGGTATGGAGTGCCTCAGAAAATAATCACAGACAATGGTACTCAGTTTGAAAGCGAGGAATTCCAAGATTTTTGCAGGCGATTCAAAATCCAGAAAAGATTTTCAGCAGTTGCTCATCCGCAGGCAAACGGGCAAGTGGAAGCAGTAAACAAGATCATCAAATCAACCATCAAAAAGCAACTTGAAAGAGCAAAAGGTGGTTGGGTCGATAAGCTACCACTTGCACTATGGGCATACAGAACCACTCACAAAACTGCGACTGGGCAACTCCTTTCTCATTAGCATACGGGTCGGAAGCAATGATCCCGGTAGAAACAGAGGTTCCTTCACACAGAAGGATCCATTTCAATCAAGAAGAAAATGAAAGGCTACAGCTTGAAGCGCTAGATTTCCTTGATGAAAAAAGAGATGAGGCTAATCTCAGAATTGCAGCTCATCAGCAAAGAATAGCCAGACATTTTAATTCCAAAGTTCGCCAACGCAGCTTTGAGATTGGAGACCTAGTCCTGAAGAGAATTATGACAGCGACAGGTGTGTTTGGGCCAAATTGGGAAGGACCGTATGTAATAGGTCAGAAGCTTCTTGATGGCACATTCAAACTCACCACTGTTGATGGAGATCAAATTCCAAGGGCATGGAACAGCAACCATTTGCGTCCATACTTTACTTGAAAATTTTGTTGAAATATTGTAAAAAGAATTATGAATGTATGATTCTTGTAATTGAAAGCAATTGTAAAACTGATGCAAGTAAATAATGAAAGAATATAAAGTGGATGTAGGCCCAATTTCCTGGCCGAACCACTATAAATCTTGTGTTCCTTATTCCTATTACATGTTTGCTTTATTTTCGATATGAAAAGTACATAGAATGTATTGCTGAAATGTCGATTTAAATTTTTGCAGACAATGGAAGTGAAACTTGCACGTAAAAAGACCGAGTGATTCTCGCCAAATTTCGATTCACAAAAGCCCCGAATTCAAATCCTAGATAGGAAGTACTTCAATTGAACGGCCTATGATTTCGACAGAAACGGGTCTTTGCTAATAAATTGAGATCGTTTAAACAAACAAACGTCCAATTAAGAAGCTAGTGCTCGTTCTCACGAAATTGCCTGACAGTGAAGCGCACTTCCTTGGATTAAACAAGTTACCAAAAAAAAAAAAAAAAGAGAAAGAGGAGGCAGAGGATCATTGAAAAGGTATAAGCAAGTGAACAGAGGAACAACCAAAGCCATCATCGGCAGCACAAGTCCTCTTCGGAGACACAACTCTTCGGAGGATAAAGACCTCTAATGGGTCATACACCACAAAAAAGAAAGTTCTCTACTCAACAAAAAAGATTGGAGGAGTCATGACCCTCCAACCATGAGAGAGTAACTTCCAGGCGATGAAAACCCTCTCTGAGGCACATTTCACCAGGAGTTGAAGTGTTATGACCCCTCTTCGGGATTTCACTTCACCAGAGTTGAAATGCAAACGAAATAAAAGCCCTCTTCGGAGGCCCATTTCACCAGGAGTTGAAGTGTTATGACCGCTCTTCGAGATTTCACTTCACCAGAGTTGAAATGTAAACAAAATAAAAGCCCTCTTCGGAGGCACATTTCGCCGGGAGTTGAAGTGTAACAACCGCTCTTCGGAATTTCACTTCACTAAGGTTGAAATGCAAAGACAAAATAAAGACCTTCCTGAAAGCCCACGTTTCACCGAGATTGAAATAAAACTTCCAAGTGTTGAAACGTGAAAAGGCTTTCTTCGAAGGCACAACTCTTTGGAGGTACACGTTTCACCAAGATTGAAATAAAACTTCCAAGTGTTGAAACGTGAAAAATCCCTCCTTAGAGGTACAACCCCCTCCCGGGGACACAATCAAGAAGAAAGACCTCTTCGGAAGCCCACGTTTCACCAAGATTGAAATAAAACTTCCAAGTGTTGAAACGTGAAAAGGCTTTCTTCAAAGGCACAACTCTTTGGAGGTACACGTTTCACCGAGATTGAAATAAAACTTCCAAGTGTTGAAACGTGAAAAATCCCTCCTCAGAGGTACAACTTTGTATATAAAAAAAAAGAAAAAAAAAGGTTAAAGTGCCCTTCAGAGGCCCGCTTTACCACATAGAAGAATTCACTTGGTAAAATATGCACATAAGTAAAAGAAAAAAGTGATTTCTTCGAACAACAAAGCGTAGAAACTTATACGAAGGGAGTTGTACTCTACAAAAATTTTCTTTAAAAAGAATAAAATAATTATTCTTTAGCAAATAAGAGTGCAAGTCCCCTCGAAGTATAAGATATTGCAGCAAGCTTAAGGTATGGGGGCAACATGGTATAATAGTATAGCTGCATCAGTAAAGTAATACTCAAACAACATACCATAAGCCCGCTGCAATATCATATAAATAAACTTATGCAAAAATGAATAATAAATGCATTCAAACAGAAGTCTGTACAAACAAAGGATCATTTTATTCAATTGAAATGCAGGTACAGGTTTCAAAATAAAGAAAAGCGGGGGCCGGTACCCGCACAATTCTCGACCAGTACATACAAAAGGCAAAAAGCTAAAATGTTCACTTCTTTTTACTACCTTTGGACCCTTTTCCCGGCCGAATGATTAGCTTTTCAGGCCGGTCAGTTGGCACAAGGGAAGAAGGAGGGGTAGGTGCAGTTGGTCCAACTTCTGGCTCCCCTTCAGTAACAGTGATTATCTTCCCCCTCCTCTTTGACGTTCCGTGCTTTTTCCTCCTCTTTGAGGAAGACTCACTTCCCGGAGTGGCAAGTTTAGACAAAGTTATGTCATCAGAAGGGGTCCGCTCCGGGGATATCTCACCTCCCACAAGTCCCTCGTCTCTATGCTCCTGCGAAGCGATGGGATCGTCTAAACCATGGAGGGCTTCTATTTGTTCCTCTTGCGACCCGGGCTGAGAAGCAGAAGGAGGAGCCACCTGGAGAGATGGAGGAGGGATAACCAGAGGAGGAGAAATCTGAGCGGTGCTTGATACTTTCTCTGTAGAAGAAAAGAGGTTAAAGTCAGTAAAGAGAGGAGATGAAGGCTCATCAAGGTTGAGAAAATAGTCAAGGAGCTCATTAAACCCATGTGAAGTAAATGAGCAATCCACTTGAGCGAAATTTACAGTGGAATTACCTGCAGAAGTTGTCTTTATTACATCAATTTCATAGTCCGGGGCTTCAGCACTCTCTTGCGATTCATCTGTAACTTGAATAATTTTGGCCCCGGTATCAGTTTGAGCAGGGATCGGTACATAAGAGCTAGAGCCAATAATGCCAGCATCGACCGAAGTTGAAGGAGGGACAGGAACAGTCAAATTTGTTTCTTTTTCTTGATGCTCTTCCCCCACTATTTCAACCCGCGATCTGGCGAGTTGCTCTTTCCCTCTGGCAAGGGCTACGCGAGCCTCAAAGTCTAAGTAGTGCACCTCCAACTCCTCTTCAGTGTACCCGGCCCCTTTAAACATATCTAGTGCGGCCTCCCACACTTCGGCCAGGGTAATCTCATACTTGGGGCCCAGGAATGCAAGACTGCCACGCCCTAATATACATTGCAAGTAGAAATCAAATAGTGTCGAGCCAATATCAGCTTTGGTAGCTTCATGGGCCTCTTCAGCGGTAATTCTGCCCGCAACTGCCTCATCCCGCTCTCTCTCGACTTTGGATAACTGGGCTTTCAATTTTTCAATCTCTGCAGCCTGAAGGCCAGTTTGTCCTCGCAACTAAGTAATGTCAGTACGGTTGCCCTCTATAATCTGCTCCAACTCATCAGCCTTGGCCTCAGCATCCCTTTGCGCGGCATGAGCATCCCGCACCTGTTGAAGAAGCACACTTTCCCTTTGAGAATAAGAAGTGGAAGAAGTAGCAAGCTCCTCTTTAAGTTTCCCAACTTCTGCCTCAAGTTTCTCATTATAATCGGCGATACTCCTCATTTCTGCATCATGCTGTTTAAGGATCTTTTGCCATTCAGTTTTGTCGTTCTCCATGGTAAGCATAGCTTCAAGATTGGCCCTATTCACCCTTTGGAGCTCATCAACGAGTTTCTGCCAAGATGACATCCTCTCAATATCGGTTATGACTGCATCAAGGTTCCGTAGCATAGCATTTTTATCTATGGGAACCAGATCGAGGTCAAAGCGAACTCCTTTTAAACACCAATTAGGAAATCGGCGTTGAAGAGTGGCTGGACCTGGTCCAACTTGGTAAGATGGCCTATTAATGATTGCTTGGATATCGGTAGGGGAAGGGGCAGGAGATTGAGAAGAAGTAGGAGCAGTAATCTTCTCTGAAGGCACAGGCATTGGCTCCTCAATAACTTTGGCTCGTTTGCTCGAGTCATCAGTTGTGTGACTCTTCCCTCTATCATCATGAGATTTGCGTTTAAGGGAGTCACTCTCTCTGTGGGAAGAATCATGTCGACTATCTGGTCTTCCAAAGCGTTCTTCATAATCACGTCTTTCCCGAGCCTTCCGGGCTGCCCTTTCTTCATCAGTCTCTCTATGAATAGGAGGATAGGATTGATAGCCATACTGGCTGCGTTTCCCATATCGCTTAAAGTCATCATAGTACGAGCTGCCTCGCCTCATTAGTAAACCTAAAATTTAAAAAGAAGAAATAAAACTTGAGAATCCTTCAAACGTTTAAAAAAGAAAAGAGAGAGCATAAAAGTGCCAGGAATTCTAAGTGTGTGTGATGTGCAAACTACGCGCTTCAGTCTACGAACCACTCTTTAATTGGGGAGTAGTTGTGGGTGTAATAGATAGCGTCAACTCTTGAGTCGACGGCAACTGTTGCAAAGTAGAAGTAGCTTCAACTACTGAAGAAGAAATCCCGGCAGTGATAGGATCTTCTTTAAAGATCTCTTGTGAAGTAGCAAAAAGGTCGCTCAGTCCTTCGAAAGTATCGTCCCTGCTTTGCTTAACAGGACTGGATTTCTCAGCTTTTTCACCAGATTCTTGTGAATGATGGGAAGATCCCTGAGGCTCTTCTTCCTCGATAACCGGGGCAAGTTTGTCAGATGGCCCTGCAGCATCAACAGAAGTGGAACACTTCACTAGCGAAGTCTCAGGAGCAGGTCCTTTAGATATGGATGTGCTAGTAGAAACTGAGGCATCCAACACTCTAGCTGGGGAGTCTGGAATTTCATGAGGACGCGTAGAACGAGAAGTATGCAAAAGTCCGTACTGATGCAGAAACTCATCTTTCAACAGAAATTGAATATCTCTCTCCTCAACCGGTACGGCCTTAAGCCTCTCGAAAGTCGACTTGTGACTGGGATTCCTAGAGGGAGGAGGCAGCGCTGAAAATAAAAGAGGCAGAGTTAACACTTAGCAGGTCAGTCTCACAAAGGCCAGATAACAAACTAAGCAAGGATGGGTGATCTTACTTCCTTCCCTCCACAGAGCATAAAACCCCGGGGGGCAACGAACGAAGAAGAACTGGGTTAGAAACCCGTGAGCAGTGTCGGGAAGGCCAACAATTAATTTGCGGTTTCGGGCGCTTCTCACAACAGTAATAGAAGGATGATCTTTGGTCCGGCTAAAGGAGCATAAGTAACAAATTTCATCAAAGCTCGGAAGTCGATCAAGTGTTCTCCTAAATAGCACGCACAACCCCATTAGAATGGCGTAGCCATTGGGGTGTAGTTGGGATGGAGCAATGGCCAATTGATGAAGAAGTTGTTGGAAAAAGTCATTGAAAGGAGGAACGCCCCCACTTAGGCACATTTGTCGGTTAACTGTCACAAAACCGGAAGGTGCTATGTCAGCAGTGTTACTTCTCTCGGGAAGAATGGCATCTGATTCAGCAATGCCAAACTGAGCACACAACTGGCGAAAAACTTTATATGATAGTGTAGTAGGAACTCTTTCAGGAGGATTAACTAGTGGAGCTGGAAGAACAGTTGCCTCTTCCGTCTGAACTGTTGCATCTTCTTCCTGAGAAGCCATTCTACACAAGCAACTGGATATTCAAATATGAAGGTGCACGTTTCCTAAAAGTGTGAAGTGTCGTGCAAAACTGATAAAAATAGCAAGTAAATATAACTGGAATTAAACTGGTCGACGATTGATCGACTACGGTAATTTCAGAACTTGTTAATTTAAAGTTCAAGCATAATATTAGTGCAGGCTGGTCAGTTTCAATTGACTATTTCAGTGTTGCTTTAATATTCTACTTGAAATGATAGCACTTCGTTCACACGATTTACTTAAGTTAATTATCTGTTATTAACTAATCTGTCATTTGATGTGGGCGGTTGATGGCAGTATATTCGTCCCAATTTTCTGTAAATATCATATTAAACAGATTGTTAACCCACAAGTTAAAGTAATCTGTAAAAGAATGCAGCAAAGTTCAACAGATCAAAATCCATGCAATAGTTCAAGGTCTAAGCAGAGTTTAAAAATGCAAGTGCTGATTCGTAGACGACTCAAGAGTAAAGTCGTAAACGACTCAAGTGATAACTCGACAACAACTTAAGTGCTAACTCGTCTACGAGTTAAGAATTTCTCTTCGGTTTAAGTTGAGTCGTTGGTTCTCTGGTTGACTCGTCCACGACCTAAAGAATTATGAGGAGAAACAGGATAGGTCGCTTCACTTTTGAGTCGTTGAGGCTTTGAGTCGGTAGTCCTTTGAATCGTGAGTCATAAAAGGAAGACAAGGCTTCAAGTCAGAAAGATACAAATTCTTCTAAGTCTTAACTCAGATACGACCTAAAAACCTTATCTCCACTCCTAAACCCATAGACCGTCTCACCCCTAAACCGATGAACCCACTAACTATTATCTCGTCTTCTCCAAACCCCTAACAGCCTGATAAAAATAAAATATAAATAGATTGAAACCCATTATCCTCTCCTCGCGAATTATCCAAAACCTAATCAAACTACCTCGAGCTCACCAGCAATCGATCGTGGCAACAATTGTGATGAAGCGTGGTATAAGGAACTGGATTAAATTCGCAAGTTAATAGCTATCGCGGAATCAAATGAACTGCGGATCTACTTACGCGATGCGATGATGAGGATTATAGGGGCTGAATCAACGGTAAGATGAACTGGTTGAATTTGTTTCCGAAAGCTCGAGGACGTGTTAATGGCAGAAATAGCTCAGAGGTAAGTAATGGGAAGAAGGAAATAGGAGGAACGACCCAAGCATTTTATACCACAGGGAAGTGGGACTCGAATCGGCACACCAGGGTTATGATGAGTCGAAGCACACGACTTACGACTTAAGGCATGTGCTTCGAGGGGCAAGTGTTAACCCAGTTTCCTCTACGAGTTAAGGTTTACGACTTAAGTCCTTCACGGGTTAAGGAATCTACGAGTTAAGGAGTCTATGACTTAAGGCCTTCACGGGTTAAGGAATCTACGAGTTAAGGAGTCTACGACTTAAGGCCTCCACGGGTTAAAGGGTCTACGAGATAAGGTCTACGACTTAAGGCCTTCACAACCTAAGAACATTACGGCCTGACGACCTAAGGTTGGCATAATCTTACTAGTTAAGGATGACACGACTTAAGGAAGTTTACGACTTAAGTCATTACAACCTAAATGACCCAAGGGAGTAACGGTCCAACAACTTAAAGGAACTATGACTTAACGACTCGAGGGACGAGGAGTTAAGACGATTACGCCTAAGTCGTGACCAACTTACGACCTTCACTAGGTCGTTCACGACCTAAGGCCACAGAGGCAAATTCAATACTGCACCATGACTCGTTAACCCAGTTAAGCCACAAGCCGAGAATCAGTTTAGGTCGGTCACGACCTACGACATATGATAAGTCGTACACGACTTAAGACTACGAAGTTAAGGCTCAATGCCGCATCGCTTATGAGAGGACAGGTTAACTCATTTGCGACTTAGGACTTGTGATATATCTAGGGTTCAGCAAGGATGCCTTTAAGAAGTCTGGACCCAGCATTTAAGTGACAACCGACCCACGACTTAGTTTAAGTCGTCCACGACTCAACTTAGGTCGGTTACGACTTAGGACTTGGTAATGTTTCCTGCTTAGAATTGCCTATAAATACGACCCTATCTACAACTAGAAGGGGACTTTGGTGCTCATTTTCTTCAAACGCCGTTACTCTGCTGCATTCCAAACCAATCCAATCCAACACTTGAAGCTCTCAAGACATTAAGAACGCTACAAACAACTTCAAGAAGAGATCACATACATCCAACATGGATTCGAAAACTCTCGTCTTCATCGAAGTTTAAGCTACTTGTTCTAAGTCTCTTGTAATTCAGAGTGTATTGTATTTAGGAAGAATTGTATCAGCTTGTAACGAGATTATTAATAAAAGTACTTAAAGTGGACGTAGGCTATACCCTTAAGCCGAACCACTATAAAATTGTTGTTGTTTACCGCTTTTCTGCTATTATCTGCTTGTAATCTGTTCCCGAGTCGTCGGGTGGTGCTTTCACAACTACAACTCATACATCGGGGTGTTAGCGTTCAAATTTTAGCGTTAACATTGATCATTATACATTTGATATATATATATATACACATATATTAAATTTTAAATATATATTAATACAGAATATATTTGGTCGAAAAAATCCTCTTTTAACCTAAAAATGAATCAACATCTTGGATTGATGTGAAAGCACCAGTTTGTTCTTACGGAGAAATAATATAAAATATAAATGTAAAAAGAGCAAAGATAGCAAAAAGACGAAAAGATTTTTATAGTGGTACGACTGTTAATGAAGCTTGCGTGTACTTTATAACTTTCTGTTGATTGACTGCTATTACAATTTGAACTGAATTACAATATGATTAAACCTTCTAAGTTACATCAAGTCACAAGTACAAGAATTCACTGGAGAATCACATTAAACCCCTAAACGACTATTGTGTGGGAGGAAAAGAGTGAAGAATAATCTCTAGAGAGCTCTAACATCCAATCTAAAAGATCCTCTTTGTGTTGCAGATATGTGAGTATTTATAGGGGAATTCAGTGAGCATTGAGAAAGTTGTTATGCCAATCATCACTAAAATTTCAAATCAATCTGATTCATTTCAATGGATCGCTGGCTATCCATAAGGGTTGGACCGCTAGCTATCCATAGAGGATGGATCATTAGCTAGTCATCAATTTAGCATATTTTTCTACCAGAAGCCTTGACTTAGTGCTATGAAGGAGCTTGGAAAACTTAAGGGTGATCCAACCTATCATGATGGATGGTTAGCTATTCATAGGGGATGGATCGCTAGCTATCCATAGGGGATGCATCGCTTGCTATTCATCCACTTAGCATATTTTTAGCTCAATTTTCTTGAGGTCCGTTCACCTTTTATTTTGAGTGTGTTGTCCAAATATCAAGTTGTTTGGAGTTAGTTTGATCATTCGTTTTTATTAATCATCTGATCTAGGAGAATTATCCATAACTCGCTCAAACTTAATAAATTTAGACGAAACTTTATAGGTAAACTTTAGAGGGTGTGGGGGGCTTACCATATGAATTTCAGGCGGGCTCACTGACGCAGCGGATTAATCAAAATAAACTTCAATCGGTGAAAGTAGTAATCGGTGGATTGAAAATACTGCAATGCCCAAATCCGTTGATCCAAAGATGTCGGATTCTAGCTACCTTCGTCTCGTTGATCGCGCACGATACCGAGAAACAAAGTTCTGCAATTCTTCAAGCGTTGATCAAGCGCACTTGATTCCGCGAATTGGCTTCAGCAAACGAAAATCCGAGCGCACTCGAATGTCGTAAGTGGAGATAGGAGATTACACTCAACTACCGATTAGAAGAAAGCACAAAGCAATCAAATGGAAATTTTTATTCAAAAGTCAACAACCTGTTACAAATGACCCATATGCCTATTTATAGGCGTTACAACCCACACTAGGTCGTTGCCGACCTAACAGACATCACACGACCCAACTTACAACCACCTGTACACAATTTCCGACTTAGACAAGGTCGTTACCGACCTAAGTACATCACAATCTCTTCACGCGACCTAAAAAAAAAACTCACGCGACCTAACTTCATGCGGCAAAACCCATCAGCAACCTAACATAGATCGGTACGTCGTATGAGCGACCTAAGGAAAACACCATGCATCGACCTATCTTTTCAGTGCATAAGGTCGAGCGACCTAAAATAAAGCGGCATCCACATTAGCGACCTAACATAGGTCGTAACTCGAAACAGTCTTCACTCGATAGATCGGAGCGACCTAAAGTGAGCGATCTAAGGCCTCGCGACCTAAGGCCTTGCGACTTATCATAGGTCGTTGGCTTTCCTGTTCTTGCATAATCCGCTTCTTCGCCTTTTATCTCGTCATCCTGGAACCTGTTAGGCCGCACACGACTTATCATCACGTTAGGTCGCTCGCGAACTAAGACTTTAGTTTCCACTGCATCATCATAGGAGTTAGGTCGCAACTCCTTAGCTCTTGCTCTGTTAGGTCGTGGCCGACCTATAGCCATTTCGTCAGCTTGTAGATGACCTAAAATGGTAATGTTAGATCGCAGCCCCTCTTCTTCTGACCTGTTAGGTCGTGGTCGACCTAAGCCTTTAGGTCGTGGCCGACCTAAACCTTGTGACTCTGTAGCTCGTGCTGCATCATCCTCCCCCGGTTGACAGAAATTCGACCTCGAATTTTCACCATCTTCTTCCACAACACATTCATTTCCATGATATGGAATTAAATGTTTTACGTTGAACACATCAGAAGTATACACATCCTCCGGCAGCTTTAACCTGTAGGCAATTTCATTGATCCGTTTCACAATTTTTACAGGACCAATTTTTCTGGCCTTCAACTTGTTGTAAGCGCCCACTGGAAAACGATCCTTGGTTAATACAGCATACACCATATCTCCTTCATTAAACTCAACATTTCTTCGCTTCAGATCTGCGGATCTTTTATATTTTTCATTTGCCTTCTCCAATCGTTCCTGAACGATTTTATGACATTCCGTCAAACCTTCAACAAAATCAACAGCTTGTTTAACCGTCCCCTTTGGTTGTGGTACTACCGTTAAGTCCAACGGTCTCCTAGGTAGATTTGAATATACAATCTGAAATGGACTGAATCCCGTGCTACGATTCACTACATGATTATGAGCAAACTCTGCTTGGCATAACTTCATGTCCCAACTCTTCAAATTGTCTTTCACAAGACATCGCAACAAATTTCCCAATGATCTGTTAACAACTTCGGTCTGTCCGTCTATTTGAGGATGATAAGCGCTGCTAAAATTCAACTTCGTTCCCACTATCTTCCACAAACTAAGCCAAAAATGACTCAAAAATCTGGTATCCTTGTCTGGAACAATAGACTCCGGCAACCCATGTAAACGATAGATTTCTTTAAAGAACATCTGAGCAACATGAACAGCATCCGCCGTCTTCTTGCAAGCAATAAAATGTGCCATTTTTGAAAATCTGTCAACCACCACATATATAGAATCATTACCACGCTGCGTTCTTGGCAATCCCAACACAAAGTCCATACTCACATCAACCCATGGTTTAGATGGTACAGGTAACGGCATATACAATCCAGCATTGGTCGCAGTTCCTTTCGAAACCTGGCAAATATGACATCGCTCCACAAACCTTTCTACTTCCTTCCTCATTGACGGCCAAAAGTAAGATTGAGAAATCAAATGCAATGTACGATCTCGGCCCACATGTCCTTCCTCGTGTAACTCCTTGATAATCTTCAATCTCAAACTGCTCTCCGGAATACACAACTTGTCCCCCTTCAACAGAAAACCATCAACTATCACGTATTCATCAGTACTGTCCTCCTTGATCTTTTCAACGAACTTCATAAAATATGGATCTTCTTCAATCAGCTCTGGCAATAATTCAAACCCAGTCACCTCAACCTTCAATGTGGTCAACAAGTGATTCCTTCTGCTTAATGCATCTGCTACATGGTTCGTCACCCCTGACTTGTGCTTCACAACGAAAGTAAACTGCTGCAAATAGGCAATCCATGATGCATGTCTCGCTGAAATCTTGTCTTGGCCTTGTCAATGCTTTAACGCCTCATGATCAGTGTATAAAACAAACTCTTTCTGAAATAGATAGTGTCTCCAATGTTTAATAGCCTGAACAATTGCGTAAAATTCCATCGTACGTGCTATACCTCATCTTTGCTCCTGATAACTTCTCACTGAAATAAGCAACGGGTTTTCCACTCTGACTCAAGACTCCCCCAATTCCAACCTTTGATGCATCAGTATATAGCTCAAACAATAATTGAAAATCTGGCAAAACAAGAATTGGTGCTATCGTCAACAGTTCCTTGATCTTCTCAAAAGCAATCCCAGCTTCCTCTGTCCAAGAAAATTGTTTCCCCTTCATGCAATCAGTAACTGGAGCCATCACACTACTAAAGTGTGGAATAAACCTCCGATAGAATGACGCTAGTCCATGAAAGCTTCTCACTTCTGTAATTGTCCTCGGTTGTGGCCAATTTCTGACTGCTTCAACTTTACTCCGGTCCACCTGTATACCTTCCTCCGAAACAACATAACCCAGGAATAAAACACTATGCGTCATGAACACGCATTTCTTCGTAGCAGCATAAAATTGTTCCTCACGAAGAATAATCAACACTTCCCTCAAATGTTGAACATGCTCCTCCATATTCCTGCTATATATCAGAATATCATCAAAATACACCACCACAAATTTCCCGATAAAAGGTCTAAAAATTTGATTCATCGCTCGCATGAATGTACTTGGTGCATTTGAAAGACCAAACGGCATGACCAGCCATTCGTACAACTCCTCTCTCGTCTTGAAGGCTGTCTTCCATTCGTCTCCAGGTCTAATCCGAATTTGATGATATCCGCTTTTCAAATCAATCTTCGAAAAGATAGTAACTCCGCTTAACTGATCTAGCAAGTCATCCAACCTTGGCATTGGAAATCTATATCTCACCGTAATCTTATTCAATGCTCTACTGTCAGTGCACATCCTCCACGTTCCGTCCTTCTTTGGTACCAACAAAGCTGGCACAGCACATGGACTCAAACTTTCCTGCACACGTCCCTGCTCAAGTAACACTCCCACCTGTCTCCTCAACTCTTCATGTTCCTTCGGACTCATTCGATAATGTGGTCTATGCGGTAATACTGCTCCCGGAACAAGATCGATTTGATGTTGAATGTCTCTCAGTGGCGGTAACTCCTTAGGCAACTCTTCTGGAAATACCTCTTCAAATTCTTTCAAAACTGGCTTTGCTTCTTCTGGAATTTCAACCTCTTCATGACTCTCTCGTCCAATCAACAAATAGACTTCAGGCTCCTCTTCAACTTCTTTAACAAACTCCTTCAAAGATAGCAAGGTTTTCAGCTCTTCAATCTCCTCCAGCTTGCTTTCCTTCTGTTGTTGCTTCTTAGGAACTAAAATAATCTTAGTACCTTCAAACATGAAACAGTAACTATTAGCACGACCATCGTGTTGTACTGCTCTGTCAAACTGCCATGGTCTGCCCAACAACAGATGACACACATCCATGTCTACAACATCACACCAGATTTCATCTTTGTACTTCTTCCCAATTGAAAAATTCACACAAGCTCTTCGTTCAACTTTTACTTCACCACCCTTCCTTAACCATGCTAACTTGTACGGTTTAGGATGCTTCTCAGTTTTCAAGTTCAATTTCCTTACTGCTTCAGTAGAGATAATATTGTCACAACTCCCAGCATCAATGACGAACTTGCAAATCTTTCCCAGAATAGTGCATGTGGACTGAAATATGTTATTCCTCAACCAACTGTTCTCCTCTTCTTGTTTAGGTGCCAAATAACTTCTCATCATCATTAAATTGCACCCTTCATCTCCGGACAATTCTTCTTCCCCCTCAACATAAGGTGAATTAGAATAATCAACATCCACATCCTCTTCTTCAACCTCTGCAATCATTGCTCTCCTCTTAGGCTTCGAACATTCATTGCTTTTGTGACCCAACTCCTGACAGTTGTAACATTTGAAACTGCTATTAACCTTCGCCTTCTCAGCCTCCCTCACTACTGGTTTACTGATAGGTTTAGAAACATTAGAACTTTCGCTGGCACCCTTCACTGGATTATTGGAATTAGTAAACACACCACCTCCATGCCTTCCCTGCTTCTCCCAAGCCAACGCCTTTTGGTGTGCTTTCGCCACAGATCTTGGATCGAACATATTAACCATATCCTGGATCTGTATTCGCAACCCTCCAACAAATCTGGCAGTCAACTGTTCTTCTGTCTCCATTATGTCATTTCTAGCAATGAGTTGGTAAAATTCATCCGCATAATCATTAACTGACTTCGTCCCCTGCCTTAGATTCTGCAATCTCTGGTACATAAGTGATTGATAATTGTAAGGTAAAAATGTAGCTCTCATCATTTTCTTCATCTTATCCCACTCAACAACCTTTGACTTCCCCATCCGTTCTCTCGTAAGTTTAGTTTGCTGCCACCACGCCAAAGCTCTCCCCCTCAGCCTTGTAGCAACTAACTTCACCCTTCGATTCTCCGGAACTTCCTTGAAATCAAAGATCTCCTCCACATTAGATAACCAATCTAAGAACTCTTCAGCTACCATCCCTCCTTTAAACTCCGGAATCTCCACCTTCATTCTCGATTCCCAACGTCGATCATCATCAATAACCCGATGCTGACGTTGTCCCTGGTCTCGATCTCTGAAATGAACACTCCCTCTGTCACCGTCAAACTCTTCATCAAAGTCTGATGTATAACGTTGTCGTTCACGCCCTCCAACATCTCTACCACCACCACTCCTACTACCAACTTCCCTTCTATCATGATCATCAACATTCCTCCGACTTTGATTGTCAACACTTCTATGATCTTGGCTCTCTCTCCTCTCCCGATCCAAATGTGGTGAAACTCTACTTCCTCCATGGTTGGATTCAGGTGAATTTCTTCTTCTACTTTGATTCATATCAATCATCAACTTTTCCAACCTACCAATGCCTTCATCAATCTTTTCATGCATACGTTGCTCCATTTGATCGGCCTCTTCTCTTCTATACAATGCTTCAATGTTTTTATGGCGGTTAGCTCTCCTTGGTGGCATGATTGAATCAACACAAAATTTCAACAAATCGAACACAAAACTTCAACGAAACAACAAGCAAGTCACGGCTTCAAACTTAAACAAGGTGAACGACTTAAGGCTTAAGTCGCTCGGCATAATTCTTCACTAGCTCGGCTCGGCCTCCACAATAACTTGATAGTATGCAACGACCTAGGGTAGGTCGGCACGGTTCAACACTTCAAACTCAACTTTGGCGCGCAAACTTCCAACAAGCCCAAATTCAAACACCTTCCAACACTTTGATCCAAAATGGAATGGATCGAAAGTCTCCCTCCTGTTGCAACAAATAATGAACACGATGAACACAACTTCAAACTTTGGCTCCAAGATCGACTTAGCTATGATTGGCTAAGTGTGGCTCCAATACCAAAAAACTGACGCAGCGGATTAATCAAAATAAACTTCAATCGGTGAAAGTAGTAATCGGAGGATTGAAAATACTGCAATGCCCAAATCCGTTGATCCAAAGATGCCGGATTCTAGCTACCTTCATCTCGTTGATCGCGCACGATACCGAGAAACAAAGATCTGCAATTCTTCAAGCGTTGATCAAGCGCACTTGATTCCGCAAATTGGCTTCAGCAAACGAAGATCCGAGCGCACTCGAATGTCGTAAGTGGAGATAGGAGATTACACTCAACTACCGATTAGAAGAAAGCACAAAGCAATCTAATGGAAATTTTTATTCAAAGGTCAACAACCCGTTACAAATGACCCATATGCCTATTTATAGGCGTTACAACCCACACTAGGTCGTTGCCGACCTAACAGACATCACACAACCCAACTTACAACCACCTGTACACAATTTACGACTTAGACAAGGTCGTTACCGACCAAAGTACATCACAATCTCTTCACGCGACCTAAAAAAAAACTCACGCGACCTAACTTCATGCGGCAAAACCCATCAGCGACCTAACATAGATCGGTAGGTCGTATGAGCGACCTAAGGAAAACATCATGCAGCGAACTATCTTTTCAGTGCATAAAGTCGAGCGACCTAAAATAAAGCGGCATCCACATTAGCGACCTAACATAGGTCGTAACTCGAAACAGTCTTCACTCGATAGATCGGAGCGACCTAAAGTGAGCGATCTAAGGCCTCGCGACCTAAGGCCTTGCGACTTATCATAGGTCGTTGGCTTTCCTGTTCTTGCATAATCCGCTTCTTCGCCTTTTATCTTGTCATCCTGGAACCTATTAGGTCGCACACGACTTATCATCACGTTAGGTCGTTCGCGACCTAAGACTTTAGTTTCCACTGCATCATCATAGGAGTTAGGTCGCAACTCCTTAGCTCTTGCTCTGTTAGGTTGTGGCTGACCTATAGCCATTTCGTCAGCTTGTAGATGACCTAAAATGGTAATTTTAGATCGCAGCCCCTCTTCTTCTGACCTGTTAGGTCGTGGTCGACCTAAGCCTTTAGGTCGTGGCCGACCTAAACCTTGTGACTCTGTAGCTCGTGCTGCATCACTCACCCTATTTGGGTCGCTAGTGACCCATCAAGATGGATCACCAATGGTCCATCATATCTTCTCCAATCATGTTCATTTTTTCTATAAGCCATCGTTTTTATTTCCTATGTGTTCTCTCTAAATTTCAAGTCAATCTGATTCCATATGAGTTCTTAAGGTCCGGTTTAAGCTAGCTTCTTTGGTCAAAATAGCTTAAATCAGATGAATCTTTACTTCTTAAACTATGCTGCTAGGAATGCTATGAAACATGACAAGTTTTCTTAGAAGAGATAATATATCATAATGCAAGAGGTTAGGTTGACTTGCATTGCATCCGTATGGACCGTTAGCGATCCGTTGGTGATGGATCGCTAACGATCCATCTCATTAGTGCACTTTTGGGTAATTCTTCTTGAGTCCCTCTTAGCTTATACTCTCCTTTTTGTTGAGTCTTGAGTTGTTTTGGCTTGGCCTAGATGTTCTAACTCACTTTAATTCCTACTTGGATAAAAACCCAATTAAAATTTTTCCCATAGAGTATACCTTTGATGGAAACAAGGTGTGCTCTAGAACAATACAAGTTTCAGATTACTATTTTGTGAATTCCAGTGAATCGTAAAAGTCCATCTCAAGATGTTGTTTTCAATTGACTGATTTTCGATAGTCATTCGTTTTTTTTCATTTCAATTTGAATTTCAATTCATTATATTGACAATGCAATCATTTCTCCGTAGTTTACACAAGGATTTAGGTTAGTAAGTAGGAGCATGACTTAGTTTTGAGTTGACTTATATAGTATTAACTTGGTCGGTCATGAAGCTAAGTTTTATCTCGAACAACTGTACGCCGTTCTAGTCTTGCTCTGTCTTTAACTGTTTCTTTTTGAGGAATTGGTTAAATTCCTACCATCGTTGTGAATTCTAATGCATTGATTTATTCCAAAATTGAATATAATGGATGATTAAAGCATATCTCTCTTCACGAATCTGTACTCTAGTAATCCTAAAAAAAGCTTCTCGCTTCGCTTCGAACATTGGCTCCGTTACCAACCGTTGATCGATAATAGGTAATTGTGAAAAAGATAATTTCAAAGGATGATATGGATTGTTTTTCAAATGTAAGCAAGCAATCTACACTAGATTTTTCATTTTGTAGTATTCGAGATACTGGACTCTCCTCACGTAGATAACACACTACATCTGCCCCGTTCAACGCCCTGACCCAGACTTGTCAATATACGCCGACTTCTCTTAGATTCCAAGCATTGGTTATATGAGGATATTATTTAAAGTAAAACATACCCAAGAGGGTTGAATGTCAAGTTTTATTGTTGAAAATGACTTTCCAGTCATCCAATCTTTAGTCTTGTGGAGGGACTTCCACTCCTCTAAAAGTTGGGTCCTTCATAACTCATGCTTCGCTTATTATTCCCATCATACTAGGATGATTGATTACAGTTAAATTACAAGGCACAACTGCTCTTGTAAAGTAATAGTTAAAGTTAGATCACGCACAGTTTCAGTCTTTGAAAACTAGCACATGACTTGTTCGTTTATGATTATCCTTCTTTAGCATTTTTCGGAATTCAACCTGCACACCATCCTCTATCTCTGGGGATTATTGGTTTGATTATCGATTTTAGGCATTACTTTTCTCGCCATTTCACCTCTTATGTTCATTTGCAGCATCTTCATTTACTATAATTCTATAGATTTAAGTAATACTTCTGTGGTCATTTCGGCGTATTTTATTTCATAGCTTTGTTCACAACTATGTGGTAACTTGATCTAGCTAGTTCTATAGCTATTCCTGTTTGTGCTCCATTGAGTTCGTTAGACAAAGTGTTGGTGTATATGCCTCAATCCATAGGGTTGGTTACTCTGAATATTAAGTCTATATGTTTTCAAGAGACTAGGTCTCCTAGGCAATACATTCAGTTACCCCAGTTTGATTGACACGGTAACTCCTATATCCAGAAGCTAGGAAGTTCACTGCTTGATTCCAAGCTTTGATTTTTACAAAGATACATGTTTCATGACTATAATTGGATTCCCCCAAGTTGACATTATGATCCATTGTTATTCTGGGCACATGTGCTAGAAAGATGCATCGTCGCCATCTTTTGCTAGAGTGAATTCTTCAAGGTCCAGTGTTGAGACCCTAATCATGGATCAGTTTCCATCTATAGAAAATCGCGTGCAGATAACTCAACTCTGTGGATTTTTCCTTGATGTTTTGAATCTTCAAATAACATGAGATGTTAGAAGGTACGACTAAATATTCAATCAAACTCCTACTTTTGTTTCCTAAATCCGATGTATTAATAATTTCATGGTGGGGGTTGTTAACAAGATTTCTTGTCAACACCTAAAGTGATGCTAAGAAAGATGAATAATCCTTTATACGAGTAGTGGGTGTGAATCCCTTGGGAATTGACTTTTGATTTGACTTTATTTGGTGATATTTCTCAAATAAACCTTTCGACTGTGTCGAAAGGGCCGGATTCTGGGTTAGGTGACCTTTCGATTCAGTTAAGTAAGTTTGATATCTCCTTCGAGAGCCTTCCTTTCGATCTGACTATAATACCCTGAGTTAATTTCCTTTAGATAGGTTTTGACCTGGTTGGAGGCTTAAAGCTATAGATTGGCTTGTCAAAGCTTAGGGGCTTGCCTTTCTTGAGTTTAGGTGAAAAACCTTAAGCTTCAGTAGACCTGAGATGGGTTTCGACCTTTTCGAAATCCCGAGGTCATTGAGTTGAGAACTTCGAATGGGTTACTGATGTTATAAGAACTTGAAGAGGTATCGACTACGTCTATAGGAACCTTTCGATGGAGTCTAAACCTGAAATATAGAAGTGAATCCAACAAAGGTTCTAGTCAGACGATAAAGTAATCATAAGTACTTGAACTTCCCTTTCTCCATTTAGAGAATTTCTATTTCATTAATTTCCCAAATATACAATCTTGAAATTAGGGTTACAATGTTACTTTTCTAAGAATAAAAGTTTAGAATGTGAGGGATTGGATCCTTAAAATGTGACCCCTTCAGTATTATTTATAGATGCGGGCGCCTCCGCTTTCACACCCTTGCCTTCGATCGGGTCGAAAGGTCCCCTTTTTATATGTTGTTTTGAGCCTTTCGACCTGATCGAAAGCCATGCCTCCTTTCGATGTCGTCGAAAGGTGTCCTTATTCTTCTTATCATACTCTAGCAATTCCTTCATTCTATCTTAACCTTTCGGCTGAGTCAAATAGGCCTTTATCATCCTTTCGCTTTTGCTGATTTCTAAGTACTACTTTCTTTATAGAACCTTTCGACATTGTCAAAAGGTATCCTGGATGGATCTATGCTTCCTTGTTATTAGTGGAAGTAAGTTTGGAGCCTTCGTCACGGTCGATAGGTTGATTACATTAGTTCTAAAGAGATTTAATTGCCATTGGTTTCGATGCTGTTGAGTAGCCATGTCCTCGCTTTGATCTAATGCAGAACCCTTTCGGGACCATACTGGTTTCTACCGATTTAAAAGGCTTACTATAGATTTTGAAGGGGTTACTATATCTTCCATATCTCATTTCTCATAAATCTACAAACGAGCGTTCGTAAGATACAGAAAAAGTTCTAAGAGAGCGGGGAATACACACTTGTATATATGACTATATATCAAATTCAAGTACGTTACTATAGCGTTAACCCAAACCCCGATCTTATTATCTAATTTATTGGATTACATTTGGAAAATCCTTTAGGTTCAAGTTTCTTTTAAGGTTTCATAAACCTATGATATGATACCAACTTGTAATATCCCCCTACTTAGAGGCCCAAAACTACCGGATACGGATATTGTAGTCATCCATAATTATTAATTCTCGACGATCAAATACGGCGATATTAAATACACTGATACACAGAACATAAGAATATGGAAAAAAATTAAACAGCAAGCAAATTCCATATTCCATTTCAAAATATTCCAAATTGATTACATAATCGCAGTTTGTAGACCACGTTCCAGTAACATATAATTGTTACAAAACACGCCAAGTGAAACAAATGAAGATGTTCCCCTTAGTTAAATAGAGTATATAATAAGGCACTAAACAATTTGCCTTTACACTCAAACACACAATGGAAGTAAAGAACTCTAATAACAAGCTTGCCTCCTACATGTCGTTAGAAGCTTTATTTGTCTAAAATAACATATGAAAATCTTAACTCTCAACCTACACTATAAGAAAATATATTATTGGATGCATTATATAGCAGCGTTTAATCATCAAGTGCATCCATTGATGCAAAAAATAAAACAAATTAAAAAAATCAATGATGCTGAATAGTCTTGTCCAACAAATTAGAAGGCGGCTAATCTTTTTCACTTTCCTTCTTCTTCTTTTTCCGCTCCCTCGCATCTTTTGCTCAAATCACCTAAAACCCTAGACTAAGCTTCTCTCATTCATAAATAGAAGGTATATTCTCCTAATCATATTTCATAAAACAGCATACCTTATTTTGTCTTCAGCTTAGAACCTCCTCCCATCACCACTTTAGTATCTAGCCAACCTACCGCCTCTAAACGTGATTCGGTTATTAACCTCTCATGCCACACCACATCGGTGAGCTTCTTATTTATCATTGAGTTTTCAAAAAAATTCAAATTTTAATGAAATTTTAATTCTGAGTCTGAATTGATGCTTATTAGATTACTATAAGATTTGGATCAACCGCTGGTTTCAATTATTCATTGGCTATAATATTACACCTATGTAACACGATACCGGTTGATTCATGTTGATCGATTTTGCCATATGCAGTCACAATGTTTGTTGGTTTTCTAGTGGTTTTCTCACGATAACACTATTTTGGATGACCACAGCTGCTGCACAAAATATGAAGTCGAATATCCTATTAGTTCCAATTTTGTGGATTTACAATATAGATAGTATATCACTTATAAGGTAAGTTAATTTTTATAAGCTTTTCTCTATGAAAATGGATTCATTTTTAAACTAGATTTAGCACCCTCTTCGTGTTATCTGATGGAAGTAGGTCGCAGAGACTATTTTCAATTCTGGTTTATATAAGCCTACATATATGAGAAATCTAATTATGAGTAGTTGAATTTGTGACTGTTTTTGATGTTATTTTGTTTCACTAGAGTAGGCGTAGAGACACATGATAAACTGTCTATGAGTTTGAGCATAAAGAGTATCTGGTAACCTTTGAGGTTACATGAGAGCAAGATTGAATGGTAAGATCGAACATATAAATATCCTAGTAATAGGAGTATAATGCATAAAGTTTAAAGAAGCCATATATGTTGTAAATTTGTAGTTCTAACGCTTGAAAAAATGTGTGTGCATTCTGACAAGGTTATCCCACCTGCAAATCAAAGCACTCAAATGCAATCACTCTAATTTATACTAGCGTCGGTACTATGATAGCATTTAAGCACCACTCGTACTATGTAATGCTGAATAGTTATCATTTCTACTAGATCCAAGAAATAAATAGCTCTTCAATGATTATACACCATTTTTATGTTTTTAGTTTTGCAAGCAGATCTTAGTGCACCAATATAAAAAAAAATCAGCGTATAGTCTTAAGAGGATGGAGATTCTTCTAAGTTGCATGTGAAAGCATGTTGTGGCTTTCCATAGTGGCTACAGGCAGATAAATATATCGTTCTACAATTTGCATTGAAAATTTATATTAAATTTTGTTCAATTGGTGTGCTTGCTTTGATTCACTACAAAAATACAATATAATTATAGTACAGGTGCATTTATTTGCAAACTAGCTATCAAATCTGGCTTTCTGGAAAGATGCAATTAGAAGCAGCAAATTATGAAATAAAGCATGAAATTATTATAAATGTATCTTCCTGGTATAATTACACAACTATTCATTTGATTAATCTAGTTATTCAAGTTTAATTTATGTTCTTGGTCATCGTAGTTAAATTTGATTTTATTACTTATATTTTGTATGACATATGCAACTTCATCTTTTATGTGTATATCAATTCAACAGAACTTTAGACAATAATATGCATTGTATCCATGTTTGAACAGAAGAGCCCAGGTTAAATCTTATCATATATGTATAAATGATACATTAAATCCAACGAATTAAATCATTTATACTGTAGTTGGTTTCCTTCTCTTGATTTCAGTTATTTAATTGAGGTAGATTATGTTTTAGCTTTAACTTGGCTACAATAATCTTCTATAGAAAAATAAATATATAATTGTTGTACTAATTTTCATGATCATGCCTTGTAAAATTGCAATTAAGCAAACAAGATCTATAATTTTGAATTCTTAAGGGTAGTTTTTAGGAGGAGTGGATCGACTTACGGATTTAAACAACATTTAAGAATTTGTTTCAGAATACAGAACTTACGAGTATAAGCATTTAGAATCTAGAGCCGTTTGTTGAATGCAGTATAGGTGAATATTTGTGACAACCAAGTATTTTCAACCATTCGCATCCATTATAAGTGTATAGGTAGACACTCATGCCGGAATTGAATTGCTCAAAATACCGCGTTGTAAATAAAAATTTGGCAAACCTCAGAATATGCAGTAAATAAAAATCACAGACACAGAGTAGTAATAATGCAACGGAAGTAAAAGAGATAGTAGTTCATGAAGCTACTATATAAATATATCAGAGTTACATAAGATATAATAGAAGAAATAAAGTACAACAGAAGTTTAAATATGATAACCAAGTACAAGCTGAATAGAACAACCGAACTGAAAAGATGAAACTTGACAAGTAGATAGTCTCCAGCGATTCCAATCTCCAGAAAGTGGAAATCCAAATCTGTGAATAACTCAGGCTGACCCGAGCGTAAATAAAAATACAAACACTCGAGTCGGGACATACATACTTATACAATGTAAACCAACTCAAGTGAACTGTAGCAAAGGTACAAGTAACTTAGAAGATGCTTGGGACCGCCCATCCTCTAAGGATCCATTAAACTATTTACTATGTAGTAATATACGCTATATACAG
The DNA here is from genome assembly GCA_030765085.1 of Allium cepa. Lineage (NCBI taxonomy): Eukaryota > Viridiplantae > Streptophyta > Magnoliopsida > Asparagales > Amaryllidaceae > Allium > Allium cepa. The sequence goes on along the minus strand of CM060938.1, from coordinate 607,760,188 downwards.
TAGTGTCTAATCAGTAAAGTATAATCATATAGAAAATAGCGTTAAGGGGATGGTGAACCTTAACGCGGTCGGATCTTTAAAATCAAAATCGTAGTGGGCTCGCTATAAGGAGATGACACGGCACGCGAGGCAATGCCAGGGTGGATACACCGTTTGCACTCCCGGACCGGTGGTGACGGCAAGCCAGCAGCTTCCGCCCACCTCGAACAATACCCCCGAATCAAAGTGGCGCCACATATCGAATCACAAAAGTAATAGAATGGTTTCTGACGGAGCATGCTCGATGAAAGGGTGCGACCCTTTGTGTAGCCCGGTATAGCTCCTGTTTTAGTCATTTATGCCAACTCACGGGAGTTGGGTCCACGTAATATACCTCGAGAACGTCGCCACCATCCTACTTCATTCTGGAATCTCCACCGCGTACACAGTTGTTAAAGTGGTTTTCAGTATTGGCCGGCTGTAAGACAATATCTGATCCCGGTCTCTTTAACAACCAATCATTATTATAACCCGTAGTTATAACTTTAAAACAATATTTTATACTTCAAAAATAAAATGCCATTTCAACCCAAACCTTTATCAAAATAAAGATTAAATCATTTCCAAACCATTTCAATATATCATCGTACCATATCTTCAATTCAAATATTTATCAAAATAAATATCAAGTCATTTCTAACCATTTCAATATTTTAAATTATCATACCCTTTAAAAACTTCCTTTCCAATCATTCTAATACATCAAAATATCATAACCTTTCAAAGCTTCATTTTTCAAATCATTTAATATCAAAATATCATATCTTTCAAAACTTAGTTTCAAATCATTTTAATATATCAAAATATCATATCTTTCAGTACCACATTTCAAATCATTTTAATATCTCAAAATATCATATCTTTTCGAAACCACATTTCAAATCATTATTCATTTTATTCAATTTAAAATACCATTTCAATTCATATTTCAAAACAGTTTATATTTCAAAAAAAATCATTTTTAATCATAAAAATGAAGTTACTATGTTCAATAATTAAATTATTAAATTTCCAAAATTTTCAACTTCCAAAGTTCATTTATTCACTTAAGTTTATCAAAACAGTGAAAATTCACTTTTCGTGGCATTTAGAAAACGCTACGGAAAGATACATTCAAAACAGTTCAATTTAACAAAAGACAACATTTTAAAATATTGTAATAGGGTTTACTTAAATTTTAAATAAACTTAGTTAAATTCAAAAATTATAGCACTTACAAAATTTTCTATAATAGCTTTTAATTCAATTTAGCTTTTAGTTCATTATCATCAACTACAACATTTACAAATGCTGTAATATCATTTACATTGTAATTAATAGCATTTCAAAAATGCAGTCAATTAACTTCAAATATTCAATATAATTTCTCAACCAATTATATTTTTTATTTAAAACATTTTTAACTCACAAAATCATACATTTTCACATTTATAAACATCATTTAATTTTCCTCAAGTTCATGATTTTATAAAGTTAAATTTCCATTCAAAAATCAAGATTTAATAATAATTCACTTATTAAATTGCAATATTCAATTTTAAATTCCTTGCATTGAATTTCAACTTAACACTTAAGTTCAAATTCTCAAATATAACTTAGTTTTATTTTTATTTGCTTAACTAAAAGTTCACTTTTAAGTCAATTTCATAAATTTCCAATTTTAGTTATATTTCAAAATTTCAACTTAAATATTCATTCATTTCACATTTCAACTTTATTAAAAAATCATTAATATGATATAAAATCACTTTAAATTCATTTAAATTCAAAGTATCATAAATTTATTATAATTTCATATTCAATTTGATTTCCAATTATAATTAAATCAAATTTTCCAAAATAACTTACATTCAAAATTTTCTAACTTTTCATTAATTCATTTTACTTACAATTATTCAGAAAATCAATAATATTTTACAAAAACCCTTTTTAATTAGATTTAAATCAAAATGTTTTAATATTTACATTTCTAAAATAATTTTAATTTTTTTAGAAAACATATATTAACTACGGGCCTGTATATAATTTTGTACACTAGGAAAAGTGATACGGGTAATATATCATTTCAACCCATAGTGATTTCTAATTTACAGGAAACTTGCAGTGTGATAAACTGATAAAATATATAGAATAGCATGAAATAACAGTAACATATGATATAACAGGTGTAATAACAGGTGTGAACATCATATGATAATAATATAAGCAGTTATAACATGTTAATATAGTTCTACAGATTCACAGGGTGTCAATTTACTACTTATATAAGTACATAATGTCTGGTGAGAATAACTCACATTTTTATGATGGAGATATTAATTTGAATGACACAACGGATCCAGAAGGCATGACCTTTGAGTTTGATTGGAGAGAAATAGCCAAGATATCATCTTGTAAACAACCCCAAAACAAGACAATATAACTTATGAATACTCAACCAAAACAATATAGAAATAATTGGAAATTTGAAATTAACAAAGAACAAAATGATTCAACCTTTCATTAACTATTCAAGTGCTTGGCCATGACATCATTTGGCTCAGCCGTGATTAGGTCTAGACCTGAAATGCTCATCCAATGGTCAGCAAAAAGAAGGCAAAACAATGGGATGTGAAGAGGTAGGAGTTAAACATGAAGCAGACAAAGAGTCAAGGCCAAAAGGAGTGGCTTTTGGTGCACACCAGGCTCGTCCTAGTCATTGTTTGGGCTTTGTCATGCTTGCTCAGATCTGGACAGAGGTCAAGTGATGGCCAGAGATCAGGTTATGGTGGTGGTGGAGCAAGGGGAGGTGGCCAAGGTGATAGAAGAAGGATATAGGTAAAGTTATGTGGCCTAGGCATTGTTTTCAAGGATTGCTTTACAAGTTTGTGGGGTTTGCATCATAGGGAGGCCATGGTCAGATCTTGGTTAGAGGAGGGGAAGGTGGTGCTGCTATAGATGGTGGTGGTGTGGTCGGTGGTGGTGGTGGAGATGTGGGGCCGAGCAAAGCTATGAGAGGTCATGGCAAAAATCAAGCAAAACAAAGAAGAAGAAGTAGAAAAATGAGAGGAGGAAGAGAGGCCATTGCTTATTTTTCTTTGCTCAGATCTGAAATAGATGTGTATTATTGATGGAATGAGAAACTTTCACGTGAATAAGAAAAAGAAAAGGAACGGCTACAATAAATTGATGCATTGATTGAAAAAGAAACGGTGAAACGACTTTACGTTTCTTAGCTTTTAAAACCTTCCATACTTCCTTTTCTTTTAAATCAAGTAAAAAAAATAAACTTCAGAAAGTACATCTAAAAACCGAAATAAAACGAAATAAAATAAATATATATAATTAAATTTAAAGAAAATATAAAAAGAATGAAGGAAATTGCTTAAAAATTGAAATTAGGGTTCAAAAATTACAATTAAAACATCAATGGCTTTGGAAAAATATCTACTTCATTTAAAAATATTCTAAAGAAAAATTTTGAAATAAAATAATTTATTTATCATTTCTATAATAAAATAAATAATTAAATTGGAGAAAAATAGAAAAGAACTAAAGAAAATGTTTAAAAATTGAAAACAGGGCATGGAAATTACAAGAAAAATACAACTAGCTCTAGAAAAATTCCTACCTCACTTCAAAAAAATTAGAATACAAAAACATACATAAAATAGCATATCAGTACATATTACAATAAAAATATGACAAAGAAAAATAAAATTTATACTATTTAAAATAACAAAATTGCAGAATAAACGAATTGCACTCAATATTGAAATGTACATAACTTTCACAATTTAAATCCGTTTCCAACGAAGAAAAAAGCAGTGTTCCTAAAATTTTATGTACTTTCAAAATAAAAGAATTTTTTTTTAAATTTTCAAAATTTTAAAATTTTAAAATAAAAGTCAAAGTTTGACTATTTTGACCAAAAATTCACTTTTTGGAAAATATTCTTTTTAGTCATGCTTTGGAATGATAATTCATATCAAAACTAAAATTTATCATTCAAAATAAATAAAATAAGTTTTTAAATCAAAAATTCAATTAAAATAATTAAAATAAAAAAAATCACAAAATACAGGGTTGTTACACTATTCTTGCAAGGCTTATATTGTTGTTTAGTTAATATTAGGAACGTGATATTTATTCGCCCACAAGTATAGACAAAAACATATTTTCATATAGATTTTATTGCATTGCTCTGACCAAGGCTTCCATTTGGTTTTTTGAACTAAGGTTTGTTCTTCTTTCCTTTATCATTGGTGGGCATCGCTATTAAAGTCTATGCTTTAAAGATATTAAGATCTAAAAACCTGGATAAAGTATTCCAGAAACGAAGTGTTTCTTGAAATAAAGCATTACAGTGTCTTTCTAAGTAGGTAGAACCTATATGTCATGCCAAGCAGCTTTGATGTCAACTAGCATTTCTTCTCCTAAAGCGGTCATGGTTAGGTATTTGGATAAACCATGTATAGTAGAGGTTGTTCAAAGGGTTTAGTTAGGATTTCCTATGGTATGTTCCAATATTTTTGATTTATATTTACCAAAATAAGAAAAGGTTCAAGGAAAAAAAGTTTCTATAAGTTAGAAAGTTTCTTTGTAGGAATCAACAGAGAGGCTGAGAATTCTTTGTTTCTCAATAAAAGTGATATTACACTAACTAGTAAATATTGTATTCTCATGTATCACTTTTATTTTTTCTCTATTTCTTTTTTTAATAGGTCCCTTTATGCGCAAAAGCACAAGATCTTGCACATTTATTAGGGTAAAAGAAAGAAAATGCAAGACAAACCATTATTTAAAATGCAGAGTAAATTTATTTGACATTCAAACTAATTTAAAGATTGTTCCGCTAGCAATTTTGTTAAGAATTTGTTGCGTTCACGTCGTGATGGCATGAAGTTGCCCCAAGTAAAGCATCATCCCCACTTTATTTTCTGGTATCTTGATTAGAATTTTTTACATATTTTAGGGAGAAATATATGTGGTTGTGTGATGTAGTTGGTGCTGAAAAGGGTGATGCCACAAGTTCAATGATAGATGAAGAGGATAATATGGTCCTTAGTCTAAAGACAAGCTTTGAAATTTCTTTGCCAATGATGGAGATCCTTTGCAGGTACACTCATCACCATATCTATGTGTTGATTATCACACAGGAATTTACTAACATCTATATGATAATTAAACATGTTATGTATGAGGGTATGAAAAAGATTGCAATTCCTTGTGATGTTTTCATTCTACATTGAAGTAAACATACAGAAAATAGCTAGTTATAGCCACGTGTAAAGAGAACAACATATCAATTGCCATCAATTTCTTTTTCACCTATAACCATGGCACCAAATCTTTTTTTCATGTATGTCATATTCAGTATGTGGCAATCTACGGAGAACAATGCAGTACGATCTACTAATTCCCATAAATGTACATGTCTACTTATACTGCTATGGTCCACAAATAATAAGTCATCCAGTAAAGACTTTTATGTTAATATGATTCTTGAATAACCACTTAAGGTATTTAGTACTATATAATATCTGGTACTAATAAAACAAATAACCATCATGTCCATTAATTTAAACATCAACATGTTCTAATTTAAACACAAACATGTGATAACTAATTAGTATAAGTATTTATAGCCGCTGCATATTTGGAGGAAAGTAAATCGATTAACTTGTGTAATAAACGTCAATAAAAATTAATGCTTTGCACTTGTGATGAATTCTTGATGTTTTATTTTTCAAATTTGCATATAATGCAGTTTTAAATGGTCAAAATCCAATTTTATAGCAATTTTCAACTGTTGCAATATTTGTTGAAGAAAACGAAAAAAGATTGTTCAAGGCAAGCGCAAGGCACAGTCCTTGTGTTTTTTGTTCTTTTTCGACTACTTTGGTCCGCGAATTAATATTAACATCTATGAAGAATGTGTCGATTACATAAATTAAACACTTCAACCTCTTTTACTTGTTTTGTTAGCAACAAAGTACATTATTAATAATAATAAAAAGTTTCACTGCAGTTACCACATTAATTGTGGTTATGGGATAACAACACTTCTATGTGTGTTAAATCTACATAGCATTAATGAAAAATAAGATCCTTATATGTAATTAATTTACATCTTTATCGAGTTGTTTCTTTGGTAATCCTAATAAGTTCAATATATAGTTTTCTAACCAGCTTAGTTCTGGAAAGTATATATTTTGCACTTGTAAACTATGCTGATGAATAACTATTTTAATTATGACCTATCAATATTTTATCAATTTTGTTACTTATCTGACTTTTCTTTTACCAGCTTGAGATGTCAAATGAGGATCATAAACGCAAACTAAGGAGAACTGAGCGCACGCTTCAAGTAGTAGCGGTACTTTGAAATGAATTTCATTTATCCCATCGAGTCTCTTTGTTCATATTTCTGTATGAAAACATTATATGCTTGTTTATCTTTAAGAAGAAATTGATGAGGACACAGTTGGATGCAACTTCAAAGTCAAAAGTATTGCACGAGGCGAGTATGTTTTATTAGTGCTAATGTCTATAGACCATATAATAGTTTAACTGGCAGAAGTCATTTATTTGTCTACCTAAATATCTACTCAATCAAGTTCTGCCAATAATTACATAGGTGGAATTGCTTATATCCACATCGAAATCTTATTTATATCTGCATATATTGGTGCTTAGTCATTTTGTATCTATTTAATTTGCACTATATTGATGTTCTGGTATCTTTTAGTCACTTTATACCATTCCTCAATCAATTGATCTGGTTGTAAAATTCACCATCTGTTTTAAGTCTTTGGCACAAATAAGGTTGTAGTTTCCACTACTATTTACCTCCAGTTCTTTGCTATTAATATTCATGTTGATTTCAACATGAATTCAGATACTAACATAGCATACCAAAAGCCTTAAATTTCACCTTTCATAAGACTTCAAATTAACAAACCATAATAATCTGACATGTTGAACGTTTAATCACAATTACCCGTTATTTGGAGCTTAACATTGTTCAAATTCAGCATAAGACTTATTGTTGTTACACTTCATAGAATTTATATATTATTACAACTCTTTTATACTGGTCTTTGTAGGTTAGCCCAAAGCTAAAACTTGATAGGGTTATCAAGTATAATAAGCAGGCTCGTTATCCACACAAATATTATGTTACTTTCGCAGCTACAGACATGAACACGGGTGGCACTCATGCATACCAGGCTAAGGTAACATGGGTGTTTTGTGATGAAGAAAGATCGATCAACATATTTAGAAGGAAATGTCATCAACAATTGGGCAAAGGTATTTGCATCATGTTTGAGATGAGTTTTTTAGTTGTTTTAGTTGCAAATTTCTTTTCTTCTTTATATGCGGCCAATGTATTTCCTAAGTTATACTATAGATACGAAAACATGTTTTTTTCATAATGATTGTGTTTTCAATGTATGGTAGTAAGACAATTTTCTTTTTCATTTACATATACTTTAATCATTTTTTGACATTTCTCTTATTATTTTAAAAGCCATATGTGGATGTCATATGTTAAATAAATAGATTTAAGTTATGCTAATGAACTTAGTTGTGGATATTTTTGATATGTTATTATATGGATTTTAAATGAAACAAGTATTTGAAGGTGTTAAATTCATAGCTACATACAATATTTTTTGACATTACACAGAACTTAAGATGAAAAGTATGTTGATCTCGAAGTTTTCATTACATTACGACTTCAATATATGAAATTCACATCAATTTCAATTAGTTTTCCACTATTTCTTCATTTTCAGTTTTAAATTCTACATTTGGCATTGCTCGAATTTTTTTACACTTTCTCCTTTTATTTTTATTCTCATAAATGAAGAAATTCACTTTCTAACCATATTGGAAATTAACTACCATCATAGGACTAAGGTGCACCTATGAAATTTACCGCATCCCTCATCCTTTATGACAGGTTACGTTTTTGGTCAAGAACTTAGGATTGATTATGTCCAGTTGTGATATTGCATCTTTTTCAATGTACACCTTGCATGTTATTAGGAGAATATAAGATTATTTATGTCAGATATTATGTAGTAGAAGCATAAATCGCTAATAATTATGGAGGTTAAGGTCTCAAAATGTATGAAACATAAATCTTATAGCTTGTTAAAAACACAACCGAGGCACCCTTCGAAACATCCTGCAAGATATTGTATAAACTGCTCTATATGGCCCAATATGCCTTATAACAGTATATTGGATAAATTGCTCTATAATGTTTCCAGATTTTCAGTTCCTTCTGGATATGTGTTGTGGTTAATAGAGAAATGCCTGTTAATATACATAATCTACGGTGGAGAAATACAGGTTCTTCCTCACAAAATACAATATATAACTAAGGCCTTTTTATAGTGCAACAGCTTGCAGTTTTAGCTGCTTTAAGCAACTTTTTTCTATGACTCTTTGCTAGTTGCGAAATTAATTTTACAGGACAAACAATAAATATGTGTTTTTTCTGCAGAAATCTTAAATACTTCAGATTAGGCACTGATATATTTTTCTGTATGTGTACACATACACACCGCACACATATACTACCATCATATATGCTGCTTAAATATTTAGGTGTCATTTTTTATGTGAACAACGTATAGAAATACCTCATTAGGAATTTGATAGCCATTTTTGCAGGATAACTAAGACGTTCTCTGTATTCATACCCATGGATATTAATTTTAATATAAAGCAGTCACTTGTCAATGATACATTTTAAAACGAAGGCAAAGTACGAATGGCATATAGAAAACTGCATTTTTTGGCAAGTATAAGGAACTAAAAACACTTCTCAGTCATTCTTGCCTATGTTACCATTAATTTTTGCTCGCTGTTAATTCTGGAGGTACGGAAAGGTGAAACTAATTATGCTTTCCTTTTTATATATCGTCTTTTTCTTCATTTGTATTAAACTTGCTTATTTTGTTGAAATAATTTGGATTATAGAGAATGATATTAAGTATTATGGTTATACATTCCTACGTGGCTACATGTTGTGATTTCCTACTACTTTAATGGATACTTTGTTATTGTTATTCTTGTGCTTACAAGGTTGAGGGATATTGTATCTTTATGAAAATTGATTTACAACTACATTAATAAGCTTATTATTGAGTTACATATCATTTTAACATTTGATACCGTACAACATTTGCAAATTTCAATATGTAAATATGATCATAACTTGTATACTTCATTATTTAAAGATCATGATGAGTTCTTCAATGGCTTTGGCCTGACCGATGAAGCAGCTGCTCAAACAGGAGAGGCGCTTGCACTAGCTACTATGTCCTTGAATTTTTTTAATTCTTTAAAGGTATGAAACACCTTCAAGTTCGACTTCTTCTTTCTCTTATTCTTTATCTTCTATAGGTACACAATAACGCATTTACCTTCACCTTAGTATGTCTTCCAATTTTCGCTATTTTTTCATATATTCATATTATTTCCATTATTAATGGCAAAACAGATATGGAGTGAGTGAGGGACAGTTCTACCAAGTCCTGCTATACAAATTAGATGTTATTTAAAAGGTTATCATACTGCAACAAAAAATTAAATAAGTTTATTATAAAAATTAACCAAGTTTTATAAAAATTAACTAAATTAAAAAAGTTTAACAAAAGTTTAAATGGATTCAAATATAAATGGCTTACTAGGAGTATATAATTACTATCTCAAATATATGTGATTTCGAAAACTGGATTGGGCTTCTTATCAATACTTCTGAATTTATGAAGTTGACAGTCATTAAATATATATGTATTCAGATTCAAATGTATGTATGCATGCTAAATGCGTTAAATCTCTTATGTATACAAATTAAAAGTGTCAGTTTTCTATATCTAGTTTAAAACATAAATGCTTTGTGCATTTGATTTCAAGTATCCCAAGGTTTTATAGGAAATGGTTTTAAATATAATATCTTATAAGTCTAGTTTTGTGGTTTTTTAACATATTAATTTTCTGAATATGTTCTAGTTTCGAATACACTCAATATGAAGTTTAAAATACATCAGATTTTGACGGGATTTCTAAATATACATGATTTTGCATATATGATCTACATGATTTTGGAAGACACCAGGTCCATGAGGATCTAATAAATTTTATAGGTATAAATATGAGTCATAATTTTGTTTTGAACACACGTGATCTTCTGAGGAAATATAAGGCTTTGGTTATGCTCACATAAAAGCCTTTTATAAACTAGATTACATATTTATATATCAATATTAAGTTAGTTTTGGGGTATAAGTAATTTCAAAAGATGTCAGGTCCCAAAAATATATTGGCTTTGAATATATATGTGAGTATTGAGCTTCAAGTAGATATATAGTTTTTGATAGATAAACAATCAAGGCTTCTGAAATAAATAAGCCCAATATTTTTGATTTTTCATATAAGTAACCTTTTTGATAAGTGCAATTTCATAAATATGTACGAATCTAAAATACATGTCAGTTTTGAATTTTAAGTTTTAAAGCATATGATGTTTTGCATGTGCATGAATTTTTTGTTTCAAACAATCATATAATCTTAAACACATATTCATACATATGTAGCTATAAAATATGATCGTCTAAGTATATAAACTCATATATATGTTGCTGCAGACATAAATACATGCACAAAGGTATAAAAATAAATGTGCTATATTATGACGTTGGGAACAAATGCTTCTGAGGTATTTAAACTCCATTTATTTAAAATCTCAAAAGCAAACCTGATGTAAACCTTTTTTTTATGAGTAGTTCTAAGTGCATAGGTTCTAAATGTGAATATGATATTTAGTACATAATTATGCTTCAAGTTCCTATTAAATGAAGATTTCAGATATACATCATTTTTTAAGTGTCTACCAAGCTTGGAGTTTTAGGAATATTTGATAGGGAACAAGAAGTTTTAATGGGTTTTAGATCTAAATGTGTATGTCATCAGGTAGCAAAACTATTAAGATCAATAATATACTTTCTAGTACATTAAAAATGCATGTTGCTTCTATATGTATCGGTTTAATGATATACCAATTTATCATGAATGAAAATTGCCAGTGTGTGGGTTAATGTTTGAGTTCAAGTTCAAGTATAAAGGTTCAGGTTTATTTAGTATGTGTCAGTATTAGGAAAATAAAGTATGAATGCATATCTGCACACAAATTAGTATTAAGTATATCACATGCATAAGATTTTCGAAGTGCTTGTAAAAATTATAAGTGTCCTTGCCTATAATATATGCATACATGCATATAAGGATTAGGTAAAGTATATCATTTTATCTGTTACTCCCTATTTGTATCCCATTTTTATTTGAAACCTAATATACGATTTGAATTCCGTTTTGGAATCTTGACTGAAAATGCAGAAATACATATCTTCTTTACATGTTATCAGTTTAGGATTCTTGTTTCCCTTCAAAACAACCATGTATTATGGTGCTTATTAGTTGTGGACTTATCAGAGAATTTGACAAAATAACATATCTTATTTATGATACAATATTTGATACAATTGATTGACCTATCTTGTAAAAATTGTTAATTTAGTTTACTTATCCAACATAAATAAGGGGTTAAGCATATCAGTCTTAGCTTATACATTATATGGGTTGTTGGTTCGTGTTTGAGTAAAATTATAGAAGAAATGGAGTAACTATGTTGAGATTAGTCGGGCCGCTACACAATTCAAAGAGCTTCAAAAAAAGTATATATTTACATGATGTTAGTAAATTTTGTTAATGTACTTAGAATCGGCTCATACACCAGGTCCATTGCATGGGTTGTGTGTGCCTGCAATGGTTTGAACACATATACGTGTTTAGGCAACTCATTGACATGCAATGCTTAATGATTTGCGGATGATTGCAATGGAATAGTCAATTTCACAACCACGCTTCAAATTTCATTTTTATGCTATTATAAGAAAATGTTTAAACTGTGGCAAAGCCATGGCGTCTTACATAGTAAGTATTATATGCACTTATAAGTAAATGTTATTACATAGATTATAATTGTATGGTTTGAGTTCAAAAAAGATATGGCTAAGCTCTTAAGTATTGTTGCATTATAAATAATTTTTGTTTCTATTTGGCTTGAAGCTAGTCTGTGAACTTGGAAAAAATTTCACTCACTACTGAGTACACCTACTGGTAAACCTGCAACTGTTTCAAGTTTTGGTTATATTATGTTAGAATAATAATCAATTAATATTGTTTGAATGTTACTTGATAATTGATGGAGAATTTTTATTGTTGATTATCAACTTTGTTTATAGGTAATTAGCTTTTCCAGAGTGAAGACCATCAGCAACAATGGGCATAACTTCAATTGTATACGTATTATGATATTTGTTAGTACTGGTTATGTGAACTTGTTTGTGATGCTTGTGCTATGTGAATTTGCTCATTTTTTCAAATAACTATTTCTAAATGATTATGGATATTATACTTATGTGATTAACGTGTTCTTAATTATTTGAATATGATGATCATATGATTGATTGTTGGTTTGAATATGGTAATTATATGATTGTTGCTGATTTTAATATGACTATTATATAACAGGTTGCTGGAAATAATATAGGTCATTAATAGTATGTAGTAGCATATAAAAAATGCTACAAAACAATCAACACCTTTTAGTGGCGTTTTAACAATGCTCAGAAACAAATGTAAAATACCACCTGAATTTATAATAAAATAAATGCAACGAAAAGCTTTTTAGTTGGACAAAATAAAAGCTACAGAAAATCAAATAATGATTCAAGTATAAACGCAACTAAAAATGTTAGTTTTGGTAGGGTTTTGTAAAGGCTGCAGAAAAACCTTTAGCAGCGTATAAAAAACACAGTTATACAAAAATATTTTATAGCGTTTATTGAAACGCGATCAAAAAAATCATACTTTTAGTTGCACGACCTGTAATAGCATTCTTTAAAACGCTACTAAAAGTTTTGATAGCGTTTATTCAACGCTACTAAAGTTCTTTTCTGGTGTAGTGCTACTAAAAATCAATTGAGTACCCGAGAGTTTAAAGGGAAAACAAAAAATTTGAATCGGGCATAAATCTTGGTTTGAATAATAATCTACCACTTCAAACCATTTCGATATCTAGTGAGACTACGCCACTTAGGGGAATGGGTTTTCCCCTCACTAGTATCCTAAAGCATTTATAAAACCATATACTGTGCTCCTGCATCCATAATGGTCAAAAACATAGTATTTCAAAATATTGTGATGACATGCAAAAAAAGTGAATCAAACCTAGATTACCCATCCCCATTCATTCTAACTATTGTCCCAAATATAATTTTAAGGGTTACCGTTATCTTGTTAAATGCTCATGGACTGTCTATCTGATTTCATAATTTCATGGGATCACTATGAACCTATTGGTAATTCCAATATCATTTCTCTTATCCTAGTTTTCATGAACTAACTAGGAACCTATTGATTATCTGTCAATATTTTTGTTTCTTATCCTAGTTTTCATAGGCTTATTAGGAACCTACCGACTACCTATCAATATCTTAGGCAAGATATAGTTTTCATGGGCTAACTAGAAACCTACTGGCCCTTACCAGTATCAAATCATAGTTTTCATGGGTAGACTATGAACCTATTAGCCCCTGCCAATATCATTCGTTATACATAGTTTTCATGGACTTACTGCAAACCTATAGCCCCTACCAATATATTTAGTTAAGATTTTAACATTTGTTAAATTATATTCACTACTGGGTCAACCTAACTGGTTATTCCGCCCTTCCTTAAAATACAGTTATGGTTAATAACAATGTGAATAAGTAAACATAGCAACAAAATAATACCAAAAACCGTGGTTTATTATCCTTGAAATCATCTATATATATATATATATATATATATATATATATATATGTGTGTGTATGTATATATATACATACTGGCGAAACCCCTTTGCCCCTTTTTTTAAGGAAAACTTCTTTATTTCAAAATCCTTTGTTTGTTTATGCCATGGTTATTCCTTTAAACTAAGGTTGGGTTTATGATTTAAAATCTTAAAACATGTCTTTTGAAACCTCTAGATAGCCTCCTTCGAAAGCAAAGAAAACTCCTTTTCAAAACACAACAAAACATCTTTCGAAGTCCTTCACGAATAATCTCTTTGGAAATCAAATATACATTTCGATGGTATCAAAACATCCTTTAAACCATAGCTTTGAAACAAATGAAAATACCCCTTTTGAAAGCATTGGGTTCATCTTTAAAAGATCCTTTGGGTCAAAATGGTCACGTACGAAAGTATCTCTTTCAAAACCGTTTATAAAATTATTTTAAGGAAAAAGCTCATGGTGTCAGAACCATCTAGTCAAAAGCAACAACCTTTAAATTAAAACTCAAAGGATAGAGTCGAAACCCCCTTCTACTCTATTGCCTTTGAAACCCTCAACCCCTTTCGAAACCATTCGGAAAAAGGCTTATTCATGTTAAAACAGGGGTAACCCTTCGACAGCATAGATGGCTTCAATGCAGTCAAAAGGAAGATTAGCGGCTAGGTTTCGCCTTGGTCGAAACAATCCTTTCGAAAGCATTTATTTAAAGATAAAAAGGTACCACTTAGACAGCTAATACTTTAACATACTATGGCAACCTTTTTCCAAAGCTATTTATACACCCTTTCGAAAACATATGTTTCGACCGTGTCAAAGCTATAAGTAAAAAAAGGCAAGATCTTATCTTTTGAAAATGAAACAGGGTTTCGACTCCATCGGAAGCATTCCTTTCCACACCATGGCTTCCACGTTCCTTCCAATCCACTACCTACAATATAAGTGATACCTTGTATATTGGTATCGACTATATGGAATCTAACTATATGGGTTTTGACTGGGATTCAGCCGAATTAATGGAGTCGAAAGGAACTGCTACTAGAGGCGAAACCAACTTTTCTTAGTTAAAGACTGAAATTTAGCTACTTTTAGTGATTGCTTTATAAATACTTGCCTATTTGTAACAGTTTGATTGGTTGCCTTAAAACTTTCTAAATACTTTAAAATTAAACTGCCACATTTATTAGATCTAAATCAAAGAAATTATAACGTTTAAGCCCTTCCATTTAACTAAACCAACATTTGCAGAAAAGTCCCTCTTTTAAAATAATTTAATTTCCTTAGCAAATTAATTAGGAAAAATACCCAAAACTCATAGAGATTCAATTTAATCATGTAATCAAATTTATCCAAATTTCAAACCCACTTTCTTCCTGAAATACTCGAAATACATTTTAAACCCAATTATATCATATTTTCCTTTAGAAATTCATAATAAATTTTCCATAGCTCAGAAAATTATGAAAATAGAAACTCATCTCCAAAATCGTGCTTTACTTAACATAAATATTTTCCATAGCATTCTAAAATTATAAATTTACAGTTTTGCATCAAACTGTGCAAATTCATATGTGAATGGGTAAAAATAAATCAAACATAATATAGTTCAAGCATATCATCATCCATATCTTTATAAAACGAATTTAATCATAAGTTCGAAAACATATAATCATAGAATAAAAGAGAAATAGAAGGAAATAATTATTCACCCTAGAAATGATAAAAAATTTGAGATTTAGTGTTGATTAATCCTTCCTAGCTTTGATCCTTAGCTTTAGATTGAATTTTTATCTTTTCCTCCTTGTTAGTGGTTGGCTATATATTTTTATTTGCATTTGTGAAAGTGAAAAATGAAACGTGAATGGACATGGGCAAGAGCTGTATAGCCGTGTATGATAAGGAGGCTATTTAAACTAATATGCCATGTGTTATTTTGATTAGTTTAATAATCCAATTAATGTCCATTTACTTTATTAATAAGCATGGCCCTATATATGGTTTATTCAAGTCTCAATCCCCTTATCATCATTATTCAACTTAATTTATCTAATAAATTTTTTGAATAATGCTATCAAAATTAGGGATGTTACAGCACTCCTATCGTAAAGCAACATCCAAAAGGGAGTAATTAACTCTACATTCTCTGCTAAGATTATATCCCTATGAAGGCGTTCTCTCTTCAACCATGGAGCAACTTACCTTTCTTTGAAAAACCTTAATTTCAATGCACATGCATCAAGGCTCTTATATTTCTATGTTAATTTATTACACACTTTCAATTGTCTATCCAGCTCCATATTTAATCATTATATCTCCATTTGTTTCTTTTCAAGCCTAACTTTATAACGATATTTTGATTTTCTCCTAGACTATAAGAATTAATGTATTAACTAGGAATGGC
Organism: Allium cepa; assembly: GCA_030765085.1. Lineage (NCBI taxonomy): Eukaryota > Viridiplantae > Streptophyta > Magnoliopsida > Asparagales > Amaryllidaceae > Allium > Allium cepa. Next base: position 607,743,850 of record CM060938.1, on the reverse strand, counting down.
TAGATAGTTCAAAATATTTAAATAGAGAAAAATATACCCGAGAGAGGGGGATTGGAGAGGAAGAAAATTTCTCTTTCCTTTTATACTTATGGCTTTGAGAAGCATCGTGTAATGACCATACCACGATACGCATATTATTAAAGAACATTATAATATCGTCTAATAATATGGAGAATACCGCTTGTTAAGGGTAACCAAATGTGAATGTAACTTAAAACTAACACTAACATGTCATCCTTGTTATTTTACTTAATCTTCGAATAAAATTTGATGTGTACAGTCTCAGGTTAAAGTAATAATCAATATGGTTTCTTAGAATCAGAATAGTATATTAGGTAAATAACAGTCACAGGTAACAGTGGAATAATAAACCTTTCTTCATATACAAAATCGAAAGTCTATCAAATATAACATTAGATTCAAATAATACACATTCGGTACAAATCTCTAAATTGATATTTATATGTCTCATAATACATATACAAATCCTAAGTGAGGTAAACTAAAGAGTCAAATGGTGTAATGATCTTGATTTTTAGCTAAATTTAATTTGGAAAATTGATGTTAAATTGTGAATTTAATGGTGAATTAATTCAAAATTTTCCAAATTAATAAAGATATTTGTTTTTTTATTTATATAAATGTATATAGATATGATTTTAAATAGAATTTCTAATTGGAAATTCAAAAAAAATATTTTGAACAATATATTGGATTTGTATTTATTTGTGAATTAATTGAAAATTAATTTGAGTATTTGGAATAAATGTATAAGAAAATTGTGAAAATAAATGTGGATTGGAATTCAAAAATAAGTATTTTATAAATGCATTGCATTTAACATTTCTATATATTTGAAAACTAAATAAGTTTAACAAAAAGGTTTTAAACACAATTTAAACACATTTGACAAATGTTTAAAAAGTAATAATAAATTTTAACAAGTGTAAGAAGTAAAATAATATAACTTACAAGTGTTCACAAATTAAACAAGTGGCATTTTATTTTATATTGAATTTATGAAGACATGTATTAGAGGAAAAAAATAAACCAGGCCTCATTATTTTTCACTTCTCAATGCTTCTTTCATTTTTCTCCTAAACTAAAACAAGAGAAAAGAATCAGTTTTTAAACTGTTTTAACGTAAAAAGAAATCAAACTAAAAATGAAAACAACCTGGAACTCAGCGCAAAGATCAAAGGCAAGATCAACTCATGTTCATCAAGCAACAGATTAAAATTTCAGATCGAATAATTTCAGAATCAAAAACAAGTTAAAGAACAAATGTAAAGTAATATTCAAATCTAGAAGCAGTTCATCCTGGAAGCAAAATAAAAGTTTCAGCATGGAAACAAAATCTAAAACCTGATGTTGGAGAAAATTCAAACTAAAAAAGGCCTTCAACCTAAGCAACATCATCAGATCCAATTTTAACAAATTCAAAATAGCAAGATTATCTCATGGATTTCCATATCAAAGTGTTCCAGCTTTTAAATTTTAAAACTCAAAACCATATAAAATCCAGTGTCTCTGTTCTTCTCTATTTTTCTCAAGTTCCAAGTGAGCAAACCCCTAAACTAAATCTTTCCTTTTATCTGTTGTTGCTTGTGAGTCTGCAGATTGATTTGCCATTGAAAAATCTATTGCATGTGAATGAATTTATTTGTATGTATATGTGTAAATTTGTATGCATATCTGCTTAAAGGAAGTTATATCTCTGTCGAGATATCTGAATGAAAAAGGATTATAACAGTGTAATATTATTTTTTAAAATCATTACAAGTGTTTATGTTGAAAAATCGTTCCAAAATTATAAAGGTCTGTAATAATCCAAGATAATCAGAAAATCAAGTATCTTAATTTCCAATTTTGATTTTATAACAAAATTCGTGTTACAAATTAATGATTTTTGATAATCAATTCAAGATTTTTAAGTTGTTATTTATCGAGAAATTTGAGGATGAAGGGAAAACACGTTTGAGTCAAAATCTGATGATCAACGTTGATGCATGGGTCGAGATTTGGGCTGAAGGTAGCCTAGGTGATAGGGATTCAAGGAAAAATGTCAAATAATTTTTCTGGTAATGACGGCAGTGGTGCGAGGGGATTTTAGGGTTTAGAAACCCATTTTGGTCGATGATGGAAACTGGTCGATTTCAACGTCGGGAAGAAGCTGGAGGTGATTGGTCGAAAGGGAAAACGAAGCTTGGTTTTCGATGAGATCGTGGAAATGATGGCTGGGATTCTGTTGTTCTAGACGATCGGTATGAGGCTATTTAGTTGATCAAAGTTGGGTTGAAGGTTCAGTCGAGTAACTCGATTTGGATTCCGATCAAAATTTGTCAATGCTGGGTGCTTGGTTGGATCGGCGGGGTCGATGATGACTTGTTGAAGGTGACGTGGTTGATCGGAAGGGCTCCGGTGAAGTGTGCACGTGCATGAATTCTCTTGTGTGTCTGTAGATTACAGGCTTGGGAAGAAGATGATGGGAACTCGAGTATAACTTCGGGAAGGTGGGTTCTTTGCTCGGGCTTGTGTTCAAAGTAGCTCGTGTGGGTTTAGATGTGTAATAGTATTAAGTTTTAAAACAAATGTTTTGAGTTCCAGGTTTAAAAAAAAAGCTGAAAGAAAAATTTGTTACCAGGTTTCAATTATAAAGCATGAACAAGTTTTAAAGTTATTTTAAATGATTTATTTTTCTTAGCAATCTATTTAAACAAAATTTTAAGTCTATTTAAAATAAATAAGTTTTTCAAAGGAATACAAAGCCAAATTTCCAAAGTAGATTGGATTAAACAAGGTTCAAGTTTTAATTTTTAAAGGCAAATGTTTAAAATTGTTTTGGTTTATAAAATTTTGTATTAGACTAATTATCTTATTTGAACTCTAATTGTTTTCAAAATAAAAAGGATTTCAAGCATTTGATTTAAATGATGATTAAGTGATTAAGAAAGATAAATGGTTTATCTGTGATTTATTGAAGTTTTAAGTAACTAAAGTACAATTATTTAAGGTAGTTGATAAAGTATAATTAATTTAATTAAAGTAATTAAAGGATATTACTCAATGGGATTAATTAAAGGATAATTTATTTCTTATTTAAGGATAATTAATTAAGATAATTAAAGGGAAATTTATGAAGGGCTAATTAATTAATGAAATTGATTAAGGAATGAGTTAAGGATAATTAATTAATAATTTTAAGGTTAAGTAATCTATGATTAAAGATTAATTTATTAAAATAATTAGTAATTAATTAATGATTAATTAACCAGGATTTGTTATTTATCATAAGTAATTAATCTGATTTAAATTAATTATAATCAGATATTAATTGATCTTACTTATGAATGTTTGTATTCTATTAAATGTTGAATTGTTTGATATCCCTGATATGTTATGCTTTGTGCTATGAATTTTTTTGATGTGACCTGTGATGATTGTCATTTATTTATCTGTGATAAATTATATTATCTATGAATTTGTGAATAAACGATAAGCGTTACAAGAATATACCGCTTATTGATATTACTGTGCTTCTGTAATGATTTATGATGTTTCACTATTGTGTGAAATCCCTGGGCTACATCTTACACACATAGTATGGGTAGCACGAGGAAATTGGTTAATTCATAGATTTTTGAAATGGTTTTAAAAGTTGAATTTTGAATCCAAATGATTTTGGAAATGGAATTGGGTTAAATATGAAGAACTTTTGAAAAGGAGTTTTAAAGATAAAAGTTATTTTGAATAACTTGATAAGGTTTTGAAATTTAAATAGTTTGATTTAAATTTAAATTTAAATTCAAAATTTGAAATTGAACTCTATATTTGGAAATTATGGTTTAAAAAGGCTATACAAGTTATAAGTGTGTTTATATGGCTTTTAAATCATTTTAAAAGTATTATTTTAGAAATTTGAATTTAACCCAAGTTTTATAGGCTTTAACTTGTGCAAATGTAATCGGATTTTTCCGAAACGAAAACTATTGGTTTTCAAATAATAATAACTTTCACATAACGAAAGAACTTCCAGTTTGTGTTAAAAAGATTTCAAGATTTAGAATGGATAGCTTTGAAAGCTATGAATGAATCTATGCGAAAGATGGTTGAACCTTGTTTTGAAATTGAAGAAGATTTTAAATGGTGTATCTTTCATAAAAGATTTGAAAAGGGAATTATTTTGAAAGTTATGAATGGATCTTTGAAATAGTTTTGAAAGCTATAAATTGAATCTTTGGTTTAATAATTGGATAAGATAATCCAATTCGGAAAGGAAATTGTTTTGAAAAGCTGTGAATGAATCTTTGTGAAATATTGGTGAACTCTGTGAAGTAAATCTTTTTGTTTAAAGATTTGTAAATGGTGATTTGTTTAAACCATTTGAGGAAAGGTTTTGGATTTGAAGATGTGACTTAACTGAAATCCTAATATCCATATATTTTAAATATTACGCTCATTATTCGGTTTAGCCGGGAGAGGACCTTGTGTAATATAACCCATTCCGGATAATGATACGACGTTATGGATAGCATTTGAAGACCGGATATTTCCAAAAGCGAAAGGATAACTCGTCGAATGTCTCTGCACTGGTTGATCCCCGGTATAGAGATTTGATCACCCTTTGTGATGGGAAGTCCGGACGTGATTAGGGATTATCTGGATTTGCAAGGGCTTCTTTGGAATTGTCTTCGGTTCTGTTCGAACCCGGAACAGACTTGTATGGATGTATGTTTGACATTACACTTTGAGATGTAAAGCTGGTTTCTATCAAATACATTTCTGTTTGGTGGCGGAGATTTATTCTCTTAGCTTAATACCCTTCTCAGAGACGTACGAGCTCAGAGGTTATGTAGTTGATGGTTACTACTCATACATTCCCAATTTTGATAGTGTGGCACGCTGAGTGCTGCTATGTGTTGCTGATCATTTATTGACCAAAGCATGGCTTTTGTGAAAAGCGTAGCTTTGTGGACGAGACCTCATCGGACCTCACTCCCCAGAAATGGTCGAAATAGGAAAGATGCGGCAAGGTTGCAGGGGTCGCGCCCCTTGGGTATGTCCATTCCTTCTGGAAAAGGGTGGTATCATGGTATGGAGCCTAGATATTTAACCTATGTGGTTACTGAAAATACATTACTTTATGGTTGTTTGTGTTGAGGGCCCTCGGATAAAGGTCGCAAACGACCGGGGATGGCATGTCTTTAGGTATAACTCCCGGGCAGGGAGGATGACGGCTTTGTGTTGGCAGAGAGCTGGGTAGGTTCTCAGGGAGTCCCTCCAGAGGCGTTCCCATGTGGCAATAGGAAGTTCCTTAGCCTGACCATTTGTTGGAAAATCTAAAGAAATAATACGCGCCCTGTACAGTTTTAGTTGTATAACCTGCAATAGAATGTGGCGGTAACCTGCTATTGAACATGGTAGCTATAGTAGGCATACAATATTGGTTGTATGCTTGCTAAGATTAATATTATACTTTCGAAATTTTTTCCACTAGCACTAATAATAATATGAAAATGGTTTTCGCTATCAAGCATTTTTGACTTTCATAAGGAGAAATCTCCTCCGATTCTGTGTTTGCATGGTGTGTGTGGCGGGAGGCCTTATGGTAGTTTCATTTTTCAAAAAGCTTTGCAGATTTAAATTATAAATTCTTTTGTTGTTTGTTTTAAAGATGAAACTGTTTTTGTTTTCTCATACCAATCCCATGACTGGCTCGGAGTTTATTGTTCCCTTCCTAAACTCTGGGTGCCGATAATTTTCCACACGGGCAGTCTAGAGTTGGGTTTTTCAGATAACCAAATAGTAGGTGTAAATTCAATAGCATTCAATCTTTAGATATTGACAATGGCATTTGGATCGAATTTCTTCACTTCAGCATGGATGGTAGTTCTCATTCTTTGGTTTGGGGTCTTTCTAGCTTAGGAGCTTTAGCTTTGGAGTTGTAGATGCAGTTTAATGTTAGAGTTCTCTTTGGAGTTTATCTATTGATGCTTGTCTTTCCACTGTTGTATATTTATCTCTGATATTGTTGGGATTCATATTGTTTCGGATATTGTATTCATTATGTATCAATGATATTCATTTTCTTCTGCTGTGATGCTGTACTTAATGTGTTATAAGCTCCAGCAAATTGGATTCAACGTTTGAATCTGCGGCATTCGAATACGAGTGAAGTATGGATGTCGATTTTCGAATGCGAAAATTCAAGGTCGTCACATTTGGTATCAGAGCTGATGGTTGAAACTTTAGCTCAGGAGTATAATACATTAGGTAACTCATTAGAGATAGGGTGAAGAATACCGTAGAATGAGTATTCCCTAAGATATCCATCCGTATGCCTCAGTATATTCTCTTACTATCCACTGATAGTGAGTATGGGGGAAAGAAGAGGACGAGATAGGGGATAGGGTAATACGACTACAAATGGTCGATGCCCCGCAACAACAAGGAACAATATTTCTCTATCAACCTCCTTTGATCCAATTTCAAATTCTCTAATGTCTTCGTGGCAGCTCCAGGGAGAAGCTTTGTTAGTAGATCGTTATTTTGATTAAATCAAAGGATGAGTTGTTATGGAACATAAACTCCAAATAGGTCAGAATTGTTTGTTTGGATGAATTGTTTGCTTTGGTTGCTATGGTTGATTGGTATACTTTGGTTTCTAAACTTAAAAGTTTTGGGATTGTATCCATCTGTCTATTCTTTGGGGTCCAGATATGTTCTACGAATGGTTAGTTACCTCTACGAACTAACCAATCTCCTGCATATTTTGTAGATCTGGATGATCCGAGTATCTTGTGAAGTGTTGAATAGATTCGTTCTTGTATCTATTGTTGACATTCTGATTTGTTAAGCCAAATGCAGAATAGATATTCAGTTTAAGTTGATGATTCATCTTTCTATCTTTCCATATTCTTTTGTTGTCTCCCTAGCAAATTTCGCGGATGAAATTTTCTTAAGGAGGAATCTGTAACGATCTCGAATTTTAGCTAAATTTAATTTGGAAAATTAATGTTAAATTATGAATTTAATGGTGAATTAATTCAAAATTTTCCAAATCAATAAAGATATTTGTTTGTTTATTTATATAAATGTATATAGATATGATTTTAAATAGAATTTCTAATTGGAAATTCAAAAAAACAAATATTTTGAATAGTATATTGGATTTGGATTTATCTGTGAATTAATTGAAAATTAATTTGAATATTTAGAATAAATGTATAAGAAAATTGTGAAAGTAAATGTGGATTGGAATTCAAAAATAAGAATTTTATAAATGCATTGGATTTAAAATCTCTATATATTTGAAAACTAAATAAGTTTAACAAAAAGGTTTTAAACACAATTTAAACACATTTGACAAATGTTTAACAAGTAATAATAATTTTTAACAAGTGTAAGAAGTAAAATAATATAACTTACAAGTGTTTACAAATTAAACAAGTGGGGTTTTATTTTGTATTGAATTTGTGAAGACATGTATTAGAAGGAAAAAATAAACCTGGCCCTATTATTTTTTACTTCTCAATGCTTCTTTCATTTTTCTCCTAAACTAAAACAAGAGAAAAGAATCAGTTCTTAAACTGTTTTAACCTAAAAAGAAATAAAAATAAAAATAAAAAAAACCTGGAACTCAAAGCAAAGATCAAAGGCAAGATCAACTCATGTTCATCAAGCAACAGATTAAAGTTTTAGAACAAATCATTTCAGAATCTAAAACAAGTTAAAGAACAAATGTAAAGTAATATTCAAATCTGGAAGCAGTTCATCTTGGAAGCAAAACAAAAGTTTCAGCATGGAAACAAAATCTAAAACTCGATGTTGGAGCATATTCAAACTGAAAAAGGGATTCAACCTAAGCAACATCATCAGATTCAATTTTAGCAAATTCAAAATAGCAAGATTATCTCATGGATTTCCATATCAAAGTATTCCAGCTTTCAAATTCTAAAAGTCAAAACCAGATAAAATCTAGGGTCTCTCTTCTTCTCTGTTTTTCTCAAGTTCCAGGTGAGAAAACCCCTAAACTAAATCTTTCTTTTTATCTATTGTTGCTTGTGAGTCTGCAGATTGATTTGCCATTGAAAAATTTGTTGCATGTGAATGAATTTGTGCATATATATATCTGTGTAAATTTGTATGCATATCTGTTTACCGGGAGTTATATCTCTGTTGAAATATCTACAGGCTAAGGACAACATAAATAAATCTACATCTCTCTAAATAAACATTTTTAAGTGATGATTTCTAAAAGAAAAAGGATTGTAATGGTGTAATATTATTTTTAAAAATGCTTACTGTGACGACCCGGAATTATGAGCGATATCAATTTAATAATCTTTGATAATAATTAAATTGATTTGATCATTTTACATTATAAATTGACAAGTTAAAATTATTTTAAAGACTGATAATAATAATTTGTTAATATCTATCAACAAATTTCTTAACAGTATAAATTAGTAAGTTTAATTCTTTTGAAAATTTATAATATTTTAATTTGGGAATATTTATTTTGGCAATTTAATATTGGTAAGATTTATTTTTCAGAGGCTAATCGGAATATTTTCTATTTATAATATATGTGTATTGATATATCTTGTAAATAGGAGGTTTTTAAGTAATAAAATCTATCAACTCAAATTATAATATATATGAATATATATATATATATATATTGTGATTTGAAATCTGTTTTAAGATTTAATATGGTGATTATCAAAATTAATGATAAAATGTTTTTCTATTTGAAATGTGTATATATATTTTTATATATATATTTGAAATAGGAATTTTATTAACTTGAATTTAATAAATATTTGCAAACTTTAATAAATATATAATTTGTAATTTGAAATGTTAATTTGATTTAATATTTCTAAAGTGATATTTGAGATTTAAATATTAATAACAAAGTTAATTTCTTATTTGTTTTAAACATATACTTTAAGCTTTTGTTTAAATAAGATTTAAATTAAAGGTTCATTTGTTTAAATATTTCTTTCATTCTAATTTTATCATAAAAGAAATTGTTTTAAAATTTTATATAAGGAGTTAAATTAAATTAAATTTTTTAAGCACATGTTATATGATTTGATCAAAAATATAAGTTATTTATAAATGCCTATATGAATTTGCTTTTGAAATATTTTTTAAAGTCTAAAATTTATTTTTATAAGATAAAAACATTTTATAATTATCTAAATATTACATAAAAACATGTATATAGCTTAAATAGATTATTAAAAGGGAAATAACATTCAAAACATTAATAAAACATTAGGAAAATACTTTTGTGAGTATCAATTTAACATTAAACACTTGTAAACATTTTAGTATGTGTTAAAGACAAGTGTAAATTAAATTGCATAGGTGTAAGAAAATTAAAGCATCCAAGGGACAAATGTCAAATTCTTTTAATTAAATTTAAAATTAAATTGCAAAGGGAAAGAGGAGTTTTATTTTCAGCAAATTCTTTCTTCATTCTCAACAAAATGAATACAAATGCAAATCAAAACAAAGATCAGAGAAAAAAGATACTGTAAAATCTGAAATAAGAAAATCTGGAAATTTATTCAAGAACCTGGGATTTCAAATCTTCAAGTATAAGCAGAGGCAAATGCAAGTTCATCTTCAAGTACAAACATGCAATTAAGAATTTACCGCAGGAAAATTTAATCAACATGCAAATCTGGAATCAAGCGATTCAAGAAAATTCAAAACCTAGAAACAGTTTCTGTTCTCTGCTCCTTGTCAAACGTGTGTAAAAGGAATTAAAAAAAACAGTTTAAATTCCTGTTTCAACCTGTTATTGTGATAAATATTATGTTGATTTATGGAATACTTGAATTTAATTGAACTTCATGTTTGAGTATATGGTTTGAATGCCTGGATAGTGTTATTCTAGTTTCTGGGTGAAGAACAGGTTTAAAATTTTTATAATAAATTCAATAACTTGGATTTGAATTCGAATTATACTTTGAATTGTAAATAGATGTTGATCGTAATCAGGAAAGCTATCATCTAAAATTAATTACAAGTTTTTAAATTTGAATAATTTGTTATAAATATTTGAATTTACGGTAAATTCTAAATTGGGTCAAAATTTTATGATTTCAATTTTTAATTTTGACTTCATAACTATGATTTTTAGATCAGTAATTAAAGAGAATTTTCGAATTCTATGTTTTGGGGTTTTTTGCCGATTCACGGTGAACGGCGACGAACTGGGCAACTCGGTTGAGCACGAAGGTGAAGGAGAGGACGGGGAATATGGGAAAAATAATTTGGGGATTTACTAATGTTTGAGTTGGTCGTTAATGGATGGATTAGGGTTTAACACCCTGATTATGTCATCGCTGTTCAAATGGGTTTCGCGACGTCATGATGCAACCGGGGACGATCGCGTAGGGTTTTGGAGGTGCTGGGGAGTGAGGTGGAGCTTCGAGGAGGATCGTGTGGCTTATCGACCCAGGGATCATCGGCGGTGGTCGAATTTCGATGGGTGAGGTTTCGAACAGATGGGTTCGACAGTCATATTTTGGAGCTAGATCGAATTGGGTTTGCTGGGTCTTGCGAGTTGTTGTCGAGGTCGTTTGTGAATTGGTGGAGGCCGGAGAAGAGATCGCCGTCGACCAGCAGCATCGTGCACGTTAACGTGCACGGTTGTGTATCAGAGGAGTTTGGGTTTTGGGGAGAAGAAAGCTTGGGCTCGAGTTTTCCTTCAGGTTTTTGCTGAGTTTTCTCGAAGCAGGTATAAGAGTGGGAAAGCTCGGGGTTGACGCGAGATTTTGTAGGGTTTTACTCGAGTTTGATGAGCGAGTTTTGTTTGCTGCAGAAGTTTTAAAATGTAAAAGAAATGTTTAAAGATTTTGAAACAAAAGAGATTTGACTTTATAAATAATTAAAGTTTTAAACAAAAATAAAACAATTTTTTTTCTTATAAACAAACTTGATTTCAAAGTTAAGTTTTTAACAAGTTTTTATATTTTGAAATATAAAAGTTTTAAAAAATATTAATATGTGAAGTTTAATAATAGGTTTTTATTAAATTTTATTTAATAACTTGGGAAGTTCAAAAGTTTTATTTGAATGATTAAAATTATAATAAAGATTTAAGTTATATAAATTAGAATTTTGATTTATTTAAAGATAAATAATTGTGAGAATAATTAAGATAACTTAATTATTATTAATAATCAAGTGTTATTGGTTAATATAAATGATTTAATTAAGATGATGATTTCTTAGTTAAGAATTTTATAATATAAGAATTTAAGAATCATTTAATTTAATTTAAATGATTAAGTAGAGTAATTAATTATGTTGTCAATTAGTGATTAATTTAAAGATAATAACTTTGGAGTTAATTAAGTACAATTACTGGGTGAAGTAATTAAGTGGTTAATTACAGGAGATAATTAAGTAAGAAATAATTACATTATGAAAGTAATTAAGTGGATGTGATTAAGGATTAATCACTTGAGTTATTAATTAAAGAATTAATTAATAAAATTAATTAAAGGTATAAATTATTTAATTAATGGTTAATTAATAAAGGAATTAAGAGTAATTAATTATTTGATTAATTACTTGTTAAAGTAATTAATTAAGGAAGGAATTTAAGTAATGAAGTAATCATTAAATAACTACTTAATTATTAATTAATAATTTAACGATAATTAATTTATAATAAAGTTTTTAATTACTAAATGTAATTAAAAAGTAATTAATCAAAAGTGATTAATTAAAGGTAATTAATTAAATATGATTAATTATAAATGATTAATTAAGTGTGATTAATTAAAGGTGATTAATCAAGAGTAATTAATCAAGTGTGATAGATTAAAAAGTAATTAATCAGGTATGATTAATTTAAGGGATAATTAAGGAATAATTATCAAGGAAATTAAATAATGATTAATCAGGTATGATTAATTTTAAAGAGTAATTAAGAGATAATTACCTGGATAATTACGAAGAAATTAGTCAAGATGATTAATTAAAATTTTAATTATGGAATAATTACTTAAAGTAATTAAGTAATAATTAATCAGGGAGATTAATTAAAGTGGATAATTAAGTGATGTTTAATTAATTAATTAGTAATTAATTAATAAGTAAGATTGGATTGATGATAATCCAAGTGTTTAAGTAAGATTAATTAAGTTGAATCAAACCTTGTTATGGATGATGAGTGACTGGTTGATAAGTATCTTTGGATGAAGTAATGATATTGGATGACATTGAATGTCATTGGTTGATATGTGATGATATGAATGTGATATACCTGAGATGTGATATATATGCTGCTTTGTGATATATATGGATGAATGTGATAATAGTGACTTATCTATCTGTGTAATGTGAATCATCCATTTATGTTAAGTGATATTTCTGAATATCTATTGTTTAAAACCCTTAAGTACAACTTGGACATTAAAATGGCGTTTGGTTTCGGTGAGACCGGGATCGGGTTTCCATATTTGGATATCAGAAAACCACACCGATCCGAAACAAACGTTAGGTCGTGTGTCCAGGTGGAGTGCAAGTGAAGACACGAGGTGTAAGAATTATACGTCAGTATAACTCTGTGGGCGATTCTGTAATGAGAATGACAGAATAGTGCTTATTGGCTCGAGATGGTGATTCAGAGTGCAAGGGCTATGGTCGTTGACTCTGAGGGTGATTCCAAAAATGAGTGCAACAAGATAGTGCCTTCGGTTCCATTCGAACCCGGAACGAACTTGTATGGATTGAATGCTTTTAGAACATCGTCAAGTGGAAGATGAGCATTCTAAGATAAATGTGTCCTGCAAAGGTAATCGCAGCCTCAAGCCTCATCAACCGGGAATGGCTAAAACAGGGGAGGTGCTGCAAGGCTTCGTGGGTAGCTCCCATTGGAGAGCGAGATTTACCTCTGTCTAGAAGTCCCTTTATATTCGGCTGTGTGGGACGGTTTATTGCAACAACTGCCGGGGTTGTCTTGTTCGGAGCTGTTCAGTAAGGAACGGTTCCGGCCTTGTGTTGCAGGGGAATTAGGGTGGCTCCTCGGTACGGTGATCTAGGCCACGTAATGTGACGGGCGGTACCCCAGTAGCCCTGCCATTGTTGGAAACCCATTCTTCGTACGAGACCCTATAGTTTTGTTTGTATTACCCACTTTTGTGGCTTGTAGCTGGAATTTAATAAATGTAACAATTTCGGTTATTTCATATTTACTTGAAAACTCTAGACAGTATTATAATATCATTGGATTTCCTATCAAATGTTTTGGTTAGCGTAAGGTAAAAACTTTTCCATGTTTATGTGTGGGAAGTCTTACGTGATACCTTTCCTTTCAAAGGATTTTCTAAAGTTAAGCAATATTAAACCGTTTACTCACACCAGACCCTTGTCTAACCCAAGTGTTTATTTTCTATTTTATTAAACTCTTGGGTACTCATATTATGTATGAGTAGTCAAGTGATTCAGGTTATCCTTGGCGAATTCTGGAGGAGCTTTGAAGCAGGAGGCTTCAGCGTGTGGATATATAGTTAAAGTTTCCGCTGTGTGTTATTCTGTATAGTAGTTCTTGTATTGTATATTAGACAGAAATGTTATAACTGTCTAAATTGAGATGTATAGTTGTGTACTCTGATGTATATGATACTATGTATATGTTCTATATTATATTGCATTCGTTCCGCTATGAGATTCATGATGTGTTGTTGTTCTTTCTTCTCTTTCTTTTCTTCTTCTATCCCTTTCTTTCTTAATTAGTGATGCGATTTTTTGGTAATAGAAAGTTGGGTCGCTACAGTTGGTATCAGAGCATTAGGTTGAGTAAATACCTAGGCTCTGCAGTGGTGTCTATCTTGAGAGAGAGCGTACTTGTAATTATATATATATATATAGATATATTTATATATCTACCTAATCTGTTGGGTTATCTGTTCGGATTTCCAACATAGGTTATAGAGGTAGATGAGGTAGGAGCGTGTGGAACGCGACTGCCACTAATGGAAGAGGTTTATATGTTGTGGATTGGAGGTATATCTGTCGAGATTGTAGACCTAATACCATCTCGAATAAGCTTTGTAGAAAGGATTTCATTGATTCTAGAGGAAGTATTTTCAAGAATTGGAGTATATTCTTGGAGTGTGAGGTTGATTTGCTCTCGAGTGAGCAATTATTTCCAAGAGTTGAATCCTTCAGCTGAGCAGAAGCAGGTGATGGTATCTTGGTGACTTTAGGAAGGAATAGCTGTGTGATGAGAGGCAGTATCCGTAGATGGTTCTGAAGATGTTCTTCTGGAGCAAGATTTAGATAGTGTTGGAGGAACAGTGATGCCTATTGCCAGGAAGATTCAGATGTTTAGAAATTTTCTGGATCTCAAGTAAGGGTGTCTTATCTATATTTAAGTATGAGGCTAAGGTCGACGAATTACCTCATTTTGGACATGGTCTCATTTGTTTTCCCTTTAGAAGAACAAGTGGTTGGTGTTTGGTTTGGAGCCGAGTTTCTTGAGAAGATGTTTACTCGTCTCAAGGATTTTTAGTGGAATTGGGTAATAGTTTTGTGTTTTAAGAAACTTGTGGTTAAGGATGATCTTTTGGCTTAGCAGTATCATTGAAGTAAAGTTTGGAAGCAGCAGCATGGATTCGTTTCTTCGATGATTCTGTAATCTTCGGGATTCTACTATCGGCAGTCCAGGCAGATAGTGAATGTTTATCCTTTTCTTCAGGAGACTCAACAGAGCAGGATATTTGTTGGGAGTGATCTATTAGTTTTTCTGATAGATAAGCCATTCATGAAGATCGATCTTGATTAGGAAAGCTGTTTCTAATTGGGAAGATAGTTCTTAGAAATCTGAACTAAGTAAGATCGCAAAGGTGACTTGCGATTAGTTTGGGAATCTTTGAGTATTCTTTGGTTTGAGATTGAGGCATCTCATATGGAGTTAAAAGCCATTAAAGAAGTCAGAGATTTTCCAGATGTTTAGAGGGAATCGGAGGTTTACCCGAATCGGAGATTGAGTTTGCTTATCGATTTGAATTCCAGGAGTAATTCTAATGGTTCATCCATGTAGAGCGATGATTCTTAGAACGAGAAGAGTTTGGTGAAGCAGCTCTGGATTCTTGAGGAAGGATTGACCATCTAATTCTAGTTAAGATTCTGTTGGGATGTTTTGACCAAGGGGAATGGCCACTAAGATTTTATGAGTCGGATGAACAATGTATGGGGAAAGATTGTGCTTGTGTTCTTCGATAGCATTCTCATCTACTCCAGATCAGAGTTGTGCAACGGAAGTGAGATAGCAGTTATTCTAGAGTGGGAGCAACCAGGAGTTGCAGTTTTCTTGGATTAAAGGATTTCTATAGTGAATTCAAGTATGAAGAAATTTTTTGGATTTGGAAGGTAAGGTTGTCAGGTGCAACTGTTTGGCTATTCCAGATAAGAGATGAAGGTTTGTAGTCCACTGATGTTTGTGGAATAGAGTTATGTATTGGATTTCAGCAAATTTTTGAGAGAGTCATTTTGTTGAGTAGGATCTGGAAATTGGTTTGATCTTAGTCTTGTTTGTTTCATGAAGCAATCAGCAAGAGTTAAGCTGATCAGGAATATTGGAGGTGACTCAGAGCATCAGAAGAGTTGTGCAGTTAAGAATTAAGGAGATTTGGAATATGAAGTGGATTTGGGATATTGTTTTAGTTTTATTCGATTAAAGGAGAGATAAGATTTGATAAAACTGGAGAGTTAGCTTCGGAGGTATTTTGAGTTTTCCTGTGTTCTCTAGAGATTAGATTTTGATCTACAAGATTGAATTGCCAGTTCGGATGGCTGGAATTCATTGTATTTCACATATTTTTGAGGAATATGTGTATGATTCATCGAGAGATAGAATCAGCAGTTCAGAAGGACCTGGTAGTTGTGCTGGTTTTGAGTTTAGTCTGATATCTTGTTCAGATTTGTAGATCTAGATGAGAGGGAGTTCTGGGTTATAGTAATATAGTTACTTAAGATTCTGTAGAGCGAGTATTCCAGTATAGTTATCTGGAAACTCTAGATGATATTAGAAAGTTCTATTTAGAATATTATATGGATAGATAAAATTGTTTGTTTGAATTGGTTGCTATGACTGATTGTGTGATTGTAGTTGAAAATCTAAATTCTTTAGCTGGGTTATTAAATTATCTTTGCTTTTAAAATTTCGAGGACGAAATTCTTTTAAGGGGGGAGGAATGTGATGACCTGGAATTTTGAGCAATATCAATTTAATAGTCTTTGAAAATAATTAAATTGATTTGATCATTTTACATTATAAATTGACAAGTTAAAATTATTTTAAAGACAGATAATAATAATTTGTTAATATCTATCAACAATTTTCTTAACAGTATAAATTAGTAAGTTTAATTCTTTTGAAAATTTATAATATTTTAATTTGGGAATATTTATTTTGGCAATTTAATATTGGTAAGATTTATTTTTCAGAGGCTAATCATAATATTTTCTATTTATAATATATATGTATTGATATATCTTGTAAATAGGAAGTTTTTAAGTAATAAAAGCTATCTGCTCAAATTATAATATATATGAATATATATATATATATATATATATATATTGTGATTTGAAATCTGTTTTAAAATTTAATATGGTAATTATCAAAATTAATGATAAAATGTTTTTCTATTTGAAATGTGTATATATATTTGTGTATATATATTTGAAATAGGAATTTTATTAGTTTGAATTTAATAAATATTTGCAAACTTTAATAAATATATAATTTGTAATTTGAAATGTTAACTTGATTTAATATTTCTGAAATGATATTTGAGATTTAAATATTAATAACAAAGTTAATTTCTTATTTTTTTTAAGCATATACTTTAAGCTTTTGTTTAAATAAGATTTAAATTAAAGGTTCATTTTTTCAAATATTTCTTTCATTCTAATTTTATCATAAAATAAATTGTTTTAAAATTTTATAGAAAGAGTTAAATTAAATTAAATTTTTTAAACACATGTTATATGATTTGATCAAAAATATAAGTTATTTATAAATGCCTATATGAATTTGCTTTTGAAATATTTATTAAAGTCTAAAATTTATTTTTATAAGATAAACATTTTATAATTATCTAAATATTACATAAATACATGTATATAGCTTAAATAGATTGTTAAAAGGGAAATAACATTTAAAACATTAATAAAACATTAGGAAAATACATTTGTAAATATCAATTTAACATTAAACACTTGTAAACATTTTAGTATGTGTTAAAGACAAGTGTAGATTAAATTGCATAGGTGTAAGAAAATTAAAGCATCCAAGGGACAAATGTCAAATTCTTTTAATTAAATTTAAAATTAAATTGCAAAGGGAAAGAGGATTTTTATTTTCGGAAAATTCTTTCTTCATTCTCAACAAAATGAATACAAACGCAAATCAAAACAAAGATCGGAGAAAAAAAAAGATACTATAAAATTTGAAACAAGAAAATCTGGAAATTTATTCAAGAACCTGGGATTTCAAATCTTCAAGTATAAGCAGAGGCAAATGCAAGTTCATCTTCAAGTACAAACATGCAATTAAGAGTTTACAGCACGAAAATGTAATCAACATGCAAATCTGGAATTAAGCAATTCAAGAAAATTCAAAATCTGGAAACAGTTTCAGTTCTATGCTCCTTGTTAAAGGTGAGTAAAAGGAATTAAAAAAAACAGTTTAAATTCCTGTTTCAACCTGTTATTGTGATAAATATTATGTTGATTTATGGAATACTTGAATTTAATTGAACTGCATGTTTGAGTATATGGTTTGAATGCCTAGATATTGTTATTTTAGTTTCTGGATGAAGAAAGGTTTAAATTTTTTATAATAAATTCAATAACTTGGATTTGAATTCGAATTAGACTTTGAATTGTAAATAGATGTTGGTTGTAATCAAGAAAGCTATCATCTAAAAATAATTACAAGTTTTTAAACTTGAATAATTTGTTATAAATATTTGAATTTACAGTAAATTCTAAATTAGGTCAAAATTTTATGATTTTAATTTTTAATTTTGACTTCATAATTGAATTGCAAGTAGAAGACCATGATTTTTAAGGCTTGTACCATGGTTTTTAGATCATAATTAAAGAGAATTTTTGAATTCTATGTTTTTGGGTTTTTGGCTGATTCACGTGAACGGCGACGAACTGGGCAACTCGGTCGAGCACGAAGGTGAAGGAGAGGACGCAGATTATGGGAAAAATAATTTGGGGATTTACTAATGTTTGAGTTGGCCGTTAATGGATGGATTAGGGTTTAACACCCTGATTATGTCATCACTGTTCAAATGGGTTCGCGACGTCATGATGCAACTGGGGACGATCGCGTAGGGTTCTGGAGGTGCTGGGGATTGAGGCGGAGCTTCGAGGAGGATCGCGTGGCTTATCGACCCAGGGATCATCGGCGGTGTTCGAATTTCGATGGGTGAGGTTTCGAACAGATGGGTTCGATAGTCATATTTTGGAGCTTGATCGAATTGGGTTTGCTGGGTCTTGCAAGTTGTTGTCGAGGTGGTATGCGACTTGGTGGAGGTTGGAGAAGAGATCATCGTCGACCAACGACATCATGCACGTTAACATGCACGGTTTTGTATTAGAGGAGTTTGGGTTTTGGGGAGAAGAAGGTTGGGCTCGAGTTTTCCTTCGGGTTTTTGCCGAGTTTTCTCGAAGCAGGTATAAGAGTAGGAAAGCTCGGGGTTGACATGAGATTTTGTAGGGTTTTACTCGAGTTTGATGAGCGAGTTTTGTTTGCTGCAGAAGTTTTAAAATGTAAAAGAAATGTTTAAAGATTTTGAAACAAAAGAGATTTGACTTTATAAATAATTAAAGTTTTAAACAAAAATAAAACAAGTTTTTTTCTTATAAACAAATTTGATTTCAAAGTTAAGTTTTTAACAAGTTTTTATATTTTGAAATATAAAAGTTTTAAAAAATATTAATATGTGAAGTTTAATAATAGGTTTTTATTGAATTTTATTTAATAACTTGGGAAGTTCAAAAGTTTTATTTGAATGATTAAAATTATAATAAAGATTTAACTTATATAAATTAGAATTTTGATTTATTTAAAGATAAATAATTGTGAGAATAATTGAGATAACTAAATTATTATTAATAATCAAGTGTTATTGGTTAATATAAATGATTTAATTAAGATGATGTTTTCTTAATTAAGAATTTTATAGTATAAGAATTTAAGAATCATTTAATTAAATTTAAATGATTAATTAGAGTAATTAATTAAGTAGTTAATTAGTGATTAATTAAAAGATAATCACTTTGGAGTTAATTAAGTATAATTACTAGGTGAAGTTGTAACGACCCAGGATTTTTAGTAATTAAAATTTGAATATTTAATTAATTTTAAACATTAATAAGTGAATTTATAAGTCAAATAAATTTTTATTTTAATTATTGGATTTAATTGAATAATTAAATCGATAATTTAATACGTTAAATTATGGAAATAATTGAAAATCGAGTTAAATATGATTGAAAATGATTTGTAAAATTTTATTTTATCATATTGAAGTTAGAAAGATATTTTAGAACTTTTAAAATCGAATTAAAAGTTAAATTGTGAAAATTGAATATTTTAATATTTAAATCGACTAGTGAAAATAGTCAATTTTTGAACAGTCTCAGAATTGAACGAAACCAGTTCCATTGGATCCGTAATAGTTAGTTATTACCGGATTTCAATTTTCGTGTCAATCGGAGTTATCGTTTGATCGTGGCAGCTCGAAACGCATCGAATTATTCTTAATTTTAATTTGGCGAGTTAAAATAGCCATTTTTCAAAAAGTCTTGGATTTCGACGAAACCAGTTTCATCGGATCCGTAATGTGATATTATTGTAAGGTTTCAAATTTCAAGTCAATCGGATTTACCGTTTTTCCGGTACAAATTAAAACGCCTAGAAATCGATTTAAATCGGTTTAATTTAAATTGAGCGTTTATAGCCATAACTCGCACAGATGTCCGAATTAGCTTTCGAAACCTGTTCCATTGTGTCCGGAACGCGGGGTAAACCCTAGAAACGCTGGTTACGGCGCGTAAATCGGAGTTCGGAATTTCCGGGATGAATAGTGTCGTTCGAAATTCTATAAATAGCCCCTACCCTTCATAAAAATTTAAAAAAAAAAACCTAAATCTAAAAACTGCAGCCGGCCCTAGCAAACAACGGTTGAAATCATCCCAACTTCTCCCTCCAATTTCTCCAAATCCGTCGACAATTAGGCTAAACTTTCAACTAGAGTATTGAAGAGGGCGATGAGAGCTTCAAGTTGAACGGCTGTGATCGAGTTTCGAGCAGTGTGGTGGCCAGAAAATGGGGAGGAAGCGCGCGCCTTTGTCCTCGAACTGCGTGCATATGGTGGGGCCGAGTGACACTTTGCTCTGGCCGAACGTGGAGGGGATGGAGGTGAGTCGCATGGAGGTGCCTGATCGAAGTATAGGTGAACGATGAAGTTGCAAGATTAAAACCTAGTTTATGGTAATGGGTTCGGCTATAGGGGGACGCACGCACATACGAGAAGAGGAAGGAGAAGAGGAGGCGCATTGGATCTGTGATGGATGGTGGATGCAGGTTGTAGGGTATTAAAATTTTAAATTATGTTATAAATTATAATATTATGAATCGTGTAACTTTGAAAATGCATAACTTTTTCATACGAGGTCGAAAACGCGCGAAACCAGTTGCGTTGGAATCGTATAGACGAGCACTACGCGATGGAATTGGATTGGAGTCGTTTGGAGTTAGTGAGAATTTTGGGTAAAATTAAACGTCCGTTTAATTTTATTCGAAATAAATCGCTAAAACGAAATTAAAACCAAGGTGAGAACTTCTCACTCAATCGAATCAGTTTCGATTTTATTTTAAATAGTTAGATTTAAAATATTTGAATGCATGTTTGAATGATGACTGTTATCTATTGATTGTTAAAATAGACATTATACGCCGTTAGTAAGCGGATGTTATTTATTAAAAACATATACCGTGAATATTTCATAAACAGTGAAATTGGTATTATATATAATAGCAATATATATATTGGCATATGTATATATTGCAGTTGTTGATTTCCCGCATTTTTTTGTTTAGCGGATGAGACCCTATTGCGCCGTTATTAAGCGGATAATATTTTAAATCCCATATACCGCGATAATTTCGTACTGGAGCGAAATTGGTATTGTGCTAATGTTTGTGGATGCAGGAAAAACAAGTTGGAGGGATCCAACTGGATTCCTCAACAGTTTTATTTGATTTCAGATATTTTGATATTTGATGGACTATCATATACGATATATGATGTCGTGGTTGTCGTGATTGACTATTTGGTGTGTAGCATCATTGGACCAAGTTTTGGAATTTTAAAATAATTTATAAAGTGATTTTTGAAAATATACTATATGTTTGGAATCTGATCTATTTTGAATAAATAAACGTTATAATTTTTAAAGTTATAAAAATTTTGATTTTTGAGAAATATAGTTAAAAACTGATTTTTGAGAATATGATGCTATTGATTTTATAAAATAGTTTAATTGGGATTTTAGAATTTATTGTGAAAAGTTTAAATATAGGATTTATAAAATTTAATTATTTTATGAATCAAAATGGTGAAATAATAAAGGAGTTTAAAAACGTTTTAAAGATTAATATGAATTGATTTATATAAGAGATTTATAAATGGATATTTATAAATTGAAATATTGACATTATAAAACGAGTTTTTATAAGTGTTGGAATGAAGTGAAAATGAATTTCATAAATGAATGAAATTTATAAAATTATAAACGGTGAAGTTATAAATGAAACTTTATAAACAGTAGGTTTATAAAATTTATAAAGTTATAGAAAGAATGAATTTTGGATAAATAAACAATCTTATAAGTTATAAGATTTATAATTTGGGAAGTTAAAAGAACGATTTTGTAAAATAACCGTTTTATAAGTGTTTAACTTATAATGTGAACCTTTGGTATATAATTGAGTTATAAATCGAATAGGTTAATAAAGGAAATTTATAAAAGGAAGTAGTTATAAAATAAATAGAAATGGAATTTATAAACGTTGTTTTATAAATTCGCAAACGACTTATTTTGATAAGTAAATTGTTGAAACTTAGTAATGGAGTTATATTCACGTTTTTGACTGTGAATAATCCTTTGAAATAAAATGAATAAAAGGATGAAATTGTTAACGTGGTATATTCACGTTTTTGAATAGTGAATAATATGTTAAAGAAAATGTTTAGAATGTGATGTTTTAAATAGAATTAAAACGATCTAACGATGTTTTAAAATGTGTTGAGATTCGAAACCATAGATTTCAACATTTATTGTTGAAATAGACGTTTTTGAGAAATAAAAGGAAATAGTGGACTATAACATTGTTGTTATAGTAAATGATTTCCGAAAGGAAATGTTTTGTATAGTATTGGGATTTATATATCTATTTTAATTTCGAATCCCTATACTAGTGATTTTGGGTTGTCGTAACAATGTTTTACGCAACATTCGTTTTGGCCCAAATAAATATGTTTAAGAGCATGATTTCCTTAAAGAATGAAATATATACTTAATTTCGATTTAAGTATATTGAATATTTTCCAAGTGTTGAAAATAAATAAAATTTGTGAATTACTTATGAATAAATAAGTATGGAAATGTTTTCCAATATAAGGTGAATATTAGAGAATTTATCTTTTTGAAGATAAATTGAAATGAATAATTGAAATCCTATATTCATAGATATTGTGAAATATAAATTCACTATGGAATTTATAAAAGAAAGTGGAACTTGTTTAAAAATAAATATTGATTTATTTTTGAAGTGTGAAATTTTATATCTAGTAAAGATATTTTGGGTAACCGACTATCAATATTTCCCTTTGAATGGGTAATTGATGTGATTTGTTTGAATTTGAATGCCACACTTATTTTTGAACAAGCGCTCACTATTCGGGTTAACCGGGAAAGGACCATGGGGTCGAATAACCCATTTCGAATATGTGATACGTCGTTATAAATTGCATTTGAAGATCGGTGTTGAAGACCCGGTATTTGCGAAAGCGATAGGATGACCTGTCGATTGTCTCTGCACTGAGTTGCAACGGTATTGAGACTCCCTAAGTGATGGGAAATCCGATCAGGATTGTGGATATCCGGATTGCAAGGACTTCTTTGTAAGTGCCTTCGGTTTTGTTCGAGCCCGGAACAGACTTGTATGGATTGTATGTCTGACATTACAGATTGAGATATAAAGCCGATTTCTTTCAAATATATTTCTGTTGGTGGCGAAGAATTTATTCTTTTAGCTTAACACCCTTCTCTGAGACGTACGAGCTTAGAGGTTATGTAGTTGAATGTTATCAGCGATATATTCCCAATTTGGTAATGTGACATGCTGAGTGTTGCTGTAAATGATCATTGTGTTGATTATTTGTGATAGGATCGTTTATTTGATCGTCTATCTTGGTGATCATTTCTATGATCATTTGTTGACCCAAAGCATGGCTTTTGTATAAAGTATGTTTTTGTGGACGTGACTTCGTCGAACCTCACACCCCGTGAATGGTCAAAACAGGAAAGATGCGGCAAGGTTATGAGGGGTAGCGCCCTTTAGGATGCGTGCATTTCCTTCTGGAAAAGGGTGGTATCATGGTATGGAGCCCAGATACTTACTCATGTTGAAAACACTTTGTTATGATTGTGTGAATTGATTACGAGCGCTCGGTTAAAAGGTCCCAAAGGACCGGGGGATGGCATATTCGGTCAGTTGTTACTCAGTTAGGGGTAACCCGGCCTTGTGTTGGTAGAGATCCGGTTTGGTTCTCGGGGATGTCCATCCAGAGGCATTCTCATGTGGCAATGGGAAGTTCCTTGGCCTGATCATTCGTTGGAAATCCAAAGAAACAATACGAGACTTGTACGGTTTTAGTTGTATAACCTGCTATGGAATGTGGCGGTAACCTGCGATTGAACATAGTTAGCTATAGTAGGCATAGTTCGAAATGTCTATGTTGGCTAAGATTTATATTCTACTTTCGAAATGAATTTTTCCTACACTATGCACTAGTAATAATATCAAATGTTCTTTTAAATGCGTATCAAGCATCTTTGACTATCATAAGGAGAAATATCCTCCGATTCTGCGTTTGCATGTGTGTGTGTGTGGGAGGCCTTATGGTAGTCTCATTTTTAAAAGCATTGCGAATTGACTTTAAAAATATTCTTCTATTTTGATTTTAAAGATAAATAAACTGTTTTGAGTTCTCACACCAGTCACATGACTGACTTGAAGTTTATTGTTTTCCTTCCTAAACTCTGGGTGCCCACCAATTTCCACACGGGCAGTCAAGAGTTAGGTTTATCAGGATATTCTGGATATTCTGGAAATGCTGGAGGCAAGCTGGATGGCATGGCGTATTATTAGTATATAGTATTTCTTTTTCCACTGCACTGTTAGATGTTGTTGTGGTTGTACACTCTGATGATATGAAGTAATGAAATGTGATGTAATGTAATAACTGATATAGTTCTTTGTTTAAAGATTATTCATTTATCTATTATATGTTGTTCCGCTGCGAATTGTGAGATTCTGTTGCTGTTCTGTTGTTTTCTATTCCGTTCTATTTTCTATTGTCTGTTTTCTTTTCTCTATATTTTCTATCTTCTCTCTCCTTATCTCTTCTTCTCTCTTTTTTTCTTTCTTAAATCCTAACTATTCGGTTTTTCGGCAACGAAAAATCGCGATCGTTACAGAAGTAATTAAGTGGTTAATTACAGGAGATAATTAAGTAAGAAATAATTACTTTATGAAAGTAATTAAGTGGATGTGATTAAGGATTAATCACTTGATTTATTAATTAAAAATTAATTAATAAAATTAATTAAAGGTTTAAATTATTTAATTAATGGTCAATTAATAAAGGAATTAAGAGTAATTAATTATTTGATTAATTACTTGTTAAAGTAATTAATTAAGGAAGGAATTTAAGTAATGAAGTAATCATTAAATAATTACTTAATTATTAATTAATAATTTAAGGATAATTAATTTATAATCAAGTTTTTAATTACTAAATGTAATTAAAAAGTAATTAATCAAAAGTGATTAATTAAAGGTAATTAATTAAATATGATTAATTATAAATGATTAATTAAGTGTGATTAATTAAAGATGATTAATCAAGAGTAATTAATCAAGTGTGATAGATTAAAAAGTAATTAATCGGGTATGATTAATTTAAGGTATAATTAAGGAATAATTATCAAGGAAGTTAAATAATAATTAATCAGGTATGATTAATTTTAAAGAGTAATTAAGAGATAATTACCTCGATAGAAGAAATTAATCAAGATGATTAATTAAAATTTTAATTAAGGAATAATTACTTAAAGTAATTAAGTAATAATTAATCAGGGAGATTAATTAAAGTGGATAATTAAGTGATGTTAAATAATTAATTAGTAATTAATTAATAAGTAAGATTGGATTGATGATAATCCAAGTGTTTAAGTAAGAATTAATTTAATTAAGGATTAATTAAATTAATTAAGTTGAATCAAACCTTGTTATGGATGATGAGTGATTGGTTGATAAGTATCTTTGGATGAAGTAATGATATTGGATGATATTGAATGTCATTCGTTGATTTGTGATGATATGAATGTGATATATCTGAGATGTGATATATATGCTGCTTTGTGATATATACGGATGAATGTGATAATAGTGACTTATCTATCTGTGTAATGTGAATCATCCATTTATGTTAAGTGATATTTCTGAATATCTATTGTTTAAAACCCTTAAGTACAACTTGGACATTAAAATGGCGCTTGGCTTCGGTGAGACCGGGATTGGGTTTCCATATTTGGATATCCGAAAACCACAATGATCCAAAATAAGCGTTAGGTCGTGAATACAAGTGGAGTGCAGGTGAAGAATCGAGGTGTAAGAACTATACGTCAGTATAACTCTGTGGGTGATTCCGTAATGAGTTTGACGGAATAGTGCTTATAGGCTCGAGATGGTGATTCAGAACAAGGGCTATGGTCGTTGACTCTGAGGGTGATTCCAAAAATGAGTGCAACGAGATAGTGCCTTCGGTTCCGTTCGAACCCGAAATGAACTTGTATGGATTGAATGCTTTCAGAACATCGTCAGGTGGACGATGAGCATTCTAAGATAAATGTGTCGTGCAAACGTAATCGCAGCCTCAAGCCTCATCAACCGGGAATGGCTAAAACAGGGGAGGTGCAGCAAGGCTTCGTGAGTAGCTCCCACTCGAGAGCGAGATTTAACCCTGTCTAGAAGTCCCTTTATATTCGGGTGTGTGGGGCGGTTGATTGCAACAACTGTCGGGTTGTCTTGTTCCGAGCCATTCAGTAAGGAACGGTTCCGGCCTGTGTTGTAGGGCAGTTAGGGTGGCTCCTTGGTACGGTGATCTAGGCCACGTACTATGACGGGCGGTACCCCAGTAGCCCTGCCATTGTTGGAAACTCATTCTTCCTACGAGACCCTACGGTTTTGTTTGTATTACCCACTTTTGTGGCTAGTAGCTGGAATTTAATAAATGTAACAATTTCGGCTATTTCATATTTATTTGAAAACCCTAGACACTATTATAATATCACTGGATTTCCTATCAAATGTTTTGGTTAGCGTAAGGTAAATTTTTTTTCCATGTTTATGTGTGGGAAGTCTTACGTGATACCTTTTCTTTCAAAGGATTTTCTAAAGTTAAGCAATCTTAAACCGTTTACTCACACCAGACCCCTGTCTGACCCGAATGTTTATTTTCTGTTTTATTAAACTCTTGGGTACTAATATTATGTATGAGTAGTCAAGTGATTCAGGTTATCCTTGGCGAATTCTGGAGGAGCTTTGAAGCAGGAGGCTTCAGCGTGTGGATATATAGTTAAAGTTTCCGCTGTGTGTTATTCTGTATAGTAGTTCTTGTATTGTATATTAGACAGAAATGTTATAACTGTCTAAATTGAGATGTATAGTTGTGTACTCTGATGTATATGATACTATGTATATGTTCTATATTATATTGCATTCGTTCCTCTATGAGATTCATGATGTGTTGTTGTTCTTTCTTCTCTTTCTTTTCTTCTTCTATCCCTTTCTTTCTTAATTAGTGATGCGATTTTCTGGTAATAGAAAGTTGGGTCGCTACAGTTGGTATCAGAGCATTAGGTTGAGTAAATACCTAGGCTCTAGAGTGGTGTCTATCTTGAGAGAGAGCGTACTTGTAATTATATATATATATATAGATATATTTATATATCTACCTAATCTGTTGGGTTATCTGTTCGGATTTTCCAACATAGGTTATAGAGGTAGATGAGGTAGGAGTGTGTGGAACACGACTACCATTAATGAAAGAGGTTTATATGTTGTGGATTGGAGGTATATCTGTCGAGATTGTAGACCAAATACCGTCTCGAATAAGCTTTGTAAAAAGGATTTCATTGATTCTAGAGGAAGTATTTTCAAGAATTAGAGTATATTCTTGGAGTGTGAGGTTGATTTGCTCTCGAGTGAGCAAGGATTTCCAAGAGTTGAATCTGTCAGCTGAGCAGAAGCAGGTGATGGTATCTTGGTGACTTTAGGAAGGAATAGCTATGTGATGAGCGACAGTATCCGTAGATGGTTATGAAGATGTTCTTCTGAAGCAAGATTTAGATAGTGTTAGAGGAACAGTGATGCCTATTGCTAGGAAGATTCAGATGTTTAGAAATTTTTTGGATTTCAAGTAAGGGTGTCTTATCTATATTTAAGTATAAGGCTAAGGTCGATGAGTTACCTCATTTTGGACATGGTCTCATTTGTTTTCCCTTTAGAAGAACAAGTGGTTGGTGTTTGGTTTGGAGCCGAGTTTCTTGAGAAGATGTTTGCTCGTCTCAAGGATTTTTAGTGGAATTGGTTAATAGTTTTGTGTTTCTAGAAACTTGTGGTTATAGGATGATCTTTTGGCTTAGCAGTATCATTAAAGTAAAGTTTGGAAGCAGCAGCATGGATTCGTTTCTTCGATGATTCTGTAATCTTCGGGATTCTACTATCGGCGGTCCAGGCAGATAGTGAAGGTTTATCCTTTTGTTCAGCAGACTCAGTAGAGCATGATATGTGTTGGGAGTGATCTATTAGTTTTTCTGATAGATAAGCCATTCTTGAAGATTGATCTTGATTAGGAAAGCTGTTTCTAATTGGGAAGATAGTTCTTTGAAATCTGAACTGAGTAAGATCGCAAAGGTGACTTGCGATTAGTTTGGGAATCTTTGAGTATTCTTTGGTTTGAGATTGAGGCATCTCATATGGAGGCAAAAGCCATTAAAGAAGTCAGAGATTTTCCAGATGTTTAGAGGGAATCAGATGTTTACCGGAATCATAGATTGTGTTTTCTTATCGACTTGAATTCCAAGAGTAATTCTGATGGTTCATCCATGTAGAGCGGCGATTCTTAGAACGAGAAGAGTTTGGTGAAGCAGCTTTGGATTCTTGAGGAAGGATTGACCATCTAATTCTAGTTAAGATTCCGTTGGGATGTTTTAACCAAGGGGAATGGTCACTAAGATTTTATGAGCCGGATGAACAATGTATGGAGAAAGATTGTGCTTATGTTCTTCGATAGCATTCTCAACTACTCCAGATCAGAGTTGTGCAGCGGAAGCGAGATAGCAGTTATTCTAGAGTGGGAGCAACCGGGAGTTGCATTTTTCTTGGATTAAAGGATTTCTATAGGGAATTCAAGTATGAAGAAATTTTCTGGATTTGGAAGGTAAGGTTGTCAGGTGCAACTGTTTGGCTATTCCAGATAAGAGATGAAGGTTTGTAGTCCACTGATGTTTGTGGAATAGAGTTGTGTATTGGATTTCAGCAAATTTTTGAGAGAGTCATTTTGTTGAGTAGGATCTGGAAATTGGTTTGATCTTAGTCTTGTTCGTTTCATGAAGCAATCAGCACGAGTTAAGCTAATCAGGAATATTGGAGGTGACTCAGAGCACCAGAAGAGTTGTGCAGTTAAGAATTAAGGAGATTTGGAATATGAAGTGGATTTTGGATATTGTTTTAGTTTTATCTGATTAAAGGAGATATAAGATTTGATAAAACTGGAGATTTAACTTCGGAGGTATTTTGAGTTTTCCTATGTTCTCTAGAGATTAGATTTTGATCTATAAGATTGAATTGCCAGTTCGGATAGCTGGAATTCATTGTATTTCACATATTTTTGAGGAATATGTGTATGATTCATCGAGAGATAGAATCAGTAGTTCAGAAGGATCTGATAGTTGTGCTATTTTTGAGTTTAGTCTGATATCTTTTTCAGATTTGTAGATCCAGATGAGAGGGAGTTCTGGGTTATAGTAATATAGTTACTTAAGATTCTGTAGAGCGAGTATTCCAGTATAGGTACTTGGAAACTCTAGATGATATTAGAAAGTTCTATATAGAATATTATATGGGATAGATAAAATTGTTTGTTTGAATTGGTTGCTATGATTGATTGTGCGATTGCTATTGAAAATTTGAATTCTTTAGCTGGGTTATTAAATTATCTTTGCTTTTAAAATTTCGGGGACGAAATTCTTTTAAGGGGGGAGGAATGTGACGACCCGGAACTTTGAGCAATATCAATTTAATAATTTTTGATAATAATTAAATTGATTTGATCATTTTACATTATAAATTAACAAGTTAAAATTATTTTAAAGACTGATAATAATAATTTGTTAATATCTATCAACAATTTTCTTAACAGTATAAATTAGTAAGTTTAATTCCTTTGAAAATTTATAATATTTTCATTTGGGAATAATTATTTTGGCAATTTAATATTGGTAAGATTTATTTTTCAGAGGCTAATCAGAATATTTTCAATTTATAATATATATGTATTGATATATCTTGTAAATAGGAAGTTTTTAAGTAATAAAAGCTACCTACTCAAATTATAATATATATGAATATATATATATATATATATATATATATTGTGATTTGAAATCTGTTTTAAAATTTAATATGGTAATTATCAAAATTAATGATAAAAAAATTTCTATTTGAAATGTTTATATATATATTTGAATATATGTATTTGAAATAGGAATTTTATTAATTTGAATTTAATAAATATTTGCAAACTTTAATAAATATATAGTTTGAAATTTGAAATGTTAATTTGATTTAATATTTCTGAATCTTTATGAAAGATGGTTGAATATTGTTTTGAAATTAAAGAAGATTTTAAATGGTGTATCTTTCATAAAAGATTTGAAAAGGGAATTGTTTTGAAAGTTATGAGTGGATCTTTGAAATAGTTTTTGAAAGCTATAAATTGAATCTTTGGTTTAATAATTGAATAAGATAATCCAATTTGGAAAGGAAATTATTTTGAAAAGCTGTGAATGAATCTTTGTGAAATATTGGTGAACTTTTTGAAGTAAATCTTTTTGTTTAAAGATTTGTAAATGGTGATTTTTTAAACCAACCGAGGAAAGGTTTTGGATTTTAAGTTGTGACTTAACTGAAATCCCAATATCCATATATTTTTAAATATTGCGCTCATTATTCGGTTTAGCCGGGAGAGGACCTTGTGACATATAACCCATTCCGAATAATTATATGACGTTATGGATAGCATTTGAAGACCAATGATGAAGACCTGATATTTCCAAAAGCAAAAGGAAAACTCGTCGAATGTATCTGCACCGGCTAATCCCCGGTATAGAGATTTGATCACCCTTTGTGATGGGAAGTCCAAATGTGATTAGGGATTATCCGGATTTGCAAGGGCTTCTTTAGAAGTGCCTTTGATTATGTTCGAACCCAGAATAGACTTGTATGGATGTATGTTTGACATTACACTTTGAGATGTAAAGCTGGTTTCTATCAAATACATTTTTGTTTGGTGGCGGAGATTTATTCTCTTAGCTTAACACCCTTCTTTGAGACGTACGAGCTCAGAGGTTATGTAGTTGATGGTTACTAGTGATACATTCCCAATTTGGTACTGTGGCATGCCGAGTGCTGCTGTGTGTTGCTGATCATTTGTTGATCAAAGCATGGCTTTTGTGAAAAGCATAGTTTTATGGACGAGACCTCATCGGACCTCACTCCTCGGAAATGGTCGAAACAGGAAAGATGCGGCATGGTTGCAGGGGTCGCGCCCCTTGGGTATGTCCATTCCTTCTGGAAAAGGGTGGTATCATGGTATGCTGCCCAGATATTTAACCTATGTGGTTGTTGCAAATACATTACTTTGTGGTTGTTAGTGTTAAGGGCCCTCGGATAAAGGTCGCAAACGACCGGGGATGGCATTACTCCCGGGCTGGGAGGAAACCAGCTTTGTGTTGCCAGAGAGCCGGGTAGGTTCTCGGGGCGTCCCTCCAGAGGCGTTCCCATATGACAATAGAAAGTTCCTTAGCCTGACCTTCTGTTGGAAAATCCAAAGAAACAGTACACGCCTGTACAGTTTTAGTTGTATAAACTGCCATGGAATGTGGTGGTAACCTGGTATTGAACATGGTAGCTATAGTAGGCATACAATAATGGTTGTATGCTGGCTAAGATTAATATTATAATATCGAAATGTTTTCCACTATGCACTTATAATAATATCCAAATGGTTTTCACGTATCAAGCATTTTTGACTATCATAAGGAGAAATCTCCTCCAATTCTGCGTTTGCATGGTGTGTGCGGCGGGAGGCCTTATGGTAGTTTTATTTTCCAAAAAGCATTGCGGATTTCAATTATAAATTCTTTTGTTGTTTGTTTTAAAGATGAAACTGTTTTTATTTACTCATACCAGTCCCATGAATGACCCGAAGTTTATTGTTCCCTTCCTAAACTCTGGGTCCCATAATTTTCCATACGGACAGTCTAGAGTTGGGTTTTTCAGATAACCAAATAGTAGGTATAAATTCGATAACATTCAATCTCTGGATATTGGCAATCGCATTTGGATCAAATTGCTTCACTTCAGCATGGATGGTAGTTCTCGTTCTCTGGTTTGGAGCCTTTCTAGCTTTGGAGCTTTAGCTTTGGAGTTGCGGATGTAGTTTGATATTAGAGTTCTCTTTGGCATTCAATCTCCTAACTCCCTTGATGCTGACTCCTTTCAGTCCTTTTTCTTCTTGTCGATTGCCTTGCCATCCAAGTCCTTAAGCTTTCAAATCCGAAATCCAAGCTTTAGAATCTCGGAATACTAGCTACTTAGTGAAAGCTCCAAAATGTTCACGCCAAAATTGGTCATAAACACCCAGTTGTCGATGAAAGCACCCATTTACAATCACAGATCACAAATAGTAAGTATGTGGAGAATATAAATGTGAAGAACACTCAAAATTAAAAAGGAAGGCGGTAGAAACACACGATTTATAGTGGTTCGGCATTGGAGTCTATGTCCACTTTGAAGGATTTGCTATTTTATTGATTATCACTCGCTTGTTTCAAGAGTATAGATGATAATTATCAAGTTACAGTGGAGTTCTACAGAGCAACGGCATAGAAGAACCCAAAAAAGATCCCTTTTTCGAAGCTTTTGGACTGCTATTTATAGGTATAGGATGCAAATATCTCATTCATATCTCGGTTGACTCCTTCTCTCACGTGCGTGAGCCCACATGATCGATCTCTA
Organism: Allium cepa; assembly: GCA_030765085.1. Classification (NCBI taxonomy): domain Eukaryota; kingdom Viridiplantae; phylum Streptophyta; class Magnoliopsida; order Asparagales; family Amaryllidaceae; genus Allium; species Allium cepa. Next base: position 607,711,137 of record CM060938.1, on the reverse strand, counting down.
GTCATTTCAACTCGATCCATGATCCATACGAATGAGATTCGTATCGATCCAAATCTTGTCCAATTGAGCCAAGATCAATCATGAACATTCCTAAGGTTGTACGCAAGCTCCTGTGAAAATTTGGTAGCATTTGGACTTGTAAATTTTGAGTTATGATCGATGCAAGTTTATATTTTAAGGCATTGTCGAGCTCGTATCGATGCCATTCGCATCGTTCTCGTTTTTATCGATCAGACGATGGTGACGTGGAGCGATAAGGTAGGGTAGATCCATCTTTTATGCCATGTTGACTGCTTCATCCTTCAAACATATTCTCGTTCGTATTTGCTAATGGCTAGGAAGATCTGCTTAAACAATCTATTCAATGAGTTGTACAATATTCGATGAAGCATTACGCAAGAGCATTTAAACCAATTTGTATCACTAAATTGATTATTGTTAGTCCTATATTATAAAACTCTCAAAAGTTTTTTTTCTTTTGAGTTTATATTTTATAAATCCAATAACATAATTTCTGATTAATTCCTTTATTAGCCAGCTTTAAATAAATACTCATGATTTGACAAAATCTTCCATGATTTCGAATTGTTCCAAAATTGCTCTTATATACAAAAAGTTGTCTCAAATTTCCATGCAAGATACTTAATTAGCAAAATATGTTTTAAAAGTCCATATATATACATATGTTTTATATATATATATATATATATATATATATATATATTAGTCCATTTTTCTTATAAAACCATATATATTACTCCTCCAAATCTATTTTGATATATATATAACAATTTTATTGAAAAATACATTGATTAATACTTCCAAATCCATGACCATCTATACTAGTAATACCTAATATAAATATTTATGTAGACATGCATATATATATATATATATATATATATATATATAACGATTTGTTAGAATCATTCATAAAAGAAACCAGATTGATTTAGAAATAAGTTTGCAAACTTAAATAAACTTTCTTTTATGAAATTATCATGTAAATAAAATAGATAAATATAATTTATAAAATTCTAGAGTTTTGAATTAAAGTGATTCAAAGTCCACAATACAAGGGAATACACTAGTACACATCACAAGATCATAACAACAAATTGATTCATAGGGTTCGACTCTTTGTCATTTCCAAACTTATTTTTATAAATTTATTCTAGGAGTAGATATGAGTTGAAATCGCCTACATAGCATATTATAATCATCAATCCAAAGCACAATAACAAACAACAAAAAACTGAGTGAGAAATGGGCGAACTGGAAGGGATATCTTAGAGCTAGAATTGCCCTAGGATATGCCCACTAGTAGTGAAGCACTACTGATTGGGATGAATTTTGAAGCTATTCCAACTCCAGAATCCACTCAGGTCGATCTTTGGTGAAGTTGATTTGATCCTAAGTCATAAGTAACTGATTAGGGTGATTTCTTAGAGCATGCATCCATATAACAACTATAGCTATAACTATTTAAGACCAAATGGCTAGGGTTTAAGCAGTTTAGAAGTAGAACAACTTGAAATATAAACAATACAAATTTGAGAATAACACAACATATATTCACCCAATTTAACCAAACAACGAACATCCTTTCATTCAGAGATAGCAGTGGAGGTAAACTCAACTTTAAAAATTAAATTTGATGAAATAATGCTGGATTAGCTTCTCTTGATTACTACCAAAGTTAATTTCATAAATTACAAAGAGAAGATTATAACCAAAAGATAAAAATTGAAATTAATAACCCAAACTGATTCGCCGAAGGGGTTGGAGCTTACTCTCTTTTGATTTCTACAAGATTTAACCAAAAGCCCTTTGACTTGCAATTTGATTTTTAGGATAATGATTTTAGCATTAAGGGACTTAGAGCGGAAGAAGCTTTCAGATTTTGAGATGAGAATGATCTGAGAAGAGAAATGAACATGCATTTCATTATCTCTTCGCTAATATTACCATATGGGCCGAAATGGTTACCCTATAACCTAATAAGGAAATGAATTTATTATTTCCTTCAAAATTCTCATTATAAAACAATAATGTAAACCTTAAACAATGTTTTATGTAACCTAATTTTATTTCTCAAATTTATCGAAACCAATCAATAAGTTAAAATTCCCATTTCTATTAATATTGAAATATATTGTACAACTAAATAGGACTTTTGAAAATAAAAGTTATCCTTACTAATTTTAATAAAATAAAATCAATTATTAATTAAAATTCTCATTTTAAAACAATAAATCCCAATATTAACAATTTACCCTAAATGCCACGTTTAATTAATTGATTTAATAATATCCTAAATTTAAATAAATATCCTTTTTAAGAAATAAAACTTATTTCGTAAATAAATCAAAACAAAAATTCTCAAAAATAGATAAAATAATTAAATTTCACAAACCATAAATTGGAATTAATTATCCATAATAAAACTTAATTAATCAGGTAATTAACAACAGAGTTATTACAAAGACACACTTAAAGAAGTTGCATCTCTGCAATTCCTTAAGGAAAGAAATCTATAAATTAAATTTTGAAATTTTAATTATTAATCACAAATAATTCTTTCAAAATTTACATCTTTCCAAGGAATATAATCTAAATCGTCAAATATAAGGTTCCAATTTTTTAAATTAATTTCTTATTTATAATTCCAATTTAACATCCATCTAAAGTATAATTGATATATACAATAAGTCAAAATATCATCTTTTATTCATCTCAGCATCTATTTTAAAATAAACATTCATAGTTTACAAACATCAAATAATAGAATGAGTTGCCTTGCCATTTATTTATAGGAAATAACTTTGTCAATTGGCTGCGATGTTGACCGTGAAGTCGGCATAGTCTCGATACTAACCTCTGTTATTGCTAAGGTTCGTTGGCTGCGCACATCATCCAAAATAATACATATATAATGTACTTCTATAGTTTCCACTATCATTTTCTAAATCATCAAACTTTTAAACACATATGTATTAGTAGGTAAATTTCCCTTTAAACTTATTTCCCCCGAAACGAATACTTTTCCAAAATATTTCAACTTCCATATCAAGTTCTAAATCATTTACTTAATATAATTATCAAAACTCCAATTAATATTTTCTTTCCAAAATAACCATATAATTCAAAATAATTCCTTTCCAAATATTATTTATATCCAAAATACATATTTTTAATATTTATTCCATTCGCATATACGAATATACATATTTTCCATAAAATATTCTTTCACTTCCAAAAAATTGTTTTAACAATTTCGTTAATTTTAACATCTTATTAATTAAGATTTTTATATAAATTTATTATCATTCAAGCAAAAGAGATTGAAAGTGAAATTCGTAAATGAAAGAAGATTTAAAATTTATGTTTCCAAAATATTTTCTAATTAACTTTTATTTAATTTTTAATATAAATATTTCCAAAGTTTAAAACATTTTCCTTTACTAATATAATCATATAAAATAATATTAAGCCGAGAAATTTAGTGATTTATTTTATCAATTGGCTGCAAGGTTGATTACTTAGAGTATCAATATTGCCTCGTCATGCTCTCCACTTCAATATTATTTTAAATTATTTTTAAACTCGAATATTTTCCAAATATCCAAATTAATTATTTTTCAAGTCAAAATGTCTCGTTCGATGTTTAAGAATTGTTGTCGATAACATAGCATCCCACACATCGAATATAATTCTTAAACATTTTCTAGACAAGCCAGCACAATAAATTATCTTAAGTTTTCCTTATTATGTTTATTTTATTATCACTAGAACCCATGCGTCGAATATAATTATATTCAACCAAGCGATTAATTCCTTACAACCAATCAACCAATACTAAACAGTCCCATTAGTGGAATAATTAAATTCCTAAATTTCCACTGTGCAACTCTGATTATTCCTAGATCATATAAATCTTGAACTTATTTACTTAATTTTCCTAAATTCACTATTAAAAGAAAATTATTCACTTTAAACTACTTCATTCCAATTTATCTCTTTATTTTTAAATAATCCAAAATTTTCTAAAACGCTAAAAGATTATAAAACATCACTTTCCAAAAGTTTAATATCACAAATCCTAACTAAACTAATTAAAATTTTCAATCAAAATACGTCCCGATTAGTTATCCTAACAAATAATATATTCCTATCTCTAGATAGATAATTAATACAACTGTTTACCACACACCCCCGCGGGCAGGTCATCACTTTCCAAAGGTTTAGATTTGAATCAGCTCTGATACCAAACTGTAAGGACTCCACCACCATACCCGTATTATTAAAGAACATTGTAATGATATTGTCTAATAATAAAACGAATACTCTTGTCGCTAAAGGAGGTAAATTTTGTCTCAAATAATGCCCTAATAACATCCTTGAAGCTAAAGAAATGCAGAAGATCTCTTATGCATCTGCTATAAGGAGTCTAATGTATGCTTAAGTGTGTATGCGTCTAGATATTGCGTACATTATTAGAGTGGTGGGCAGGTATCTTGGTAACCTTAGAATGGATCATTGAAAAGCAGCAAAAAGGGTTATGAAGTATCTTCAAAGAACAAAAGACTATATGCTTACATATAGAAGATCAGATCAGCTGGAGATCATTGGGTATTCTAATTCTAATTTTGCTGGATGCCCGGATAGTAGAAAATCCACTTCAGGATGCAAACTTCTATTAAGTGAAGGGGTTATATCATGGAAAAGTGTTATAAAAACGCTCATAGCTTCTTCTACCATGGAAGCAGAGTTTGTGGCTTGTTATAAGGCATCGAACCATGCGAAATGGATGCAGAATTTTGTCACTGTGCTGCGCATTATTAATAATATTGAAAGACCAATAAAGTTATATTGTGACAATAAATCTGCAGTATTACATTCTGATAACAATAGAAGCTCAAGCAAATCAAATTACATTGACTTCAAGTTTCTAATTGTAAAGGAGAGAGTGCAGAATGAGTTAATATCCATAGATCATATTGGGGCAAATTCCATGCTAGTGGATCCGCTTACAAAAGGAGTACCACCTAAGGTCTTTCATGAGCATATTGCTAAAATGGGTGTATCTTTTATATACGGATATTTTGGTTTAGGGGGAGTTTGTACTTAGTCAGCTATTTCGCGACACTGCTCTATATTTTGATTATAGACATGCTTTTGTTGTTCTGATCAAAAATAAAGTTTTCTTTTGCACTTTAATTGTTTATATATATTATTTGGATTATTGATCTCGTTAATATAAAGTACAACCGGTCGTAAAGATCACATTTCATGTAATTTACATGCTACACATACATGATTGATCTATGTCATTTGATTGTATTGATATCTGTGACCACATATGGGTTTAGTTACAAAAAAATTAACGAAAGCCACTTTGGTTCTATATTAACACAATCAATGGATGAGATTGTTTTAAATATACCATATTATCAAGGTAGCTATTTAAGAGCTCATAAAGTTGAATACACTCTATAAAATAAAAAATGTGGCCCACGGGGAGATTGTTGGAATAATTCAACATAACGGGGCCACATATTTTAAAGTTTGAATGTGTTGGCTATCTTGTAATTAAGTCTAATTACCTGATTTATTTTTGGAATAAATATATTAAGAATTAACGGTATATTCGTCATGTAGAATTATAACGTGTGGAACCCGAAGTGATAATTTTAGTTTGTTGAAGGACCGAACTGAAAAATATCACACACTATATATATGGGTTTATGGTACTCAAGTTACACTAGTCCTATCGTATTCTCTCTACCCTCTTCTAAAGAGAATTTATAGATCTAAGCTTCTGTCAATTTGGAAGATCTAACCCAAATTAATCTTCACATCGATTAAGAATCGAAGGATTCAAGCGTGCCTTTCGCTGTTAATTTCAAATGCTTGCTTCTCAATTGAATCAATATGGATTTTATGTATTCAGATCTAGTATTGATTAATCACCAGCAGTTTGATATCCTAAGAAGGTGATGTCACAGGTATCCATTGTAGTAAGTATCTAACGCCGTAAGTAGGTGATGTCGCAATCTGAGTCAAGAGTTTCATATCGAAGCTCAAATCCACGTTGAACCTCAAATATATGTCAAAGCCCAGCTCCATATCAGGATCCAACAACTCAAGCCAAAGATTTACATGTTTCAAAAAATTAATTTGAAAGATTCAGATTTCAAAAATAACACTTTAGATTTTTCAAATTGTGAAAAATGTGCCCATTAGATTTCGATAAGACGTGCAAGGTTGTTTTAAAAAGGTTGCAATCTATTGATTTTGAAACAAAAGGATTTTAATCTTATTGATTCATGAGGAAAAGCATTTAAAAAATAAGGAATTTTGAAGAAATATGATCACATAGATAGTTAGGCTTCATGTTGAAGCAATTGGAGTTGTAGGATTCAGCTTCTGAATAATGGGAATATGTGAGTGCTTGAAAAGTATATATATGAATTTTAAGTGCATGTAAATTTTAAAAGTATAACATATGCAGATTTCAAATATATGAAGTTTCCTGTGTAGGTATTCACATTTGGGTTTTTAAATACACCAGTATCATATAAATAGATTTGATCTCATGAATATGTGGGTTTGACAAGCACCTTACACACACACACATATATAATATGTATGTATGTATATGTATGTATATAGTTTCAAAAATATGAGTTGCATAAGGTATTTATCTTTCAGTCTATATCTCCAAGTTTCAAATATATTAAGAATTGAGCATACATATTAAGTTCATTATTTTTCGAATAAATACTTGATTTTAAGTATACACACACGTGTATATATGATTTGAAGTATATATGTGCATGTATTGGTTCGAGAGTATACGTTTTCATAATTTTGAGTATACATTATTTCAACTACCTATATACCTGATTTCAGGATTTCTAAAGTGCGACACAAAGCTTTATGTGTTATGACTCCAAATACATAAAGATTTCGCATGCATCTGTTTCCAAATATAAGTGTCATCAAAATTTAAGTCTATATGATTTTATATATACGTGGTACTTTCGAATGCATCAAGTTCTAAATATTCACAGATCTAAATATATAAAAGTTTCAACTACACGTATATATGTGCGGTTTTGCATGTGAACTAGTATGAAACCCGTGCTTCACACACGGGCTATTTTTAGCACCTTAATTTAAGTAGTTGATGAGTTAGGAACTGTTTTGTTGTATATAATCATTCCTTCATTTGAAATAAATGAAATGGTAGAGAACACAACAAATCAATAATTGAAGGCACCGATCCATTAAGAGTACCTCGAATACCTTAATATACAATAGATTAAAGAAATGTTCATTTGTTTGTGTTGTGTAGGCTGATGCATCATGGTCCGATGTCCCGTGGATTTGCGTATTACAGTAAGCCATGGAAAATAAACATACAACGTGAATAAAAATATTGCGCAAATGCACAGATTGTTTACTAAGTACCAAGTCAAGTACCAATTCAACATAGGACTTTCAATGATAACCGAAAATTGAAATCCGTCCGTATGCACAACCGAAAAGCAATAAATTAGCATCCGTTTATAGACTTAATTCAACATCCAGTAATGTGCTTTGGAGATACATCTGAAAATTGAGTAATAAGATGACATTGTACTGAAAGCAATAAATGCCTAAAGCTGAGCTACAAACATAAAATAAACATTAACAGTTACAACTAAAATTACCGAGATAATATAGCAGCATGTAAAGATAGATTTATGATACAAATTATTGAAAATTCAGACGATCATCGATCAAAATCCAAGTATTGCCACCGAGGTATGTTAGTAAGTTTTGGAATTTGAAACGTTCAGCCTTGATGCTTGTAGTTCAACTCATGTTTTCCTCATTTGTGCAAGTACAAACCAACCATCATAATTATCATTCCTACATTTGCTACCGCTCTTTAAATTTACTTAATGAAACAACCTTGCCATCATTATGTAGCCAATGTTCCACTCGTATCGACAAAAACACGATTATTTATAATAATAATAGTCATGTTCGTCTCCGTTGGCCCATCAGAGAGAATTGTCCAATGTCCATTCCATTTGCACTTCAGTAATATCACTTTCGTAAATGTAGGAAAAAAACATTCCATATTTTTTGTTTTTATTATAATTTGGAAAAGCAGCAATTTTTTCCATCTTTTCATCATGAGTAAATAAAGTTCAAAGTGTTGTAGTGTGTAAATATTTTTATTAGGAGTATGTATATCTAAATATTTTGTAAAGCTGACTACTGAGTTGAAGTGGGATCAGAATAGAAGGAAATTGCTAACTTAATTGGAAAGCATCTACACAATACAAAATAACATAGATCATAACAGTCAACATTAACCCAAAAAGATTACATGAACAGTGTTTGAATGTAAATTCTACATCCACTTGGCCGAATATGGAAACTGCAATTATAACATATAACTAATAGATCTAGAAAAATGTCAAAGAATAACACATTAACATGCAAACATTAACATGCCTAGTTTAACCTATGCCATGACGACTGTCTTTAGCAAAGTTGTAAATCCATAACACGAACATTTACTATGTCATTTAAAAGTATAGAATTGAGAGCTAATAATTTAGTCTTACCTTATGTGCAAAGAGTGATTATAAGTTTAGGTTGGTGATGAATTGAAGTGCTCCTGAACTATGCCCATAATTCCATGGGTTTCCTGTAAAATAAATTAAAACTAAAGTGAAATACTTGATAAAACAATTGATGAATTGGAAGATGAAATATTAATAATAATATTTTTTATTGTTTTAGCAAGAGTTCTGTTAATCAATAGGAGATAGGACTAGAAGCAGTAATTAATTGCAATTGTAATTTTTTAGTAACACCTACCCAAACATTTGGAAACATCACATACAAAAGACAAATACGATAAAAGTATTTCTAGAAATGGTTGTATTTTTTATTCCAAGTATCTGAATAATGAAACACTGAAATTTCAATCAAAAGTTACAAAACCAACAAAAGGTCCGTTTACGTTGGTAATATATACTATTTTAAATATATAAAATATATTGTAGACACCATTTTTAACAAATAAAGAAAAAATAATCCCAAATCTATAGGTTATTGCTATTAACATAATTTAACCAGAGTTAAGGTGTACAGTGTAATTCAGCAAGAACAGTGCAAACACATGTACAACAAACTAATTAAATTTCCAATTAATATCTTTCATAAAACCATGTGACCAACGTTAAGTCACCAATTTTATTTACTTTCTAGAGAAAAAACATTACTTACCAAAATATTCGTACAAAATTTAAAATACCGATGATATATTCCTATAGATAAATAAACATAATTATCACCAATATATTGTCCTCATCAAAAGCTATGACTCCATATACCAAGAGCTGCTCCGTCTCTTGATATCTTCTATGACGTATGCCACGCTAATAACCCTAAACATGGAGTTATTGAGGATGTATTAATAAAGTAGTTTAGTATGCAATGTTAGCAGTTGACTGACCTAGTGTTGGGGTAATAAATAAAACGACAATGACCATCTAGTCGGTGTAGAACATGAGTTGGAGATTTCAAATTTGTTGTGGTGATTCACGCTACTTAGTTTTTCCACATAACGATAAACATGATGAACTTTTTGTTATTCATTGGCTTAATACAATTCTCTATCAGCACTAATTGGCCAGCAAAACAATGATACTATTCGACACCTTTTTGGATAAACTACCCACAACAAAGAAATTACATCATGTTTTATCAAAATCACGATGTTCATGATTTTAGCTTACACCCATGTAATCATTTATGTACTGACTGAATCCTATGATTAGCCTGTGATCCGAAGTTGAAAGGTAGAATAAGGTCGTTTGTTAGGAATCCTTTCAATCAAGCCCATGCATCCCATAGTGTACAAAAAACTTGGAATAATTATTCAAATTTAACATTATATAAGATAACACCATAACAAATTGCTGGTCTTTTGTACACAGAACTTAACATGATAACCTCAACTACGTTTGTGACAGCATAATTTAATTATGATGATAAGTACAGCCCGTTGGTTGTTTCTAGAAAATAACAGTGGTTAGTGTAGAAGTTAAAACAATACTCCATGGATATACATGATTCTGAATGTTAAAAAGCCCGAAAAAGATATCCTAATCTGAAAATCAAAAGAATTTAAAATTTTCACGATGCATTTTACAAGATACAAATCAGTCTCTTTCAATAACTTAAATCAACTCAAAACCCTATAATTCAAAATTTACCATCTTAAAATTTAACTGAATAGATTATTAAAAAAAGCACATAGCATACACACCTAGAAGAGGATGACATTTGAAAATGTTACAGATCAGGCCAACGAAATCAACAAAATAATTCAAGTCCTTTTTTATTTCTCAAGAGCGTATAGATTTCTTCGTCTTATCTAGAACAGGTTGATTATGGAGAGGAACCACCAATTGTGCAGTTATATAGTAGATTGAAATGGCTAACAGATGGTATTGAAAATTGGACCCTATGGATGTCACCCTGGAACATGTCGGCACAGTCAAAGATGGCTCTTTAAAGCTAGACTTCAGTGCTCGGAATGGAAATCGAACTGGGAATGGGGGAAAAGGAGGCGTTAATGCAAGCGATTAGAAATTTAGGAGTAATTCTAGAAACCTAACAATTAACAAAAAATTAGGCGCTAATGCAAAAATTCACAAAGCGGATATTTGGATAAAGGCCACCAATTCGAGTGGAAGGCCAAAACGGTGGAGATGAGAAGTGAGCGGATTCACCGAGAAGGATAACCGTGAAGAATGAGCTTGGGAGTGAGACGTAGGAGGAATGAATGTAAAAGTTTGCATACATGGGAGATTATTAGTTTAGGGAAAGTTGAAAATAAGCGGATGGAGGAAGTACTGCTTGCATTTTGAAATTAGAAGCTAAAGAGGCTGCCACATCAGCAATGTTAAGATTCTGCTTTTATGTTTAAGTTGTAGTTAAGTTGTAGTGTAGTAGATGTGACTTTGCAAATAAAGACGTTGAGTATATGCATAGCAGGCTTTGAGAGCACGTTGCCTTAGGTTACAAAGTTTTATATGATTTTGAAAACCTGCAATTTGTATACACCGGGTTTAAAAGAAAACTAAAATCTTTGAATATGTATTATAAATGTGGGTCTCAGATATGGAGGTTTCAAATGAACATATATGTTAAATATATAAGTGGCTTTGTATATATTAGGTGTTGAAAATATAGTTTAGACTAAGTATACGGTTTGAGATACATAAAGTTCATATGATTCCAGATCTGAATTGATTTCAATTTCAACAGTAAGTTCTAGATATGTGTGTTAGATTTTGGAAGCATAAAAGTTTCAAGTGTGGCATGTTTTTGGAAATGTAACAGCTTTGAGTGCGTATAGCTTTGATTGTATATATCATCATATTTCAAGTTCATATAGTTTCATTTATATAGATTTCATATTTGTAAGTTTCAACGATATTTTATTTGCTGAATATGACAGTTTAATAAATATATGTCCATGTACATATCCAGTTTTCAAAGAAATATTGATTCCACAAGATAATTAGCTTTCTGTATATGTTTTCAAGCTTCAGATATATTAAGATTAAGTATACATATTAAGTTCAAGTCAAAAAGTTCTAAACGTACATATCGTCATTTTCAAATACGTATGTTATTTTAACTGTATACAAGTGTGTACAATTAAGTTTTCAAATGGATCGTAGTTTTTGAAAATTTCAGATATACAAGATTTATACACACACAGTTTCAAATACATGTGTTTGCAGCTTAAAATGGTGCATAAGCTTTGAAAATATATTAGTTTTAAATAAATATGTTTTGTATGAGTATGATTTCAAAAAAATTAAGAGCTTTAAATATATAAGTTATATATACACATTGATGTCTGATTTTGAATATGTAATGGACTATATATAATTTCAAGTACGTAGTATTACATAGTTCCATATGCATATGATTCCATATACATATATCATCAAGATTCAAGTTTATTAGATTTCATAATATATTTAGCATTTGATACATGTCAGTTTTCCAGATAAATGGAGTTTATTATACATGTTAGGTTTCCAGATAGATGGAGTTTATTATGTATTGGTTTCAAGTGAATATACTTTTTTAAGATTCTTATGTATACAACATCAAACATTTCAAATCGTTGAATAAATATAATATAATATATTAGGTTATGAGTGTATAGTGATTTTTGAATACATACATCTTCGAGTATAAGTATCATCAAGGTTCAAGTTTATGTAATCTAGTTGACAACAAAATATAGAAATATATACCAAATCAATGTATACTAAGAACCCACATTCGGCGGAGAAAGATCAGAAGAAATTATGTAATCAAAATAGAAATGAATATATGTACATATGTATATATATATACACACACACACACATACATACATACATACATACATACATACATATATGTATGTTTGTATGTATGTATGTATGTATTACATATATATATATGTGTGTATGTATGTATGTATGTATGTATATGCGCGTATGTGTAACATTCAACACATAAGCATCTACAGTATGTAGATAAAATATGGTTTGGTTTGTTGAATACTGTTTTTCTCATGAATTTTACACCTGTGAAAATGTAGCTAATATTTTGATCTGTTTTTTCATGTGTTTTTCATTCGGTTAAGAGGCATCAAACTACTAAAAAGGAAATAAGAGCGTCAAAGTTTAAGTGAACACCTGAATTTCATGAGTACAAAACATCATTGTAGTAAAATTTGATGTAAAACTGCAGCAAGATATGCTTCCTCAAGTGATGTAATACTATAAATTAACTAATGAGAGAGAGAATAGTTGGAAATAAAATTAAAATAGAATTACATGAATATAAAACATTAAAATTTAAATGCAAATCAACTCTCATGATTCGTGCTAATATTTAGTGATGGTTGTCAATTAATTACCTAATTCAAAGCAGCAATTTAATATCATCGCAATTTTGCCACTGATGCAATAAACTCCCGGTTCAATACTGATGCAGATCTCAACCATATCTGATGCTAAGTTGGAGTGTTGATTGCTAAAACAATGTTGGGAAGAAGATATGCAAATGGAGAAAAAGGTGGAAAATCAAATAAGGAAGAAAGATTGAGAGAGACTGGAGTGGAAATGTGGATGAAGAAGTGATTATAGTTTAATTAATGAATGATAAGTTGGAAGATATAAAGCCGTTAACTTGAATGAAGGTAGAATTTGGTTGCGAGGGGATAAATTTTAAAAAAAGGCTCCGCCATAAAACTTTTATGCGCAAACAGGGTCAGCGGAAAACAAATTTTAAAAATAGACCTCGTTTTTATGTAGCTTAGGCAAATATGGATTGCACAAGCTATAAAATAAATTTTAAAAAATATGTTGTTTGCGCAATTCATATTTGCACAAGCAGTATATTTATATGTTGCGCAAACATGGATTGTGCAAGTTACAAATCCCGCTTAAAAATTCTAGCAATCACAGAATCTATCCCCACTTCTCAAACTACTCTTCTTCTTCTCAAAATCCACCTCAATACCCATTTCAACCCAACTATTTTCTCAAATCAAACCTCCAATTTACATTCGTCTCAAGTATACTTTGAAGTAATTAATTGTTTTCACTCTAAATGAAAACAACTTCTTAATCCATAGCAATTATAAGTTAATTTTTTTTTTGATTGAAATTGATGTTAAATTAACAAGTGATTATTGTTCGTAATGGTACTGACTCTTGTTGTTATTGTCGATGACAATTACCACATATTATTGTTTTCATAGTTGAAATTTTAATTACTGATAAATCATTCCAAAAATTTTAATTGCAAAATTGATTTTTGAATAAATAATTAGGTGATAAATATATTCTAAAATTATCTCCCAGACCCCAAGATAAAAGCGTTCTTTATCTTCAAGGTCATCATAGATGTCGAAATGATTTGCTTATGAAGGTATTTATTTTATACACACTGAATTATTGTTAATCCAAAATGCAAATATGAAATACTAATTGCAATTCTTTATTATAAATCACGATGTAGAACAATTAAAAAATTTGATCATTTAAGCAAGCTTACTAAAATAGATTTTAAAGATCCTAGGTTGGAACAAAATCTAAGAACAGCCGGGTTTTGGAAAGTAATGCAAGTTGATTACATTGGGCTAGATCATCATCTTATTACGACATTGTGTGATAGATGAAGTCCTTAGACAAATATTTTTCATTTCAGAGTGGAAGAAATGACTGTAACTCTAGCTAATGTTTACTATTTTGGTCTAGGCATGGACAATTTTCTTGTATATTTAAGAAATTTTTATATTGACTATATGGAGTAGTGTCATGATTTTCTTTATATATTTCCACCAAAAGTGGCAATAAAATCAAAAAGTGAGCTATTTGGATTAATATTGGAATTTAATTGGCAGTTAAATGCCTGATAATGAAAATCAGTTTATTTGTTATGATTTATTGGTTGATTTGAATGATGATCGTGATGGATGCTTATTTTTGATATTTTTGGATTATTAGATGTATGCATTTACATGTTTTTATCACATTGCAAGTTCCCTTAGTTTGCTGTTAAAAAAAATCATTATGGGTTAAAAAGATACATACTCTAATGGTCTTATCAATTAGGGAAAAATCGTTATGGGTTGAAATGATGAACTCAAGCGATTTTATGAATTTTGAATTTTACTCTGGATTGTGGGTTGAAATGATATATACCCGTAAATTTAAATTATTATGGGTTGAAATGGTATATATCTGTATCACCTGAGCATAGGGTAAAAATTATATACGGACCCCAGATTAGTTAAACTAAATGATTTAAAATCCTTCAAATTTCAATGCAGTTAAATGATATTACAAAATAAGAATTATTTTCAAAATCCAAGCTTTTGAAATGCTGAAATAGAAATTTGTTTAAATAAATTGTTTAAAGAATTTAAATTGTAATCTTAAAGTTGAATTTTGAAATATAAATGAAATTTATCAAAAAATTGAGATATTGTAAACGTTTGAATATTTAAACTTTGAAACCTATTGAATTTCAAGTGGTTTAAACTTGTAGTTCGAATATGGATTTGAATTCAATATAAATTGAAATGGTTTTAATAAGAATTTGAATTGAAACCTTTAGCCTTTTGAAGTGAAATTGTTGAATTGAGATTGATTTAAATTGAATTTTTTAGAACTAATGTTGTTTGAATTTATTTGTGAAATTGGAGAAACAATTCTACTTTGAAACTATTTTCGATATAAACTGTTTTAGTATGCAAACTCTTTTAACATATAAACTATTTTTTCATATAAACTATTTAATATATAAACTACTTTTAATACATTAACTATTTTTAATATATAACCTATTTTAATGTATGAACTATTTTTAATACATTAACTACTTTTAATATATAACCTATTTTAATATATAAACCATTTTTAATATATACACGATTTTAATCTAGAACCTATTTTAATATATAATCTATTTTAATATATATACTATTTTAATCTATAAGCTATTTTTAAACTATAAATTATGTTTAAGTATATTATTTTAAATTTATAAACAACTTTTAATATATATATATATATATATTATTTTAAATTTGTAAACAACTTTTATATATATTTTGATATGTATACTATTTTTAATGTATAACTATAACAGTATATATAAACTACTTTCAATATTCAAACTGTTTAAAGTTGGAACTATTATGATTTAGATTTAAGTGAGTTAAATGCGAATAATTTGATATGATGATTTAACCTATTTTATGGTAATGATTTTGAAAATGAATATGATTTAAAGTGAATAATGATTTTGAAAGTGAATATGATTTCGAAAGTGATATGATTTTGAAGTAAATATGGTATTTTGATATTAATTATGAATCAGTTTTGGAAATGTAAAAGAACCAACCGGTGTGAAATAAGTGTTCGGTTGTTAAAGAGACAGGGATCAGATATTTCCATACTCTTTTCCAATACCGAAAACTACTTTAACAACTATGCACATGGTGGAGAATCCAGAACAAAGTAGGATGGTTTGGCGAACGCTACTGTATAAGGTACGAACGCACCCTGACACCTTGGGTCAGCTTGATATGACTAAAACAGGAGCTTACCTGGGCCAATTGGGGTCGCTTCCTCGATCGAGCATGCTTCTTCTAAACCATACATAATTTTTTGTGATTTGGTTTTGTGGCCACCCTTTGATTTATTATGGAAGTGTGTCTCGAGGTGGATGGTACTGGCTGCTATGCTTTACCACCAGCCCGGTTCTTCAAACGGTAGTACCCTACCCAGGCATTGCCTCGCGTGCCTTGTCATATGCCTTATCGAGCCCACTACGAGTTTGGTTTGTGTCGTACACTATGGATAGACCTCCACTTTACGGAGAAATTACGGTACTGTATAGACTGCGACATTTATAAAATGTGTGAAGGGAGATATGGGTAATGCCTTAACGCTGTTACTGGTACACACTATATATATAGCGTATATTACTACTTATTAAATATTTTAACGGATCCTTAGGAGATGGTAATGCTGAACATCTCTTAAGTTATTGCACGTATGGTATACACTGGATAGGATATGTAAAATCTTGTAAACCTCTCTAAAGCCATTACACTCATATTTAGTTATTTTATTTAGTTTACATAAGATCTTTTAGTTCTGACTCGAGTATGTTGGCTTTTCATTACACTCGGGTCAGCCTGAGCTTTTCAATGTTGAAGACCTTATTTCTGAAGGATAAAGACAGAGTTTAGTATATTATATTATTAGTAATTTTCCACTACATCACATTGTTCCGATGCATTATTTATTTATTCCTGCTGTGTATGTAACTCTGATTTGTATTGTAAACATGTAATCAAATGTTATCTGTAAAACAGCTCCATGAACTCTTTATTTGATTATTGTATTTTGCCATTTCTCTTTGAGATTCTGTGTTTTGTTTTTTCTTCTTTTCTTTATTTTCTTATTTACCCATTAACAATCCTCCCTTTTGAATGGTTTGAGTTGACAAATGTGGTTTATTAGAAATTAAAATCATTCAATAAGGTAGATCGTTACATCACAACAATTAACTGATTATCATTATCAGGTATTTAACTAACAATTTAAATTCAATATTAATTTAAATGGCAATTTAATTCAATAAAATTCAATTTCAATTAAAATGTGAAATTAAACTACCAACGGCAACCAATAATATTATTATCACATCATTAAGTTAATTTAACTAACATAAGAAGGTTTAGTATTTGTGAGTGGTTTAAATCCCTCACCTTTGATTTATCTTCGATTTAAAATTCAAATAAAGCCCAAAATTTGAACATTCTCAAAATGCAGCCAAAATAGATCCATAATATCCAGAATTTTGATACGAACTCAATGCAAGAAACCGCGCCCGAGCTCGTATGAAAATGTTATTGATATTAGAACGTTTAAAAATAAAATTAAAAATAAAATAAACAAAAGGGTAATTACGTAACTATACCTCTCCATGAAACCGTACTCCATGAATGCGACACTTACTCGACTTCCAACCACCTCGATCATTGACGAACACATGCCACCACGCTCACCGTCGTCTAGATCTAGCCACTCCATCGAGCCGCACGCCTCCTACCGCACCCCTAGGCACCGCGCGACCACCACCGGCCGTCCATCTCTGCTTCACCGTCGTTCATCTTCTACATCAGTTCGAGGTGATTCTGTTCACTTCTAACACGATGTAAACCCATTGATCAACTTGCCTCAAAGCCTCTACACTTTAGTGTCGTCCGATTGTCGTAAAATCGATGATCCACCATTGAAAACAAAACCCTAATATGGACGGCCGAAACTTCTTCACTGATTTCTGGCCAAATCGAACCTCGATTGCAAAAACGAATTTTAGATGTAGGTTTTGTTCGTCAAGAGCTTTCCAACGTTACATTATATGACATAATTTGAGGAGTTCAAATTTTTAAATTTGATTTGAAATTGAATGAGGTTTTGGAATTGAGAATTGGGGTTTTCTGCCATTGGGAAGGAAGATGAGATAATTGAATAGATACGTACAGAAAAATAGAATAGACAACTAGGGTTTCAGAACATATCTATTTATATATACAAAGAAGGATAGGAATGAATGGATAGATCGAATTGGGTCGAAACGATAACAACATCCTGAAAAGTCCGTTTCGTTTGCGAAATAAAATTAGATCATCCCATATATCGAAATATAGGTTTTCGATATTTTTAAAGTTAATGAAACTAGTTTCAAACCCTAATTCCATTGTATATAAAAGTTTTCTTTTAAAAATAGTTTATGTTCATTTAAATTCCATTAATCAATTTCTACGCTTTTCGAGCACGCACGATCAAACGATAACTCTGATCGTTACGAAACTTGAAATCTTATAATAATTCACTGTAACAGATCCGATGAAACTGGTTTCGTCGAAACCCGAGACAGTGGACAAATGGCTAATTTTAAATTTATTTAAACAAATTATTATTTTAAAATTAATTAATCACCTTAAAATTCAAATTTAAAAGTTAACCATTCATCCTTCTTGGTTACACAGAAATTTAAAATCTTTAAAAAAATTTCCTTGTTAAATCCAATATTTGAATGTTGCACAAATTTCGGCGTTTAATTACAACCGTAATAAAACTCCAGTTAATTATATTTTTATTTTAATCAAATTCTTTTATTTCGATTTACACTCTTATTATTGAATCAACCATTACCTATGAATATAGTTAACATTAGTTTACATTTTATTGCACTCATATTCTACAGTTATTATCTTAACTCATATTAACTGCAACATTTAATTACATTAAATTTAATTGATTTCTAAATTAATTTCAAACAGATTAAATAATAAAATAAATAGAACAATTGTCATATACTAGTAATCCAAACACATTTTAAAATTTATTATTTACAAAAGAAGGCTAATAAATTTACATACTAATTGATTAATTTCATATTCCATAATAAACCTATTCAAATTTATAACATATAATTTCAAAATTAAATTCAACATTTAATTTATTCCTTATTTACAATTATAACCAAATTAACTTACAATAGTATCGATTGATTGAATTACATTAAAATAGTTGTCACTAACTTTCAATAACATTATTACATCATATTCTAATTATTTTATCACTAATACATCATAAATTTTAATTTCTCACAATATTATGTTTCAAAATCTTATTTAATTTTATAGTTTTGATTATAAAAAATACGGGCTTTCACACTCTCCTCCACTCAAAACTTTTCGTTCTCAAAAAGGAATAAGAAGGAATTAAAAAAATTGATATAATTTTATTCAAATTATTTAATTTATGAAAAATAAATTTACATAATTTAGTTTAATAATAATTTGAAAATAACTCAACTTTCACAAAAAAATTCTAAGTCTTAAATTCACGAAAAAATTCGGTAGATTCTCCTTTGCGCGGTTAGGTCTGGAAAAATAATAATTTCAATATATATAATATTTCAATAATAAACATCCCAAACCGTGGGAAAAATAATAAAATATCATTCCAAATCAATAATCCGCAAAACGTACCTATTTTTCGGGAAAACAACTTTATTTATAAAACCCAAAACAGTAGGCAGTGCTTCCATAAACCTGTATTTCACTTATATAATCCAAAAGAGTTAAAATTATGTTAAAGGTTAATATTTTAGTTGTCACCATCAATAACAAAAGCAATACAACATATATAATAAACATATGCAAACAAAACAGCACGTGTAATGACCAACTATTTCGAACCTTTCAAATCGACAAACATCCAGTCATGTCAGACTTGAATTTTTCAAAACAACATATTGTTAATTTATATTTGGAAAAACTTAGCATATATTGTAAATAAAATCAATCATAGAATCACAGACACAAAGTACTATAATAATAAGCAGCAGATTAGATAAATAGTAGTTCATGAAGCCACTACATAAAATCAAAGTTTGAAACAAACACAATAGAAAATCTAATGTACAAAGGAATCTCTAATACAAAAGCAATGACAAGTCTGAACATAGACAACTGAAAATAACTGAAACATGAATAGATAAAGCTAGATCTCCAAGCAAAGCTCCCAGCTCCAAAGGTGAGTCTCAAATGCTGTGACACTCAATCTGACTCGAGCATAAAGCAAAACACAAAACACTCGCATCAGGATTAACATTCTTATGCAAGTAAATCAACTCAAGTGAAATTTCCAAGTGAAATGAAAATAACTTAAAGGAAGTTTAGGATTTCTTCCTTTAAGGATCCATTAAACTATCTACATACGTATAATATGCTACATAGCTAATGTCTATAGTAAAGTAAAATATTACAATAGCGTTAAGATGTTACCTATATCCCCCTTAACACATTTTATAAATGCGGTAGTCTATACAGTCCTATAAAATCCACCAAACTGGTGGGCTATCAGTGAGCACTCCATAGGTACGTCATAAACCATACTCGTAGTGGGCACGACAAGGCACGCTGGGCAATGCTAGGGTAGAATTCTACCATTTGCACTCCGGGACTGGTGGTAACGAATAGCAGCTACTACCGCCCACCTCGAGACAAACTCCCAAATCAAAAGTGCACCTAATCAAATCACAAAGTAATAGAATGGTATCAAAGAAATGTGCCCGACAGGGGATGCGACCTGTAACGACCCACCATTTGGACGGTCTAAATCGACAATAAACCACATATATCAAACTCAAACCATTCAAAAGGAAGGTTTGTTATGGAGCAAATAAGAAAACGAAGAGAAAGAAAGAAAAACAAACAAAAAATCTCACAAAGGAATGGCAAAATATAATAATCAAATAAACGGTTCATTAAGCTGTTTTACAAATAACATTTGATTACACTTTTACAATACAAATCAGAGTTACATCCAACAGGAATAAATAGCTAAATGCAATGGAACAACATGATGTAGTGAAATAATATAACAAATAATAATAGTCTTAAATTTTCATCTTCGTCCTTTAGGAAAGCAATCTTCGATACACTGAAAAGCTCAGACTGACTTGAGCGAATTGAAAAGACAAAACACCCAAGTCGGAATTAAAAGATCTTATATAAGTTAAATCAATAGTAAATAAACATGAGTTTAATAGCGTCGGAGATGTTTATGAGTTTTGACATCTCCTATCCAGTGTCAAACGTGAGTGCAATAACTTAAGAGATGTTTGGGATTCCATCTCCCAAGTATCCGTTAAACTATCTACGTACATAATACAATATGCTATTACAATAGTGTCTACGGTAAAGTATTAAAATAGCATTAAGACATTATCCTTATCCTCCTTAACACATTTGTATATATTTTCGTAGTCTATATAGTACCATAATTCCTCTGTAAACCGAAGGGCTATTAGTGGGCACTCCATAGGTTTGGTAAAAACCAAACCCATAAAAGACACGATAAGGCATGTGAAGGCAAGCGAGGCAATGTCCAGGGTAGGATACTACCGTTTGCAGATCCAAACTAGTGTTAACGCATAGCAGCTACTACCACCCACCTCAGAATACACTCCAAAATCAAATCGAGGGGTAGCCACCAAATCAATCACAAAGTTATAATATGGTATCGAAGAAATGTGTCTGATCGGAGGTGTGACATCAATTGGCCCGGCATGGCTCTTGTTTTAGCCATATCATGCTAAATCATGGGAGTCAGGGCTATATAATACCTCATACAGAATTGTTTGCCAAACCATCCTACTTCATTCTAGAATCTGCACCACGTATATAGTTGCTAAAGTGGTTTTCGGTATTGGCAGAGAGTGTGACAATATCCCATCCCGGTCTCTTTAACAATCAAATGCTTATTTCACACCGGATGGTTGTTTTACTTTTCCGAAACCAATTTATCATTGATATCAAAATATCATATTCAATTCAAATCATATCATATTACTTTCGAAATCATATTCACTTTGAGAATCATATTCACTTTTAAAATCATATCGATGAGATAGGTTAATTAAATCCTCATTCAAAATCATCATATTAAATCAAATATATCATTTCACTAGCAAATATCATTTCAAATCTCAACTTATGTCATAATATCATTTAACCACATTCGCTTTAAAACTCAAAGATTTAATTATAAACACTTCCACTTTACACCATATGAAATTTAGAAAATAGTTTGGATAGTTGTAAATAGTTTAATTAGTTTAGCATACTTCAAAATAAATTTTTAAATAGTTAAGATACTCTAAAATAGTTTAAAAATAGATTAAAATAGTTTAAATAGATTTGAGATAGTTTAAATAGATTTAAGATAGTTAGTTTTAACATAGTTTAAATTGATTTAAAATAGATTTAAGAGAGTTTAAATACATTTAAAATAGTTTAAATATATTTAAAATAGATTAAATAGATTTAAAATAGATAAAAATGTATTAATTAGTTTTAAAATAGTTTAAATGGATTAAATTAGATTAAGTAGATATAAAATAGGCTAAAATAAATTAAAATAGTTTAAATTGATCAAAATAGTATAAAATAGTTGAAAATATACTTAATTAGTTTAATAGTTTGAAAATCTTAAAACTAGGATTTTTAAAATGACATAGTAAAATAATAAGTTTGAAATTAATATCAAAATAAACTATTTCTTCCTTTTCAATAAATCTGGACCATATCCAGATTTCAAATCACTAACTCGAATTTAAATTTTCAATTCAATTTTCGTTAAACCATCTCAATATTTTTTGATTATAAATCCATTGTTGAACTACAATTTCAAACCACTTCAATTTCATAGATTTCAAAGTTTAAATCATTTTACAATAACTCATTTCGATAAATTTTAGTTATATTTCAAATTCAGCTTTGAAATTTCCATTTTTATTCTTTTAAACCATTCATTTCACCAACTCCAATTTCA
This sequence comes from Allium cepa, assembly GCA_030765085.1. NCBI lineage: Eukaryota > Viridiplantae > Streptophyta > Magnoliopsida > Asparagales > Amaryllidaceae > Allium > Allium cepa. The sequence goes on along the minus strand of CM060938.1, from coordinate 607,688,119 downwards.
ACATTGAAAGCTTGGGTTTTGAAGATAATTCAGTTTATATAGGTCAAATTTTATTTCAAAGTATCGTTTAACTGAATTCAAATTTTAAGGATTTAAAATCATTAAATTTAACCAATTCGGTGACCGTATATAATTTTCTGCCCTATGGTCAAGTGATACTAATATATATCATTTCAATCAGCAAACATTTTTACATTTTTGGATATATATCATTTCAATCCACCATCCCAAATTTAACTTCAAATCCATGAAATTGCTCGAGTCTATCATTTCAACCCATAACGATTCCTTCCTAATCTATCAGATCGTTCGGGTATGTATCATTTCAGCCTATAGGGAACTTGCAGTGTTATAACAATATAAAAATATAACATCCAGTCATTCAATATCAAAAATCAAACATCCATTACAATCATTATCCAAATCAACCAATAAACATAAATAGATAACTGATTATCATTAACAGGCATAAATTGACAAATTAAAATTTAATATTAAATTAATTGGCGATTATATTCAATGAACCCAGAATTAACTACAATGACGATTTAAATATATCAAATAGTAGTCAATCAACTTCTAATCACATCATAAATTTAATCTAACTAACATAAGATAATTTAGTAGGCGTGAGTGGCTTAAAATACCCACATTTGATTTCAAATCGATTTGAAATCCAAAATAAGGATCAAAATTCAATAGTATTAGAATTTGTCTAAACTTGTGCCATACTATTCGTAATTTCGATATGAACGCAATGGAACAAACCGCGCGTAAATCCGATCTCATATGCAAAAGTTATAACGATTAGAAGTTATACTATTTTATATTTAAAACAAATAAAAAAAAATAAGTTACACACCATTTCACCCTCACATGCAAACCCTAGCTCAAAAACATGGTCGAAAGATACCGTCGCCGGCTTACCCTCGATCACGTCTCACCACAGCCAGCCTTGGCCAGCATCAGGCGCTCGTGACGCCTATCCCCAACCTACCTCCCTCACCAGAGGCGCATGACCCCATACCAAGTCGATCGACGTTCGAGATGGCTCCAGCCGCCGCCTATATTATGAAACCCTAATTTAATTATTGCCTCTAATCCAACCGTCACTTCACCGAGCGAACCACTCCAATGCACTCCCCATGATGTTCTCCACCAGACTGCATTTTTGATCGACGATGCATCGTCGATTATCAACCACAAAACGGATGGCCGAGAAGTTTTTTGCCAATTCTAGACAAACCAAAACCCAATTGCAAAAACGAATAGTAGATTTGGTTTGCCTTGTCGAGAGCTTTCCAATGATATATAATATGATAGGATTTTGAGAAGTTTGATTTTCGATTTGAATTTGATTTGCAATTGAATCTAGGAATTAGGTTTTCTACCAAAAGGTGGAAGCGAAAGATAACGTAATGTAATAATAAATAAAAAGGCTGCTAGGTTTAGACAAAATCTATTTATATAGACAAGGCCCAATAAGAAAGAATGAACACATATCGAATTGGTACGAATGTCAATAGCGACCCAAAAAGCCCGTTTAGCTTCCAAAATGAAAGTGGGTCATCCATTATATCGAAATAGATGTTTCAGTGTTTTAAACTCAATGGAGTAGGTTTCGAATCCTAATTCCATCGTATGAAGAAGTTAGCTTTAAAATCAACATATTTCAAATTGAATTTTATTAAATTGATTTCTACATTTCTCGAGTCCGTACGATAAACGAGAAGTCCAATCGCTACGAAACTTGAAACCTTACAATAATTCACTATTATAGAACCGATGATACTAGTTTCGTCGAAATTCAAGACAGTACCAAAATGGCTATTTTCACATTAATTAAATAAATTATTGTTAAATTAATTAAATCACTTTAATTCAATTTTCGTAATTAACGAATTTTATCATTTCTGATTACCTGGTGATTTAAAATCTTTTAAAACAAATTTCCATATCAATTCCACTATTAATATTACGCTAATTATAGCGTTTGAATTCCAATTGCATTAAACTCATAATTTATAATTTAAAATCCAAATGAATAAATTTATCTTGATTTCACTCTTATTATCTAAATCAATTATTGCCTTATGAATATAATTGCATTATTATAAATTTTATTACATTCACATTTTACAGTTATCGTCTTACCTAATATTAATTTAATATTTAATTACAATTAGTTGCAATTGATTTTCAGTTTAACTCAACAGATTAAATATATAGGTAATAAATAACAAGTGTCACCTTTTTCTTAATTTAATCACATTTATAAGTTTATTATTTACAAACAAATATTATAACTACTTATATAACACTGATTTTATCCAATTACAATTAATTACATATTATTTCACCAATTAATATAACATTTAATTCATTTTCCCTATTTACCATATACAGCCAACTGTAACTTTTCAATTATTTCAATTATTTGGAATTACATTAAAATAGTTATAAACTGCCTTAAATTAACATTACTAACATTACATTCTAGTTATTCTTTTCATTATTAAATCTTAAATTTTTAATTTTCCACAACATTAAATTCCAAAACTTATTTAATTAACGAATTTAATTATCGAAAATTATGGGTCGTTACACTCTCCCCCACTCAACTTTTCGTCCTCGAAAAGGGAAAAGAAGGGATAAGGAATTAATATATCTTATTCAAAATATTAAATTTATAAACAATCAATTTACATAACTAAATAATTTAAATACAATATATCAATTTATAAACAATTAAATCCTTTCAAATTCAAGTAAATAAAAGTTTGAAAACATTTCTATTTTCATAAAAGAATTCTAAGTCCAAAATTCATGGAAAATATAGGCAAAGTCTCCTTTGTACAGAGAGGTCTGTAAAAAATAATAATATCAATAAGAACAATATATATCGCTTATTTCAAAATAATATATCCCAAACCACGAGAAAACAATATAATATCGCTTGAAAACCATAATCCGAAAACGTACCTATTTGTAGGGTAAACAACGTTTATTTATGAAACCAAAAGCAGTAGCAATTGCTTCCATAACCTGTATTTCACTTTTACAATCCAAAGAGGTTAATAATTATGTAAAAGAAAATTTTAAGTTGTTTCAATTAATAACAAACAACCAAGATAACCTAACCATGGTCACTTGCAACAAAACCATACAACCATCACATGCAATCAAAGTAACCAACCATTCATCCATAGAAACCAAAACAAATGGTTTGCTCGGGTTCAGAAGCTTTTAGTCATATAGAATGATAAATAAATTACTAAGTATCTGCACACTATACAGTCTTAGATAAAACTCAATAGATTATTCATACATCCTAAACAATTTAAAGTATCACTTCCAAATTATCCCATAAGCCATACAACTAATAAATTTAAATGTCATGTAAGTTTTTCTTATCAATCTCCTTTCATATTATTTACCACCCTTCAGTTTCATTCATTCGTACAATGCTTGTTTATTAATTTACATTCAGAACCAACAAAATTCATTTCTAAATCATTAATACAATGCCATTTTCTCTTTTCATCACTTTACATTTATTTCTTACATAAGTTATTTCTATTTCAATTATTAGATTATCCATTATTATGTAAGCCTCTTTACAATTTACTTCACCCTTAATGGATTGTTTCTTTTCACATTCATTTCATCCATATATAGTATTATTGAATATTAATTCCATTTCTAAATCATTTCAACATTTCTAGAAGTTATAAGCATTTAATTAATTAATATAGTATTCACTTTTCTATTTCATTTAATTAGTAGCATTTCAAATTATTAACTTAAGTTTATAACATTTATAACATCCAAATTCTTATTTATAAAGATAATTCTATTGAACACTTTCATTATTCAAGTTTTCCCTTGTACAATATTACATTACAAATTCTTATTAACATTTCTACTTTTAGTATTTTGGTAAGTTATATATATATGTCCTGTAATAGCCCGCACCTCACTTAACAAAGATATTGTCCCCAGCTTAGTCACCTCCGCCTCATGGGCCAAGCCAAGGTGTGGGGTTTTGTTCCTCAAAAGGCCTCAATGTTATTATGAGGTGAAGGCTTTGGTATATAAGCACCCACTTCATAGTGTTTTTCCACGATGTGGGACTATTATTCCCATTTTGAAGGGGTGTTACAATCTCCCCTCCTTTATAGCCCAACGCCCTCGTTGGCTCATGAAAACAGCACCACCCAAGCGTCGTGGCTGTAATACATACAGACCATAATTTCGGCTGGGTATGGCTTTGATACCATTGTAACAGCCCGCACCTCACTTAACACGGATATTGTCATAGATTAGTCACCTCCGCCTCATGGGCCAAGCCAAGGTGTGGGGTTTTGTTCCTCAACGGGCCTCGACGTCATTAGGAGGCGAAGGCTTTGGTATATAAGCACCTGCTATGTAGTGTTTTTCCGCGATGTGAGACTACTATTCCCATTCTGAAAGGGTGTTACATGTCGTTTAGAATGTAATTGAATGTTGCACAAGTTTGTTTTATTCATTTATTTAACAAAATTATCAATAGTTACATCTTCTAAATTTTCATATCTATAAGTTACATATTTTCAATTTCTTATATAATTCATTTATCACCCAGCATCTAGTTTCCAATTACACATTTTAGAAGTTTCCAATTATTAAATATTTAACATTTTCATGATAATAATTAAAATTTCTAATTTTCAGAGACTTAAGAACTAACTACCTGGTTCCCTTTCAATTAATTTAAATAATATATATATCAAATTATATTTGGAAATTAAAATTAAGATTTGTTTATCAAAATAAATGTTAGTAAACTACTATAGCAGTCTTCCCACTTTGAAACTGGAAAATGAATGTCGATGATGCGTGCACTCATCACCGAAATTATTTTCCAACGATACAGAGGGAGTACCGAACTTATTTTTTCCAAAGTTCCTTTAAAAAATTTCTTTGAAATCATATAGAAACATTTATATCAGAAAATACTTCAAATTACATTAATATTATATTCCAAAATCTTTCGAAAGAAATCTTTCAAAAATCCCGGAACTTAAGTTCTCAAATTCTAATTTATATTTACTTTACTTGTAAATCTCGTTTTACAATTAATTATTCATAGAATTTCACTTCCTAATAAACAATTATATTACATCCAATTACATCTTTTATAAAAATTATTCTTCTGCATACAAAATATAATACTAGGTAAAATTATTTCATTTACCCATATTTCAAAATAATATTAAGTCGGTCTACTCTATTTAGTGTTTAGAAATCCCTATCAGTGTCCTAGCGTCTCATGTACCGACCAATTTATAAATACTAAACAGAACAAATTAGCACAACACAAAATCTTTTATAACACTAACAAATATGCTCTATCGTATATATAAACTCAACGGCTCATTCTAGTGTATTACTACGCTATTTCTAGTGAGTTAGACCCACAAAGCAAAGGTTATCGCTAAACCAAAGCTCTGATACCAAATGTAACGACCCACCTTTTTGGACGGTTTAAATCGACAATATACCATATATGTCAAACTCAAACCAATCAGAAGGGAGGATTGTTGTAACAACCAGCTTATTTTACGATTGAGTATTTAAATATTTTATTTAAATATTTTATCGTTAGTTGGATTATAGTCCGAAAAGTTACTTTTTTGCATACGGTCGAATTAGGACTCGAGACTACTTCCATTGAGTTCAAAACGCCCTTTGCGATCTTTTTGAGTATAAACTTTGATATGTTTGGAGTTAGTGGAATTTTGCCACTTTTTCATTTAGGGCTTTGGTTTGGGTTGAGCCCATTTACCCCACTTATTAGCTCAGTCCCAACCCTCTCCTGCTTATTACTTCATTTCTAATTCCTAACATTCAAGATTTAACGAAAATGGAGAGTGGAATGGGAAATTAAAATTTCAAAACCCTAGTTCCATTAGCAAATCCAACATCTAACTCCAAATCCAAGGAGAAGCTATTGGTAAGCAGCATCTTCTTCTTCTCCAACTCATTCTCCTTTCAATTTTCAAAAATTCCTAAACCTAACTTTGGGAATGTTCTTATTTTGAGCTTAGGTTCAAGCTCATTTGGGTTGTGTTGAAGTGTTGTTGTGTTTTCCTTTGCTTTCAAGCTTCTCGTTCATTGATTTTGTGAAAAGGTGAGATTTTTATCTCACATTTTTGTCTATAACTATCTTTGGTTGTTGGGTATGAATTCCTAACACTTATTCATGTGCACTTGCTTTTGGTTTGGATTGAATTGGTGAATAACCCAATTTTTAGTGTTGTGGGTTCAAATCTTTAAAATCCTAACTTTGATTTTTGAACATGATTTTGGTGATGCATCGAGGAGCCAATAGGACCGGGTAGCCGATGGGCGTAATCCCCTAGTGTCCGTGCTCGACCGTTTGCAAATTGCGTGAGTTTGCACTTCTATTAAATAGGGTAAAAAATGCAGGATTTGGGGTTCGACCGACCGAACTCTCTGAGTCGGTCGACCGTAGCTATAGCCGAAACCTTTCTGGACTATTTTCGGTCGACCGACTCAGAGAGTTCAATCGACCGACCTACTCTTGTTTCCTTGTTTTGCCTAATTATGCTCATTTTGCTTTGCTTTTCCAATCTTTAATCGATTCTTCTTCTCCGATTAGTTGTTATCACCTTTGTCGACTTTGATAACTTCTATTTTTGTAATTTTTGGGTATTTCCACTTTGATGGATTCGGTATCGTTTCTTTGGACTTTTATTCACGTCTTCGAATGTGAATTTTAGTGATTGATTGTTCCTATAATCATTTTTGTGATTTGTCACTTCAAAATATAAAGGTTTTCAATACTAGTAGTAAATATCAAAATTCTTCCATCAAAATGATTTCAACACTGTTTTATTACAAAGCTCGTTTCTTAAACCGTTTTCCAATCTATTAGTATATACAAACCTTTACCTCACTCGTATGAGAAATCTAATTAAACGGCTTATTAAAACAAGTGGTACGAAACGCTTGCGTTTGCTTCGTCGGTTAATTTTTGGACTTGTTCGATTGAATCTCTTGTGACAATTTCCTAGTGGAGATTTACAATTGGTTCATAAATATTTAAGTTAAGCTAGTGGTTATGGGACATGAAGCTAAACTCATTTATTTACTAGCTTAGTGTAATTTACACTAAACATCGAGATGAAGTCTACAATTTGTTCATAAATAATTAAGTTAAGCTAGTGGTTATGGGACATGAAGCTAAACTCATTTGTTTACTAGCTTAGTGTAATTTACACTTATCGATCAATGATGATCATTTTGTGATTTAGACTAGCAATATGCGATATCTCTTTGTCTGCGAGGGAGACTAAACCCCGTTTTTAGTGGAGCTTCGGCTTGGTGGGGTAGCGACCCATGGTCTTCGGGGCCTTTTAGTGGAGCTTCGGCTCATGGTCTTCGGGCCGTTTTAGTGGAGCCTCGGCTCAAAATTAATGGTTAGCAACCATGGAACAGCTTTTCATTTTGTGATACATGTGTTGGTGAGTTTTCATGCTCCCGTTCTAGTGATAGGCCTCTTTCCCCTTTTTGTGATTTTTGGATTTCTATTGATCGATTTCTAGAATTTTTGTTTCACCAATTTTCGTGATTTGCATTGATAAGCTTTATCAATTTTTGTGCATTAGTGAATTTGTGTTTCACTAACTTTTCCGATTGGCATTGATATGATCGTCAATAATTGTGGTTTGGTGAATAAAATAAAGAATATGATGTTCTTTTTAGTGCTTTGAGATTTCTTGTGATATTGTATGATCTTTGTTGTTCGTTAATGTATACTTTATATAGTATGACAATTTCGTTATCTTTTGTTTTAATCGCATCTACTATCCTATCTCATTTTATCTGATATTTTTAGCTACACTGATCCGTTTATTATTTTCTTCTTAAATAATACTTAGGTCAGACTAAGATATTACAGGTGCTTCTACTTGACTTCTTATCAGGGTCGATCGCCTGATTTTTGACTAACTACTTTAGATAAGTAGTTTTTGTTATGTATACATTCGAGATAGAGACTCCTTGATGTATACTTATTCTTTTTCCCAGCACTTGTATATATTCTTTTGTGATATTGTGGATCTTGTTAGACCACTACTCTGATGTACACTTTCAAGTGTTGTATATTCAAATCTGTTTCCTCCTTTGAGATATGAACTTCTGTGACTGATTTGTGTTATGATATTTCTATATTTGTTTCCGAAGATTATATAGCCACTGTGTAGTAGCTTTGAGTTTGTGTCGGTATGTCGGATTTCCTCTTGAGATGAAAAGTTATATTTTTATCTGGCATATCAGTACTCGTACAAAGCAATTATACAGATGGTCGCTCCTCAACGGCCTTATTCTCCATTCTAGTTGACGGCATTACTCCGTAGTGTTCTTGGCTAGCATGGGTATAGAGGTGGGGCGTCAAAGCTTGGTATCAGAGCCAAACTTCGGAACAATGTAGAATAATCTAGCAAGGATCGTTGTCCTAGAGTCGTGCCTTAGGATTTAATTCGTGTCTTCGTACCGTTCTATCCTATTTTCCTTTATGATGCCTTGTTTTATCAATCAAGTTTGTTTGAAATTCATTCTGAGAATAACCTTTTTCTTCTTTCTTTCTTTCTTAAAGAAGAAGAAATGGTTAGTTCTAGCAGTCCTAGCGCTGGTCAATCCTGTAGCCCTTCTCTGGATGGCGCATTCATGTCTGCCCAACAACTTTTGGATCTTGTAAAGAATCAAGAGTTTATCTGTGCTTTGATTAAGAACCCCGAAATGGTTCTACCTTTGAAACTTGAAGTTCCTTCCAATCAGCTTGTGGATGTTGCTCTTCGACATGAAGAGGTTGGTAAAGGAGGTGATAGTGATATTGCGATTTCCAAGAAGAGGCATATTAAGTTCAAAAACCCTTATCCTAATAAGAAGGTGAAGCAAACTACTTTGGTAGCAAAGACTCCAATCCCTAATTGTGGAGGATGCTACAATTGTAATTCTAAGGACCATTATGCAAAGGATTGTCCGGAGCCACTCTTTTGTCGCTATTGCAAAAATTCAGGTCATCATATTTCTGCCTGCCCCATACTTCAAAGCAAGAAGAAGGGGGAATAAGAAACTTCGGTAGCAAAGACTCTTACCTCTAGTCGTAAACAATGCTACAATTGTGGTTCCACGGACCATTATGTAATTAAGTGCCCGAAACCCCTTTATTACCGCTATTGCAAAGGCTCGGGTCATTACTTATCTACATGTCCTAAACTTCAAAGTAAGAGAGAGCGAAAGCAAAAAAGCTCCTAGTGACACTTTCTTGGTCAAGGTATTTCTCATTCAATCCTTTCAAAATTTCCAAAAATTTGAAATCCTTTCAAAGCTTCAAATTTTCATTTTCCAAAGGTAAAAGTCCTTATTGAAAACATTTCACTTTTATATACAAAATAGGGTCATCCTTGTCAAAATAATAATTTCGATGTATGCACAAATTCAAAATACAATAAAACACAAATTTCCAAAGAATGATTCAAGGTTACATTTCAAGCAATACGGAGATTCGAATTTAGAGGAACTCTAATCAAATAGAATTCTATTTTGAAGATAAGCTCGAACGAAGATAAGATAATTTTATTACCAAATAGAAGATGATAAGCCTAAATAAATCGCGGGCGACCTTAACCGGTCAACCGCGACTTCAGGAATATAATCAATTCGGAAATCTAAGGAAAATCGACATTCGATCGCCAAAGATAGAACCCGGGTAGAGCAGGAGATAGATCGCATCGAAAACCGAGAATACATGAATCTCCAGTGAATCGATGCCAATTATAAAGGATTTTCACCCCTTTACAAATCAATCAAAGATTTGCGGAATCACCGATCTTTATAGAGGTCATTCCAAAGTGGAGTTATGAAATGCTCCCAAATCAAAATGGATAGAATAAGGAAGACAAGAATGGATTTCAGAACAAGTGGGAGCGTTCTAAAGTTCAAGGAATCCTAATCGATAAGAATCCTAACGAAGAGATTCCTAACAAGATGGATACTGAAGGGATGAAGTTTTTGAAAATCTTGGTTTCAAAATAAGAAAATTTATATACCAAAATAATCTTTGAAAATCCTTTAAAAATCATTAGGAAATTATTTTATACTTCGAAGATACGTTCTCTCACAAGAAAGGATTCTGAGATTGATTTCACTCATTCTAGGGTAGTTCTACCCTACTGTAATGAGTTTTTGCGCCACAGTCTATGGTTTGTCTAAAACCAAAGCTCTGATACCAAATGTAACAACCAAGTATTTTCAGTCATTCGCAGCCACACATGTCGGACTTGAATTGCTCAAAATACCGCATTGTGAATAAATTTGGAGCAAATGAAATACAAATCATAGAATCACAGACATAGAACAAACAGAATACCTCGCAGCGGAATATAAAATACATAGTAGTTCATGAAGCTACTACGGCAGAGTCTCAAACCAAATACATAATACAGTTTGAAAACAATATAATAGAAATCCCAAATACATAGAAGTTCACTAATACATGAGATAAACTAGAATAGCTGAAACAGATAGATATAAATGTAGATAAGCAGAAACTCCAGCAAAGACCAGCTTCAGAAAGAGAATCCAAAGTTGTGAATACTCAGGCTGACCCGAGCGTAAAGTAAAACACAAAACACTCGAGTCAGGACAATATATACTTATATAATGTAAATAAACTCAAGTGAACTGTAGTAGAAGCACCATAACTTAAAGGATGCTTGGGATCGCCCATCCTTTAAGGATCAGTTAAACCATAAATTAAATACATCCCGTGGTTAAAATTTCAAAAAAAATATTTTATACTTCGAAATCAAATATCATTTAAAAATTCAATATCATTCAAAATCCATTTCAAAATAGTTTATATTTCGAAACAAATTACTTCATTTTAAATCATTAAAATGAAGATATTATATTTAATAATTAAATTGTTGAATTTACAAAATTTAAATCTTTCAAAGTTCATTCATTCACTTAAATTTATTGAAACAATAAAAATTCAACTTACGCAGCATTTAAAAAATGCTACGGAAAGTCACATTTAAAACAGTTCAATTTAACAAAAGACAACATTTAAAATGCTGTAATAGGGTTACATTAGTTTCAAATAAACTTATTGAAATTCAACCATTATAACATTTTAAAAAATGCGATAATAGCCTTTAATTAAATTGAGCCATTTGGTTCATTATTATCAACTACAACATTTACAAATGCTGTATTATCCTTTACGTTAGAATTAATAGCATTTTAGAAATGCAGTAAATTAACTTCAAATATTCAGTATAATTTCACAAAAAATTATATTTTTATTTAAACCATTTTTAACTTATAAAATCATATAATTTCACTTTTAAAACAATCATTCAAATACCCTTATATTCATGATTTTATAAAGTTAAATCTCTATTCAAAATCAAAATTTAATAGTAATTCACTTATTAAATTCCAACATTAAATTTTAAATTCACTAAATTAAATTTAACTTAACACTTAAGTTTATATTTTCAAATATAACTTAATTTCATTTTTATTTACTTAACTTAAAATTCACTTTTAAGCCAAATTTACAAATTTCCAATTTTAGTTATATTTCAAAATTTCAACTTAAATATTCATTCATTTCACATTTTAACTTAATTCAAAAATCATTAATGTATTATAAAATCATTTTAAATTCATTTAATTCAAATTATCATAAATTTATCATATTTTCATATTTAATTTAAATTCCATTTATCACCAAATTATAGTTTCCAAAATAACTTGCATTTCAGATTTTCTAACTTTACCATTAATTTATTTCACTTATAAATTTCAGAATGTCAATAATGCTTTACAAAAATCATTTTTAATTAAATTTAAATAAAAATATTATAATATTTACATTTCTAAAATATTTTAAAATTTTTAGAAAAACATATTTTAACAACGGGTCTGTATTTCATTTTCTAGCCTAGGTAAAGTGATACGGGTAATATATCATTTCAACCCGTAATTTACAAAGAAAACCCAGGTTTGATCATTTCAAACCCGCAATCCCAAGTAAATGAAAATAATTGAAAATCATTCAGGCCTATCATTTCAGCCCATAACGATTTTCTCCTATTCTAAAGTCCGTTCGGGTATGTATCATTTCAACCCATAGTGATTCTAATCTAAAGGGAACTTGCAGTGTGATAAACTGATAATAGAACAACATAATATAAAAGTAACATACGATATAACAGGTGTTTAAGCTTGGGTAAATATCATAAAATCGTAACATAGAAGGTGTAACATGATAATGCATTTTACAGATTCAAAAGGGGTCAATTTACTAGTTATATATGTACATATTGTCTGGTGAGAATAACTCACCTGTTCAAAGCTGGAGATTGACACCAAACACACAATACTGACAAAATGAAGGCACGAAAACACAATAGTGATTCGAGAGTGGAGAGCCAAAGCTACACACCTTGAATTTATTTTCAGAAAACAACTATAAACAGCATAAGATTTCAACCCAAAATTCAATAAACAATGCTAGAAATAATTGTATAAAACCAATCCAAAATCATTGCACTTGCTTTCAACCTCCTATACTTCAGTTATAGGTCTGAAATGTACTATTAAGGGTTGAATTTGGATCTGGTCTTGAGTCCATATGGTCAGCCTAACATGGTTTAAAAGATGGTGCAAGATGTATGTATTTGGATCTACGACTACAAGGCAATATCAAGGCAAATACATCATTTCTTTGCTAAAGCTTGGTTCGGCCAGAGGCTATGGGGCATGGCCAGAGGCTCCAGGTGATGGTGAGTGATGTGGAAGAGGGTGGTGATCAGATCTGGGCTGGTGGTGGTGATGGTGGTGGTGGCAAAAGGAAGGTGGAGGTGGTTGGAACAAACTAGGCTAGATTTGAGCACAAAGGTGATGGTTTGTGACCTTAGGTGGTGAATCTCATGTCAAGGGGTGCTCGGCCTGCCATGGTGGTGATATAGGGTGGTTGATTGTCGGTCTAAGAGGTGGTGGGGTCGGCCTAGCTGCTGGAGGAGGTGGGTCCGGCCACATCTAGTTGAAAGCAAATTCAAAAATCAATAGAAAAACAATATAAGTAGAAAAAGAGATAAAAGAAATAATTTTTTTACCAACTTCCCAAGCATGTGATGGCCGAAATTTTTTTCTTAGGAAGGAGGAAAGGAAGATACGTGAAATGAAAATGAATTAGTCAGCTGAAATGTGGGGAGTTATGCCAAAAGAACTGAAGAGTAGGAAAATGAAGAGGTGGAATTCAAAAAGGCAAAAGGCAATTCAAAAGTCAAAAACTCTTCATATATCCTTATTTAATTTATATAACTTTATATTTATGGAAATAATAATAATCCCAGATAAAATTTCGAAAATTTATCAAAATATAAAAATTTATATAATATTTGTTAATTATATAATGTTAAATTAAGAAAAATAGCTAAAAATAGTGAACTAGACTAGAAAATTTGAAATTATATAGAATAATTTTAGAAAATTCATATGAGCTTGTAAAATATTTTTAAACATAAATAATAACATAAAATAAAAATACATTCACAAAATAAATATTTAAATTTTAATTAAATATAATTTAAATGAAGAAAATAGCAGAAAAATAGAACACAGCCTTTAAAAATAGGAAATAAATACAGTAAATTTTGGAAAATTTTTGTTATCACTTTAAAAATATTAAAAGACAAAATATACATAAAATAACATATTAAAAAATATTAAAATAAAATATAACATAGAAAATATGATTTATATAATTTAAAATAGACAAAATTTCAAAATAAAACAAATTATACTCAAAATTGAAATGTACATAACTTTCAGAAATTAGATCCGTTTTCAACGAAACGAAAAGCAGTATTCAATTTATTAAATCTATTTTCATAATAAAAGATAAAATTTAAGAATTTAAATATTGAAATTTAAAAGTCAAGGTTTGACCACTTTGAACAGAAATTCATCTTTTAGTAAAATATACAATTTATACCGGTTTGAAATTATAATTCATATAATAATCAACACCTACGTTTAAAAATGAAATGTTTGAAATAAAATAAGTTTAAAATAATTTCAAAATAAAACAAAGTCAAATATTAAAATATGTGAAAAATCTAGGGTTGTTACAAACGACGTCGGAGATGGCTACGGGATTTGACATTTCCTATCTAATGTCAAACATGAGTGCAATAACTTAAGAGATGTTTGAGATTCCATCTCCTAATGGTCCATTAAACTATCTTCATACACAGTACAGTACGCTATTATAATAATGTCTATAGTAAAGTAGAGTATTATATTAGCGTTAAGGCCTTACCCATACCCCCCTTTACACATTTTTATATATTCCTGTAGTCAATATAGTATTGTAATTCATCCGTAAACTAGAGGGCTATCAGAGGGATCTTCATAGGTACGGTACAAACCGAACTCGTAGAAGGCGCAATAAGGCATGTGACAAGACACGTGGGGAAATGCCTATGGGAAGATAATACCATTTTGCATATCCAGACTAGTGGTAACGCATAACAGCTACAACAGCCCACCTTGGAACACACTCCCAAATCAAATTGAGGGGTGGCCACGAAATCAATCACAAGGTCATAAAATAGTATCAAAGAAATGTGTCCAATCGAAGGTGCGACCTCATTTAGCCTGGCATGGCTCCTGTTTTAGCAACATCAAGCTGACTCACTGGAGTCCGGGCTATGTAAATACCTCATACAGAACCGTTCGCCAAACTATCCTACTTCATTCTGGAATCTCCACCATGTACACAGTTGCTAAAGTGGTTTTCAGCATTGGTAGATAGCATGACAATACCGATCCCGGTCTCTTTAACAACCAGACACTTATTTCACATTGTATAGTTCTTTTACATTTCCAAAACCAATTTGTAATTGATATAAAAATATCATATTCAAATCAAACCATATTACTTTCGAAATCATATTCACTTTCAAAATCATATTCATTTTCGAAATCATATTGATAAGATAGGTTAATTAAAACCGCATTCAAAAACATCATATTTAATCAAATATGTCATTTGACTAGCAAATATCATTTCAATTCCCAACTTATATTATAACATCATTTAGCCACATTCGCTTTACAAATCAATGATTTAATTATAAACACTTCCACTTTACACCATCTGAAAATTAGAAAATATGTTAGATAGTTATAAAAGTTTATTAGTTTAGCATAGCTTAAAATAAATTTTTAAATGGTTAAGATAATCTAAAATATTTTAAAAATAGATTAAAATAATTTAAATAGACTTAAGATAGTTTAAATAGATTTAAGATAGTTTAAATAGATTTAAGATACTTTAAATAGTTTTAAAATAGTTTAAATAGATTTAAAATAGATTTAAGATAGTTTAAATAGATTTAAAATACTTTAAATAGATTTAAAATAGATTTAAAATAGAAAATAAATGGGTTAATTAGTTTAAAATAGGTTGGAATAAATTAAATTAGATTAAGTAGATTTAAAATAGATCGAAATAAATTAAAATAGTTTAAATTGATTAAAATAGTTGAAAATAGTTGAAAATAGATTTAATTAGTTTAATAGTTCGAAAATCTTAAAATCTAGATTTATAAAACGATATATTAAAATAACTAAGTTTGAAATTGATATCAAAACAAACTATTTCTGCCTTTTCAACAAATCTGAGGCATATCCAGATTTCAAATCACCAATTTGAATTTAAACATTCAATTCAATTTTCATTAAACCATCTCAATTTATTTTTATTATAAATCCATGGTTGAACTGCAATTTTAAACCACTTCAATTTCATAGATTTCAAAGTTTAAATCTTTACACATTTCCAATAACTCCATTTCGATCAATTTCAGTTATATTTCAAATTCAACTTTGAAATTTCCATTTTATTCTTTTAAACCATTTATTACACCAACTCTAATTTCAACATTTAAAGCTTGGGTTTTGAAAATAATTTAGTTTATACATGTCAAATTTTATTTCAAAGTATTGCTTAACTGAATTCAAATTTTAAGGATTTAAAATCATTAAATTTAACAAATCCGGTGTCCGTATATAATTTTCTACCCTATGATCAAGTGATACGGATATATATCATTTCAATCTGCAAATATTTTTACATTTACGGCCATATATCATTTCAATCCGCAATCCCAAATTTAACTTCAAATCCATGAAATCGCTCGAGTTTATCATTTCAACCCATAATGATCCCTCCCTAGTCTAATAGATCGTTCGGGTATGTATCATTTAAAACCCATAGGGAACTTACAATGTTATAATAATATAAAAATATAACATCCAGTCATCCAATATCAACAATCAAACATCCATTGCAATCATCATCCAAATCCATAATAAACATCAATAGATAACCGATTATCATTAACAAGAATAAACTGGCAATGGAAAATTTAATATTAAATTACATGGCGATTATATTTAATAAATTCAGATTTAACTGGAATACGATTTAAATATATCAAACACCAGACAATCAATTTCTAATGACATTATAAATTTAATTTAACCAACGTAAGGTAGTTTGATAGTCGTGAGTGGGTGAAAACACTCGCCTTTAATTTCAAATTGATTTGAAATCCAACATAATGCACAAAAGTCAACAATCCCAGAATTCATCCAAACCAGTGCCAAAATGTCCAGACTTTCGATACGATCGCAGGGAACAAACTGCATGTAAATCCGACTCGTATGCAAAAGGTATAACGGTTAGAAGTTATGCGATTTTATATTTAAAACAAATAAAAAAATAAGTTACACGTCAGCTCACCCTCACGTGTAAATCCTAGCTCAAAAACACAGTCGAACAAAACCACCGCTAGTTATACCCGCGATCGTGCCTCACCACAGCCTTCGTGGCCAGCATCAGGCGCTCGCCCCGCCTACCCTTGGCCTGCCGCCCTCACTAGAGGCGCGCGACCCCACACCAAGTCGAACGACATTCCAGATAGCTCCATTCGCCGCCTATACTATGAAACCCTAGTTGAATTATTACCGCTAATCCAACCGTCACTTCGTCGAATGAACCACTCTGATGCACTCCCCATGACGATCTCCACCAGACTGCATGTTCGAATCGACTATCCATCGCCGATCATCAACCACAAAATGGATGATCGACAAAATTTTGGCCAATTCTGGACAATCCAAAACTCGATTGTAGAAACGAATAGCAGATTTGGGTTGCGTTCATCGAGAGCTTTCCAATGATACATAATATGATAAGGTTTTGAGAAGTTTGATTTTCGATTTGAATTTGATTTGCAATTGAATCTAGGAATTAGGGTTTCTGCCATTTGCGAAGGATGAACAAATGGATAGAGTAGTACGTACTGTAATAAGAAATAGAAAGGTTGTTAGGGTCTAGAAAAAATCTATTTATATAGACAAGGCCTGATAAGAAAGAGTAAACACATATCGAATTGTTACGAATGACAATAGCGACCCAAAAAGCCCGTTTAACTTCCGAAATGAAAGTGGTTCATCCAATATATCAAAATAGATGTTTCAATATTTTAAACTCAATGGAGTAGGTTTCGAATCCTGATTCCATTGTATGAAGAAGTTAGCTTTAAAATCATCTTATTTCAAATTGAATTTAATTAAATTGATTTCTACATTTTTCGAGTCCATACGATCAAACGAGAAGTCTGATTGCTACGAAATTTGAAACCTTACAATAATTCACTGTTACGAATCTGATGATACGAGTTTCGTCAAAATTCGAGACAGTGGCCAAAATGGCTATTTTCACATTAATTAAATAAATTATTATTAAATTAATTAAATCTCTTTAATTCAATTTTTATAATTAACAAATTTTATTATTTCTGATTACCTGGTGATTTAAAATCTTTTAAAACAAATTTCCATATCAATTCAACTATTAATATTGCGCTAATTGTAGTATTCGAATTCCAATTGCAATAATTTCATTAATTATAATTTCGAATCAAAATAAATTAATTTATCTTGATTTCACTCTTATTATTTAAATAAGAATATAATTGACATTATTATTCATTTTAATACATTTACATTTTACAGTTACCGTCTTAACTCATATTAACGTAATATTTAATTTCATTCAATTGCAATTGACTTCCAATATATCTCAATGGATCAAATAAATTGGTAACAAATAACAATTGTTGCCTTTTTCTTAATTTAATCACATTTATAAGTTTATTATTTACAAATAAATGTTATAGCTACTTATTCAACACTGATTTTATCCAATTACAATTAATTACATATTATTTCTCCAATTAATATAACATTTAATTCATTTTCCTCATTTACCATATATAGCTAACTATAACTTTTCAATCGTTTCAATTAATTGGAATTACATTAAAATAGTTATTAATTGCCTTAAATTAACATTACTAACATTACATTCTAATTATTCTTTTCATTATTAAATCTAAATTTTTTAATTTTCCACAACATTAAATTCCAAAACTTATTTGATTAAGGAATTTAATTATCGAATATTATAGGTCGTTAACGACCCCACTTGGACTGGTATAGTCATGTTTTGGCCACATGAAGCTGACTTGAGGAAGTCAGGGCCACGTTCATACATTAATACACGTCTCCAAACAATCCTACATCGTTCTGAATTCTCCACTAAGTACGTAGTTGTTAAAGTGATATTCGATATTGGTAGAGAGTATGAAAATATCCGATCCCGGTCTCTTTAACAACCGTACTTATTTCACACCGCGGTTATTTCACTTCAAATAGTTTGTACTTCATATCAAAATATTATATTCATTTCAAAATCATATCATTTTCGAAATCACATTCACTTTTGAAATTATCACTTTCGAAATCATATTCACTTCCAAAATCAAAACCACAAAATAGTTTATAAACTAAAATAGTTTACATAAAAAAATAGTTTATATATTAAAAGGAGTTTATATTTAAAAATAGGATATAGATTAAAATTGTTTATGTATTAAAATAGTTTGTATATTAAAAATAATTTATATTGAAAACAGTTTCAAATTATAATTGTTTTTTCAGTCCCACAAATCAATTCAAATCAACTTTAGTTCCAAAATTCAATTTAAATCAATATTAGTTCAATAAATGCAATTAAAAAGGTTAAAGTTTCAATTCAAATTCTCATAAAAAACTTTTTTAATTTATCGATTCCAAATGCAGGTTCAGACTACATATTTGAACCACTTCTAATTCAATAGGTTTCAAAGTATAAATGTCCGAACAATTTACAATAAATTCAATTTGATAAATTTCACATATATTTCAAAAATTCAACTTTAAGTTTTATTTAATTTTGAAAATATTCACTTAATTATTTTTAATAACATTCAAATAAAATCTCAATTTACAAATTTAAATAAATACAATAATTAAATATCCAACTTCCATTATATTTTATTCTAAAATATTAACCTAATCACCTTTTTTAAGCATATAAATAAAGTCTCAAATTACAAATTTAAATAAAAATCAAATATTGGAATTCAATTTTATTTAAGTTTAAAATTATTCGTTTAATCCTCTTTAATCAAAATCAAGATATCAAGTTAAAAAAAATATCTTTAAATCTCAAAATCAATAATTTCCAAACAATCTTTATTTGAATTTAATTATTAACAAATTAAATTACAAATTAATCTAATTTATTTTTTCTCACTTTTATTTATTAAAGTTAATACAAAAATCTACATAAAATATAAACATAAATTTAAATAAACACATTAACATATTATATATATACAAGTTATTACAAAAATCTATTTTAAAATAATAACATAAATCTGAATAAATATTTTGCAACGTATTATCTGTATTAATTAAATTAAAATTTTGTTACACTTAAAGAAATCTATTTTAAAACTAAATTATATATTTTTAAAATAATAAAATTATAAGTAAAATTTTATAAATTATATTTACAAAACTTAACCTAAAATTTTAAAATCTGCAAAACATATAATTAACAAAATCTAAAATATTAAAATAAAATCTTTATATTTTATTTTAAAATCTCAACATATACATTTTCCCTTTTCTCAAAATATTGGAAATCATTTAAAATAGACCAATGGTTCCGTATATAATTTTATAACCTATGGTCAAGTGATACAGATATTTATCATTTCAATCCGCAATAATTTAAATTTATGGGTATATATCATTCAACCCGCAATCCCAAATTTAAAATCAATAAAATCGCTTGGGTTTATCATTTCGACCTATAACTATTTTCCCTAATCTATAAAATCATTCGAGTATGTATGATTTCAACCCGTACAGAATTCCTAACTAACAAGAAACTTGCAATGTGACGATATAAATAGCACAAAATGACATCATATCAATGATAAGCACATATTATCATAATTAGCAATTTAAATAAAATATATATAACAGGTTATGGTGTCATATATCAAATAACACAGGTTAACAAATTTAAAATAATAACATATCATATTTAACGATTAAGTTACTCACAAATTCAAATCTGTCAACATATTTCAAACGTCATTTCATATGAAATCAATTTACTAAATATAAGAATGTTAATCATGAGTGATCGCTCACCCTTCAAGGCTATGAAAGTGATGTTCAAATAATGAAGCGAGGCGGAGATCCACAATAGATCAAAATCCAAAATCAAAGCAAAACCAATTCCAACAACACGAGTCAACAACCAAGCTTTTGAAAGCAAACTCCAAAGTATAATCTTAAGAAAAACACGATGAATTTGAATTAATGAAACAAAATATATATAATAAAAAAATCTAAAATTTACTCACATATTTAAAGTAAAATCTATATATTATATTTTAAAATCAATACTCAATTTAAAAACACATTTAAAATTAAAATCTTCATTTTATATTTTAAAATCAATATTAATTAAAACACATATATTAAAATCAAAATATCTATATTTTATATTTTAAAAAAATCAATATTTAAAATCAATATTCTTTTTTATGTATAAAAGGAAGAGAAAGAACTAGGAGTTGCACAAAATAAGGTGAACGTGTAAGGTTCACGAGCATGGTTCACGTGCACAGTATATATTAAATATATACCCAGTTATATATAAAATTTTCTTTTTAAAAGGAGGAGACGACAAGAATATAAGGAGTGGCGGGGAAAAACGTAGGGAGGAGGATGGCGTTTTGCACAGGAGTGTAGGCAACTGCTGTTTGCGAAATGGAGGGGAAGTCTGTAACGACCTGCTATTTCAAACCTTTCAAATCAACAATTATCCACTCATTTCAGACTTGAATAGCTCAAAGCAATATATTGTTAATTTATATTTGGCAAAACTTAGCATATACAGTAAATAAATAAATCACAGAATCACAGTCACAATGTAATTCAATAATATGTAGTGGATTATATAAATAGTAGTTCATTAAGCTACTATACAAACAACAGAGTCTGAAACAAATATAACAGAAAATCTCGAGTGCAAAGTAGTCTCAAATATATAAACAAATGACAAGTCTGGGCATAAATAACTGGTAATAGCCGAAATAACTAAAAAGCTGAATGGAAAAAAGACAGATCTTCAAGCAAAGCTCCAACCTCCAAAGGTGAGTCTCAAATGATGTGACACTCATTCTGACCCGAGCATAAAGCAAAAACACAAAAAATTCGAGTCAGAATTAACATTCTTATATAAGTAAATCGACCCAAGTGAAATTTCAACTAATTACAGTATAACTTAAAGGAAGTTTAGGATATCCATCCTCTAAGGATTTGTTAAACTATCTACATACATAGCACAATACGCTACATACATAATGTTATAGTAAATTAAACTATTAAAATAGCGTTAAGACATTACCTATATTTCTCTAAACACATTACACATATTACCATAGTCTATACAGTACTGTAATTCCTCTGTAAACTGGAGGGCTATCAGACGGCACTCCATGGGTATGGTACAAACCAAAATCGTAGAGGGTGCGATAAGGCATCTGATAAGGCACGCAAGGCAGTGCCTAAGGTAGGATTCTACCATTTTGCGGATCCAGACTGGTGGTAACGCATAGCAGCTACTACCGTCCACCTCGAGACACACTCCCAAAATCAAAGGTGCACCCAAATCAAATGACAAAGTAATAAAATGGTATTGAAGAAATGTGCCCGATCGGAGGTGCGATCTCACTTGGCCCGGTATGGCTCCTATTTTAGCCACATTAAGCCGACTCATTGGAGTCAAGGCTGCTTTCATACCTCATAAAGAATCGTCGCCAAACCTTTCTACTTCATTCTGAAATCTCCACCACATTCACATTTGTTAAAGTGGTTTTCGAATTGGCAGAGAGTATGACAGTATCCGATCCCGGTCTCCTTAACAACCAAACGCTTATTACACCCCGTGGTCATTATATTTCAAAGAGTTCATATTTCATATCAGAATATCATATTCATTTCAAAGTCATATCACTTTTGAAATCTTATTACTTTCAAAATCATATCACTTTCAGAATCATCATTCACTTTAAATAATAACAGTTTCAACTTAAACAGTTTAAATATTGAAAATAGTTTATATATTGAAATGGTTATAAATTAAAATAGTTTATATTTAAAA
The DNA here is from genome assembly GCA_030765085.1 of Allium cepa. Lineage (NCBI taxonomy): Eukaryota > Viridiplantae > Streptophyta > Magnoliopsida > Asparagales > Amaryllidaceae > Allium > Allium cepa. The sequence goes on along the minus strand of CM060938.1, from coordinate 607,665,390 downwards.
TAGTTATCAAAAATAGTTTATATATTAAGTTATTTTATAGCTTATATATTAAAAGAGTTTATATCGAAAATAGTTCCCCATTAGAAGTATTTCATTCAATTTCACAAATCAATTCAAATTCTTATTAAACCATTTTAATTTATATCGATTTAAAAATCCAGGTCAGTATTACAAGTACAAACCACTTCCAATTCAATAGGTTTCAAACTTTAAATATTCAAACAATTATTAATAACTCAATTTGATAAGTTTCATTTATATTTCAACTTTAATTTTAATTAAATTTGAAAGCTTTCACTTAACCGTTTTAATACGTTTAAATAAAAACTCAAATTACAAATTTAAATCAATATTAAATGTCTAGCATTAATTATATCTAATTTGAAATTATTCTCATGATCATCTTATAAAATCAAGTTATTAAGTTATAAACATCGTATCTTTAAAATCTTAAAAGCAACAAGTTCAAATCAACTCTTATTTAAATTAAATTACAAATCAATTCTTATTTAAATTCAATTATTAATCAATTTAAATTTCAAGTCAACTTTAAGTTATCTTTCCAACCTTTATTTGTTAAAGTATTACAAAATCTATTTTTAGATATTAATATAAATCTTAAATAATTATTTAAAAATATATTATATATATTACTTAAATTAAATTTTATTAAATTAAATTTTTATATGAAATTTTATTAAATTAAGTTTTTTATATTAAATTTTATTATAATTTAATCTATTTTAAATCTTATTTTATATATTTTAAAAATAATAAAGTTATAAGTAAAATTTTATAATCTATAATTTCAAACTTAACTTATAATTTTAAAATTTCCAAGACATATAATTTCAAAATTTAATTTTTTCACATATATAAAATGAATATTATATTATAATTTAAAATCAATATTTATCTAAACCCTTATATTTCCTTTCAAAATTTCGAAAATTATTTAAAATGGACCAACGGTGTCCGTATATAGTTTTGTCTCCTATGATCAAGTGATACGGATATTATCATTTCAACCCGCAATTTAATTTTAGTATTTATGGGTACATATCATTTCAACCAGCAATCCCAAAATTTAAAATAAATGAAAATCGCTTGGGTTTTGTCATTTCAACCTATAAGGATTTTCCCATAATCTATAATATTGTTCGGGTATGTATCATTTCAACCCATAGGGAATTTCTAAACTAACAAGGAACTTGTAGAGTGAGAACAAATATGATAATTATAAAACATATCAACAACAGGCATATACCGTTAGTAACAAATTTAAATATAATATATATATATATATATATATATATATATATAACAGGTTAAAGTGTCATATGTCATAGGCAAACAATTGTAGATAAAGGCATATCATATTTAATAATTAAATAACTTAACAATACAAATTTAACAGCATATTTCAATCACTATTTAATGTGAATCAAATTTACTAAATATAAAAATGTTAATCGTGAGTAATTGCTCATCTTTCATGGCTAGAGAAATTTTAGGATGAAATGAGCTATGAATCCAAGCACAAATTCCAAAACAAACCATGACAGACCCGAATTGATGAATTCAAAATCAGAACTAGCTTTATATAAATGGAAACAAAATATATATTATATTATTATTATCTTTCTTTAAATCGATGTTTAATTAAAAATACATATTTAAAATAAAACCTTATATTATACTTTAAAAACAAGCCAATATCAAAATAAATCTTTATAAATATATTTTAAAATCATTATTGAAACATATTACAACAAAATCTATATATATTATATTACAAAATCATTACTTAATTTAAAACACTTAGATTTGAAATCAAAACATATATGTTACATTTTAAAATGAATGTTTAGAAATCAATATACATACATACATACATACATACATACATACATACATACATACATATATATATATATATATATATATATATATATATATATATATATATATAGACACACACACACACACGCACACACACACCAAAGTAAACTCTTTTTTTTTGAAGCTATGCAAAAGGCCGAAGAAGGTGGATGTAGCGGAGATTCGGAGTGGATGGCTTGCGAGTGATGGCAATGCAGTTTGGTGGTTAGAGATGCTCGGCAGGGCTGCTGTCTGGAGAGGCTTCGGTGGAGGAAGGACCTTACTTGGCAACTCGTGAAGTTCGGCTTTATGTTGATGGGATTATGGGAGGCTGCTCGAGGCTTTGGGGGTTGTGTGGGTTCGAGTGCAACTCGGTGGAAAGGGATTGGTCGAGGCTAGGTGGTGGAAAAAAGAAGGGGCGGCAAGAGAAAATAGTGGAGGAGATTGGGCTGGCGCTGTTAGGTGATGGGTGCGGTCTGTTTGCAGTGTCAATGGGATAGTGCGGTAAATCGACAGTTCAAGGTAGAGTAGTCAAAGGGGGTGATGGTGATAGGCATTTGGTTGTGAGGCTACTTGTGTGTTAATGCGAAAACATGGAGTGCGTGAAGGTGTGTGATTAGCATGGGCCAGACTATTTGGCGTGTGGTGTGCTCGTATGGCCGCGGCCATAGTGGAGATCGAGCGGAGGTCAGGATTCTCGGTTGTTGTGTGATGGGTTACCATTGAAAGGCGAAGGGTGGATTTGATGCTAATTAAGCAAGAGAGAGAAAGCAAAAGGATTTTCGGCAATGAAAAAGAAGATTAATGGCTTCAGGTAACATACTTTAGATTATATTTTATATTTTCGTATAAGCAGAACAAATGGAAGAAAGAATGGAGGATGGCGGCAATATAAATTGAACCAAATAAGAATAGAAAAGAACAAGCACGCATTCAGGGAAAATAAATGCTAAAGGCTATTCGATTTCAACCATTTAAATAGATGAAAGGACACATGGAAAAGTAACAAGTTCAAAAAGGGTACGGATATGGCTAACCATTTCGCCGATTTTGCCGCGTATCGGACGCCGAATTACTCAAATGAATATACTATGGAGATCGGCATGATAAGACGAACAAAATGGTGCATAGATATCAGCGATACGATCATCTTATCAAAAGTCGATATTCGATGTCAAATTGCTGCTAATTCGACGAACATAAGATAAGCAGGGATTGAGTAGTCCAAATTTGGTGAAACGAAAAACGACCCCTCACTCAGAAAATGTTCTACATTTTCATTACGTAAAAGTATTCCGATTTCGAAAATATTTTATTTTCATTAAATTAACTGATTTAGATTTAAATAAAATTACACAACAAAACAAACTTATATATTTTTCAATAAAAAATTACCATTTGCTATGTTTAAATAAACATATTCCAAACATCAAGTTTTCATTGCTAAATTTTATTGTTATATTTTCAAGAAAAATTCAGTGAATTACGTTATTAAAATCGTTAAAATTTATAGGTCGTTACACTCTCCCCCACTCAAAACTTTTCATCCCCGAAAAGAAACATGATAGGAGATTAGAAACAACCAGAATGAAAAGATAGATTGAAATACAAAATGCAACAATTAATTCAAAACTATACAAATTTCATTAGTTTAAATTGATTTACATCTAATAAATTTTATTTCAATCCATTTTATTTAATAAATATTAATTGTATGAACATTTGTTTGATTTTAATTAAATGTTTTTCATTCAATTGATTTGATTTCAATTCATTTACATTTGTTACAAAAAAAAAATTTCCAAACAAAATTTAGTTTATTTAACTCATTTATTTATTCAATTTGGCTTCACTTAAGTTAATTCCACTTAAAATTCAATTTCAACTATTCTTAAGTTCGTATTTATTTACTTAGGTAGGATTCTCTACTTATTACTCAATTTATTTCACTTAACATATCTTGTAACGTAGATTAAGTGTACAACATTTATTATACAACTCAATTTTTATTTAAGAATTCCTTTAACCAAAATTTTATTTTGGACATCTAATTACTTACATTTTATTGTATATTATTCAATTACGTATTCTCATTATACTTTAACTTTTTGAATATTTCAGGTAAGTTATATATATATATATATATATATATATATATATATATATATGTTTTAGAAATGCAACTGCGTACTATACAAATTAATTTATCCTAGTTCAACTGTTTCAAGTTGTTTTAATTTTGTTTCTCATTTTAGTCACTCTAACTATTCAATTTTTTGTTGCTTCATTGCAATAATTAAGAACCATTGCTTGACATAAAACATAAGAATTAAGCTTTTGAGTTTCACTTCAATCCACTTTGAAATAAACACACACACACACACACACACATATTTGCAAATCAAATCATACCCAATAAATTCAAATCCAAAATATTTTTTCAAAACAAAATGTAGCAAGGCTACTAAATGGTCTCTCTACTTTAAGACTTAAAAATGAATGTCGATGATGCTGCAGTCTTCACCGAAATTATTTTTTAATGACAAAAGAGGAGAGTACCGACTTACTTCTTTTAAAATTCCTTGAAAACAATTTCTATTCAAAAATATTTTTAAATAATATATATTCAAACTATGAAAACCAAAATTTTAATTCTCAAACTTAAATTTAAATTTGTTTCATTTTCAAATCAAATTTATAAACCAGGTTTTAAAATCCATCTCTTTATAACCTACAATAATAGTTAATAGTTTAGGAAATGTTGATAAAACAGTAAATGATAATCTAGTATTATCATTCTAACAACCAATTCATTTAGCTTCTAAATTCAAAAAATTATAGCTTTATCAATAAATATAATCATACATAAAATTATTTCATTTATCAATTTCGAAAACAATATTGTGTCAGTTTGCTTTATTCATGTATTTTGGAATTCCCATCGATAGCGTTGGCAGAGGAATCGATCGAAACCTAAAATCAAACTTAAAAACTCAAACAACACAATATAAAACATTTTTTTAATTACAAATATGTTCTCTCATAGGATGATTCAAGGATGGATTTCAAAACAAGGATAGATTTTCAAATTTAGAGAAACCCTAATCAAAGAGAATTCTAAATAAGATGATAGGCTCGAAAGAAAGATAGAATAATTAAATTACATAGGAGTAAAGATGGATAGACTCAAAAAATCGTGGGAAACCTTAACCGGGTCAACCAAGATTTAGAAAAGACGAAAATATCGTCAACGAAAATGGGGACAAATTTGTTGAGAACACCGTGGAAAACGCGGATTCTTGAGGTCGACAAAGAAGGTAGGAGCATAAGTTAATCCAAATGGAATGACTAACTATTCATACAAACCATTCGTCGAGAGGTAATAAAGCTGGTAGCTCCAGAAATAAGAGAAAAGTGGAATTCAAATTTTTTGCTTGAGAGAGGGAGAGAAATGATTTCTCCGAAGGCATCAGAATAATCCCTGACTATCGTGTGGAGTCCAGATCAGTAGACTGAGAATCAAACGAAAAGATAAAATTGCCTACATAATACTGAGACAATCGACATTCGATCACAAGAGAATTACCCAGATAGTCTACTAGTGAAACGGTTCGGGCTCTGCAAGAAATAACAGCATTAAAACCGAGGACATAGAAATGTCCAGTAAATTGATGCCTATTGCAAAAGAGTTTCAACCCTTCATAAATAATAATAAGGTTGGCGAAACCAGCGGTGGGATTAGCCACAGATATGGATGAAGTTGACAATGAGGGTCGAAGCCGTTGGATGGTCCAGTATCAAAAGAACATGAACATGACAAGACAAGAATGGTTTTTAGAACAAAAGGGAAAGTTTCGAAATTCAACAGAAATTCTAATAGAAGAGGAACCTAACTAAGAATTTCAAACATGAACAAATATGATTTTGTAATCGATTCCACTCATTCTAGGGTATTATTACCCTATCTCTAATGAGGTTTTACTCAATATGCTAAGTTTTGCCTAAACCAGAGCTTTGATACCAGCTGTAATGACCTGCTATTTCGAACCATTCAAATTAACAATCATCTACGCACGTAAGACTTGAATTGCCCAAAACAACCGATTGTTAGTTTAAATTTGGAAAAACTTAGCATATACAGTAAATAAATCAATCACAGAATCACAGACATAGATTAATACAACAAAAGCAGCAGAATAGATAAATAGAAGTTCATGAAGCTACTATATAAACATCAGATTTTGTGACAAATACAACAGAAATCTCGAGTACAAAGTAGTCTCAAATACATAAACAAATGACAAGTCTGGGCATAAATAACTAGCAATAGCTGAAGAAAAAAACTGAATGGACAAAAGAAAGATCTTCTAGCAAAGCTCCAAAATCCAAAGGTGAATCTCCAATGATGTGACACTCAGTCTGACCCGAGCATAAAGCAAAACCACGCACCAAACAGTCCGGCCCATGCTCATTACCCACCTTCATGCACTCTACGTTTTCCCACTGATACACAAGCAGCCTCACCACTGGATACCTCTCTCTATCACCCCCTTTGGCCACTCCACCTAGAACCGTCGCTTCACTCCACCATCCCATGGCCACTGCATACAGACCGCACTCATCACCTAACAATGCCAGCACAATCTCCTCCTCCATTTTCCCTTGTCGTCCCTTCTATTTTCCTTCACTAGCCTCGAATAGTCCCTCTCCGCCGAGTTGCACTCGAACCCACACAGCCCTAAAAGCCTTGAGCAACCTCCCATATAACTGAAGCCGAACTCCAAGTGTATAAAAGTCAGTTCCTCCCTCCACCAAAGCCTCTTCAGGCAGCAGCCCTTTCGAGCATCTCTAACCACAAAACTGCATCGCCATTTCTCAAAATTTTGGAAATCATTTAAAATAGACTAAGGGTGTCCATATACAATTTTCTAACCCATGGTCAGGTGATACAGATATTTATCATTTCAATCTGCAATAATTATCCTAAATTTAAAATCTATAAAATCGCTTTGGTTTATCATTTCAACCCATAACGATTTTCCCTAATTATAAATCCATTCAGGTATGTATGATTTCAACCCATAGGAATTCCTAACTAACATGGAACTTGTAGTGTGAGGATATGAATAGCATAAAATGATATCATATCAATGAAAAGCATATATGATCATAATTAGCAATTTAAATAAAATATGTATAACAGGTTATGGTGTTATATGTCAAATAACACAAGTTAACAAATTTAAAACAATAACTTATCATATTTAACAATTTAATTACTAACAAATTAAAATCTTACAACATATTTCAAACATCATTTCATGCGAAATCAATTTACTAAATATAAGAATTTTAATCGTGAGTGATTGCTCACTTTCCGAGGCTCTGAAGGTGACGATAAAATAATGGAGCGAAGCGGAGATCTACAACAAATCAAAATCCAAGATCGAAGAAAAACCAATTCCAACAACAAGAATCAACAATCAAGATTTTGAAAGCAAACTACAAAGCAGAATCCGAAGCAAAGCATGATGAACTTGAATTAATGAAAACAAAATATATAATAAAAATATCTAAAATTTACTTGCATATTTAAAATAAAATCTATATATTTTATTTTAAATCAATATTCAATTTAAAAACACATTTTTAAAATCAAAATCTTCATATTATATTTAAAATCAATTTTAATTAAAACATATATATTAAAATCAAAATATATATTATATATATTTAAAAAAATCAATATTTAAAATCAGTATTCTTTTTTTATATATAAAAAGGAAGAGAAAGAGCTAGGAGAGAAATGTGCACAGAACAAGGTGAATGTGCAAGGTTCACGAGCATGGTTCACGTGCTTAGTATATTGAATATGTACTCGGTTATTTATAAAATTTTCTTATTAAAAGGAGGAGACAGCAAGAATACAAGGAGAGGCAAGGGAAAAATGCAGGGAGGAGGATGGCGGTTTGCTAGGAAGTGTAGGCTGCTGCTGTTTGCGAAGTGGAGGGGAAGTCGACAAATGTGGTTGTGAGGCCAAGTGGGAGGTCAAAGCTGGGGTTGCTTGTTCAGCCGAAGCGAGAATTGAAGGCGGATTGCTTGGAGGAGAAGAGCGGCTAGGGTTAGAGGTGATGGAGTGTTGTCGAAGAGGTGGTGCTAGAGGGAGGCGGTTGAGGACTTGCCAGTGGAGTTGATAGGGTTTTGTTGTTCGGTAGTGAGTGGAAGGCAAGGGCGGATCATTAGGCTGTTCGGGCATGTTGACAAAGTGCTGAGGCGATGAACGGAGGGATGGGAAGCGGCAGCCACGGGAGAAGTGGGTAGCTGTCAGCGAAGTAGTCGAGCAAAGCAAGGGCAGATCAGCAGCCAAGGCAAGGCGAGGCGAGCTGGAGTGTGTGGCATGGAAGAGAAATGGGCAAAGGGATGGTTGTACGCTTGGCAAAGTGGAGGCGATAGGTGGTTGTGTGGTGTTGTCATGTGGTGTGGGCGAACTGTTTATGTTAGAGAAACTTGAGTGGTGGGTTTCTATGTTCAGGCCGACTTTCGATGCTCAGGTTGGTTACGACTGCTAGCAGAGAGGTCTTGGGTGGCGGATTGGAGCTGACGTGGAAGATGTATGGGGAGTGAAGGAGGCGAGGTGTTCAAAGCGGATGTGAAGTTTGCGAGCAAGCTACAGGAAAATTAATGTATAAGCTATATATATTTTCAAACGAAGGTAGGCATTTTTTTATTAGAAAAAAATGAAAGACGCAAGAAGGAGGAGAAGAGAATACGATCCAACCAGAAAATCAGATGAAGTAGCGAATATAAATTTAACGTGGGGATTGGAGAAGGTGGATTTCAGGAAGTTATAAAACCAAATGGTTATTGGTAGTACACGGTGGAAATTGAATGGACATAGGAACCCAAAAGACACGAAATGGTATAGATATGACTATCCGTTTTTCTCGAATTTCGTCATGCATCGGATCCCGAAATGCAGAAATGAATATACTGTGAAGATCAGCAAGTCGAGACGAAAAGAATAGTACAAAAATAAGAGAGATATGACCATCCTATCAAAACTCGATATTCACTGCCAAAACTGCTGCTAAAACGCCAAAAATGAGATAAATGGAGTTAGAGTAGTTCAAATTTGGCGAAACAAAATATAACGTCTTATATATAAAATGATTTACATTTTTATTATATAAAAGTATCTAGGTGTAAAAATATTTTATTTTTATCAATTTAAATGATTCAATTTTAATTTTTATATTACACAACATAACAAACTTTTATGTTACCAATGAAAATCTACCATTTGTCATGTTTAATAGACCATACCAAATATCCAATTTTCATTGCTAGAATTTAATTGTTTGTTTTCAAGAAAAATTAAGTTGATTACATAATTTAAATCATTCAAATTTATAGGTCATTGCAGCACAACCATTATATGCAACAACGGAATCAAACATACATCCATAGCAACCAAAAATGAATGTTTGTTCAGATTTAGAAACTTTTCATCATACAAGGGTGATAAATAAACTAATAAGTGTACCTTACGCTCAACAGCCTTAGATAATAACTTAAAAAATTATTCATATAGTCTTAAACAATTTGAAATATTCTCTCCCAACTTCCCATTAACCAAACAATACCGAATTTAAATGTTATTAATGTTTATTCAATCAGATTCCATTTTACACATTATTTACTTTCATTTATTTTCATTCCCTTTCATATCAGGTCATCTTTTATAAATTTCCATTCAGTTACATAATATTTCCCATTCAGTATGTGAAATAATCATTGAATGCATTATTAAAGTGTTATATACTTTTTAATTATTTTCAATTTATTCATACAAGGTTATCTCTTATTAATTTACATTAATTTATTCACATAGATTATTTCAAACTCAATTATTTAGAGCATCAATAAATGAATTCTTAAAATACTATGTATGTTTGTTTCAGTTTAATTCACATTTATTATTTATATTACTTGATTTAAATTTAATATTAATATTCATTAATGAATCATTTAACTATTTATTAACTTTATAATCATTTACTTAAACAATATTCATTTTTTCCTGTTTAGTTTAATCAGTTGCATTTCAAAATATTAATCTATGTTTAAAATATTTATTGTACATCATGATTCTTATTTGTAAACATAATTCCATTACTTAAGTTTTACTTGTATAAAATTCTATTACATATTCATATTAACATTTCAAATTTTAAATATCTCTGGTAAGTTTTATATGTGTTTTTATAGAATGTAATTGAATGTTACACAAATTTATCTTATTCATTTTAGTTAGCAAATTATTCAATAATTTACATCTTCTAAATTTCATTACCCTTAAATTTACAAGTGATAAATCTCTAATTTCTTTATAGTTTCATTAATGACTGAGCTTCTAATTTCCTATTTTTCATTTTATAAGTTTCCAACTATTACAGTTTTTATTTCTACAACTGAAAATCATTAATTTAACAAGAACTTAAGAACTAAATACCGGATTCATTTCAAATCACTTTGAAATAATATATACATATATAAATATACTCATATTCTTTGTATGTCAAATCATGCTTAGAAAAATTAAAATTAAGATTTGTTTATCAAAACAAATGTGTAGCAAAGCTACTAAGTGGCCCCTCCCACTTTAAGACTTGAAAATGAATGTTGATGATGTGGCCGTTACCACCGAAATTATTTTCCACCGACAGAAGAGGGGAGTATAAAACTTACTTCCTTTTAGAATTCTTTTAAAACATTTCTTTCGAATCATATTGAAAATATTTATATCCGACAATACTTCCAAATAATACTAATATTATATTCTAAAATCTTTTGAAAACCAATTTCAAAACACCAGCATTTAAGTTCTCAAATTTTCAATTTATATTCACTTTATTTTTAAATTCAATTTTGCAACCAATACTTGTAAAATTTCACTTCCTAACAAACAACATATCACATACAACGATATCCAATTATAAAAATTACTTTTATATAAAAAATATAACACTAGGCAAAATTATTTCATTTACCTATGTTTCAAAAACAATATTGTGTTGGTCTACCCTGTTAAGTGTTTAGAAATCTTTATCGATGCCGTAGCGACCTATGTACCGACCAGAATTTATAAATACTAAACAGAAAAAATTAACACAATATAAAAACATTTTTTATAACACTAACTAATACAATTTCTCATATATATACACTCAGACCCATTCTAGGGTATTATTAAACCTATTTAATGAGTTAAACCCCAAACATGCTAAGGTTATTGCTAAACAAAAGCTCTGATACCAACTGTAATGACCCACCTTTTTGGACGGTTTAAATCGACAATAAAACACATATGTCAAACTCAGACCATTTAAAAGGGAGGATTGCTAATGGGATAAATAAGAAAATAAGAGAAAAGAAAGAAAAAAAACACGAAATCTCACAGCAAAATGACAAAATATATTAATCAAATAAACAGTTCATGAAGTTGTTTTATAAATAATATTTGATTACACTTTTACAATACAATCAAGTTATGCATACATCAAGTATAATAGGATAATGCTATGGAACAACATGATGTAGTGGAATATATATAATAAATAGTATACAAATTTCCATCTTCGTCCTCCAAAAAGATAGAGTCTTCAACACTGAGAAGCTCAGTCTGATCTGAGCGTAATGAAAAGAAAAAACACTCGAGTCAGAACTAAAAGATCTTATGTAAATCAAATCAACAACAAATAATATGAGTATAATGGCTTCAGAGATGTGTACAGGATTTTACTTCTCTTATCCATTGTAAAACGCGCGTGCAATAACTTAAGAGATGTTTCGGGATTTCCATCTCCTAAGGATCCGTTAAACTATCTATATGTAGTAATATACACTATATATGTAGTGTCTATCAGTAAAGTAAAGTATTAAAATATTGTTAAGGCATTACCCATATTACCTTTAAAACATTTTATAAATGTCGTAGTCTATACAGTACTGTAAACTCCACCAAACTGGTGGGCCATCAAGGAGCACCCCATTGGTACAATATAAAACAAAATTGTAGTGGGCTCGATAAGGCATATGACAAGGCATGCGAGGCAATGCCTAGGGTAGGATTCTACCACTTTGCCCTCCCGGACTTGTGGTGATGCGTAGCAACTACTACCGCCCCCTCGGAATACACTCCCAAAATTAATTCGAGGGTGGCTACAAATCAATCATAAAGTAACTGATATAGTACTGTAGAAATGTGCCCGATCGGAAAAGCGACCTCACTTGGCCCTGTACAACTCCTATTTTAGTCATATCAAGGTGATCCGAGGGGGTCAGGGCTGCGTTCTTACCTCATACTAGTAGCATTCGCCAAACCATCCTACTTCATTCTGGATTCTCCACCTCGTGCACAGTTGTTAAAGTGGTTTCAGAATTGGCAGAGAATATGACAATATCCGACCCTAGTATCTTTAACAACCAAATGCTTATTTCACACCATGGTCATCTTATAAAACATTTTTAATAATAAATCCAGAAAATAGTGTATGCCTTCATATCAAAATATCTATATACTTATTCCAAGTATAAATATATACATAAATTCCGAGGAAGATTTATTTCAATCAACTTCAAAAACAATTTATAAAAATCTCTTAAACCATTTATAAACTATTTATGCGCTTTAAAACCAATTATAAAACCATTTATAAATTCCAAAATAGTTTACAACTCTTCCCAATTGATAAATTTCTACGCAATTTCCTTTAAAATGCTTCCAAATCCCTTTATACAAGTTACTTATAAAGCACCTTATGAAATCCTTTAAACATTTATAAACTCCTTTTATAAAACCATTATAAAATCCTTTATAAAAATATTTTAAAATCCTTTTATAAAATCCATTATAAAAACTCTTATAAAACTTTTATAAATTCCTTTTAAAACCTTTACAAAATTTTAAAATCTTTTTAAAAAATCTTTAATCTGTTGAAGTTACTATAAAAGTCTATATTTATTATCTTAAATCAAAACTATATTTATTTTATTAAATTAAATTGAAAATATATATATATATATATATATTAAAACTATATTGAATAGTTTTAAATTAAATTTTAAAGTATTTAAAATATATTTTTAAAACTAAATAAAATTATAAGTTAAAATCTTAAATTTACATTTAAAACCATATGCTAACTTATAGTTTGATGCTTTTAAACATATAATATAAATTATTTTCCAAATATAAATTTTTAAATAAAATCATTAAATTAAATTTAAAAATCCAATTTATAAATCAAACATACTTTTTCAACCAGTATCATTTCAATGTTTTGGATTTGAATTTATTATCTTAAATTATTAAATTAAGATAATATTCTACCATATGGACAATAATTTAATAAATTAAATTCAATTAAATTCAATGTTTTAGAAATGATACATATCCAATTTATTAAATTATGTTCATATAATTTTCTACCCTATGGATAAATGGTTGGGTATGTATCATTTCAATCCAAAATAGCCAAATTTCCTAGGTATATATCATTTCAACCATTATCCTGAATCGATAAAAGTTTCCAAATCAATAAAACTGCTCGGATTTATCATTTCAACTCATAACAATTTTCCCTAATCAATATGATCATTTGGATATGTACCATTTCAACCCATAGTGATTAATAGGGATATAAACATCCAATCATCCAAAATGTTGGCAAATAACATCCATCACAATCAATATCCAAAATCAGCCAACAAATCATAATAATTAACTGGTTGTCATTATCAGATATTTAACTAACAATTTAAATTCAATATTAATTTAAATGGCAATTTAATTCAATAAAATTCAAATTCAACTCAAATGTAAGATAAACTACTAACAACAGACAATAATATTACTATTACATCATAAATTTAATTTAATTAACATAAGAAAGTTTAGTATTTGTGAGTGGGTTAAATCACTCACTTTTGATTTACCGTCGATTTAAAATCAAAATAAAGCCCAAAATTTGAACAGTCTTCGAATGTAGCTAAACTAGTTCCATAATGTCTAGAATTTCGATACGAACCCAATACAAGAAACCACGTTCAAATCCAAGCTCGTATGAAAAAGTTATAGAAAATAGAATTTTTAAAAATTAAATTAAAAATAAAATAAGCAAAAGATTAATTATGTAAATATACCTCTCCAATAAATCCTGCTTCATGAACGCGAAGCTCACTCGATTTCCAACTTCCTTGAGCACAAACAAATGCATGCCACCACGCTCACCATCGTCTATATTGCACCACTCAATCACGCCGCACGCCCCTACCGCATCCCAGGCACAGTGCGACCACTACCAATCGTCTATCTCTACTCCACCGCCATTCATCTTCTACATCGATCCAAGGCAATTCCATGCACCTCTGACACGATGTAAACCCATATATTAACTTGCGTCGATGCCCTCTACAATCTGGTGCCTTTCGATCGTCGTAAAATCGACGATCCACTATTAAAAACAAAACCCTAATATGGATAGCAAAAACTTCTTCATTTATTTCTGTCCAACCGAACCTCGATTGTATAAACGAATTTCAAATGTAGGTTACGTTCATCGAGAGCTTTCCAACAATATATTATATGACATTATTTCAGGAGTTTGAATTTTGAAAATTGATTTGAAATTGAAATTAGGGTTTTGGAATTGGGAATTAGGGTTTTCTGCCATTAGGAAGGAAAATGAGATAATTGAACAAATATGTACAAAAATTGGAATTGATGGCTAAGGTTTTAGAACATATCTATTTATATAGACAGAGATGGATAGGAATGGATGGACAGATCGAATTGGGTCGAAACAATAACAACGATCTGAAAAGCCCGTTTCGTTCCCGAAACAAAAGTAGGTCATCCCATATATCGAAATATAGGTTTTCGATATTTTTAAACTCAATGGAACTAGTTTTAAACCCTAATTCCATTGTATATAGAAGTTGGCTTTTAAAATCAGACTAGATTCATTTGAATTCCATTAATCGATTTCAACGCGTTTGGAGATCGCACGATCAAATGATAAGTCCGATCACTATGGAACTTGAAATCTTATAATAATTCACTATTATGAATCCGATGAAACTGGTTTCGTCGAAATCCAAGAAAGTAGCCAAATGGCTAATTTTCACGTTAATTAATTAATTACTATTTTAAAATTAATTTAATCACCTTTAAATTCAAATTTAAAAGCTAACTATTCATAATTCTTGATTATATAGAAATTTATGATATTTAGAATAAATTTTCTATGTTAAATCCAATATTTGAATACTGCACCAATTTCAGTGTTCAATTACGACTGTAATAAAACCCAGTTAATTATATTTTAGTTTTAATCAAATTATTTTATTTCAATTTACACTCTTATTATTGAATCAACTATTGCCTTGTGAATATAATTAATGTTAGTTTACATTTTATTGCATTCATATCCTACAGTTATCGTCTTAACCCATATTAACTGCAATATTTAATTATATTAAATTTCATTGATTTCTAAGTTACCTTTTCAAACGGATTAAATAATAAAACAAATAAAACAGTTGTCATATATTAGTAATCCAAATACATTTCTAAATTTATTGTTTACTAACAGAAGATAATAAATTTACGTACTAATTGATTGATTTCATATTGCATAATAAATCTATTCCAATAATTTCAACATCAAATTCAACATTTAATTTATTCCTTGTTTACAATTGTAACCATATTAACTTTATAATTATTTCAATTGATTGAAATTACATTAAAATAGTTGTCAATAACATTCAACAACATTATTACATCATATTCTAATTATTATCACATTAATAAATCATAAATTTTAATTTCTCACAATATTATATTTAAAAATCTTATTTAACTTAATTGTTTTAATTATCAAAATATGGGTCATTGCATAAACATGGTTAATCCCTTTAACCTATTAATTTGTCAAGTAAAGCTTGTTCAAAAACTCCATACTTAAAAGCCAATTCAAAACTCCTTTATTTTTGCCATGGTTTTCCTTTAAAAAATGGGATTGGGTCCTTCGTTTTTAAAACTAAGCTTTATGAAACCTTTGACCTTTACTTTCAAAACCATTAAAACATTCCTCTCGAAAGCTTTCAATTATTCTTTTCAAAACACACAAAACTAGGTTTCGACTTCATATCAGCCGCTATTCTCCAATCCACTACGTACCAATACATTGATACCATGTGTATTTTTTTGACATGGTTGAGGTGGAAGTACAGGGTCGAAAGGTGCCTATTGAAAGAGGTGGAACATTATTTCTATATAAAAACTATTTTATTGCCGTTTCAAATACTTGCATTTTAACTAACCTGCATATTTAAAAAAAATTAATTAATTTCCATAAACTTTTCAAATTATTTCCAAAATAAAACCGTCGCGTTAATTTTAGATCTAATTAAAATGATTTAGCAAACAAGACTTAAGCAAAACAATAAAACATTTAGGTCCTCTAAATAAATTAACCTAATTTCCATAGAAAATTACCTGGGAAAATCCCCAAAAATCATAAAAATTCACTTTTAATATATTTTTTAACATATAGAAATTTTAGACCCAAATTCCTTCATATAATAGACGAAATAATTTTAATCCAATTTATTCATTTCTTTCTTTTAAAATTCATAATAAATTTTCCATAGCCTGGAAAGTTATAAAATTAAAACCCATCTCCAAAATAATGTTTTACATGACATATAAATTACTCAAGGCATTTAAAATCCAGAAAATATGATTTTTCCTAAAACTGAATTAAACAATTATCAAACAATATTGTTTGAAACAAACATATCATAAAATCCTACATATCATAACTAAAATCATCATAGAAGGTTTTAAACATGATCCCCAAATCAATTGATCTTAAAAAACCAAAAATAGATTTGGTTTTGATTATTATCTACCTTAATTAGTGTAACACCCCCCCTTTTTATATAGTTAAAATGTAACGTATAACGAAAAGCAATGAAAAAAATTAATTTTGGAATTATAGAAATATGGCTCCGGAACTTATATCATTGCATTCGGGGCGATTTTCTGGTCAGTTTTCATATATAACTTGTCAAAATCTGAACCAATATGAAGAAGTTATGGACGATACAAAAAGCGAAAAACAAAACGAAAAAATATATGTGTGGCCTGACCACAGGTCAACCTAGTTGACACATAGGTCAACCGGTGCTTAGAGGCGGTCGACCACATGGTTGACCCATGTGCGACCTGGATGAATTTTTCATCCAGGTACGTGCGTTTTCTAGTTTTTACGCCATCTGAACCATGCGTTCTTCGGTCCTATGGCTTTGAATGACCTTGTGGCGTGGTTGCTCCAGGTTTAATCTAAGTATCCGACGGGCTGAGATCCCCAAGCTTCAATATAAATAGGAACCTAGGAATATTTATCTTCTCACAACTAGATTTTCTCCCATGGGTCATTACCTATGGCTGAACCCTAAATAGAAAATATTTCTTTGGGTTCTTGGCCTAAGGCTGAACCCTAAAAGGAAAATATTTTATATGGAGAAGATCTTCTAAATTAAAATATTATACACCTGGGAGGAAGGGATTCATAAGGACTTTGGAGCCAATTGGAGCACACGCAAAGCTATGGAAGACAGGTGAGTGGATTTATTTATATATCTTATAAGTTTAAGATATATCATCGTTAGATTCCCGTTTAGAAAATTTTATTTATCAATTAACTATATTAACCAAATTAGGATGAACTATAAGAAAACTTGTAGTTTATTTACAACACCAGTATTTATACACTATTTTCTATGCCTTATATATAACTTTTCTACGTTTTGGATTTTATGCAAACATCATTTTTCTTCTATCCCCTCTTTTTATTTTTCTTCACGTATGGATCATATAGTTAAGAAAACTGAAACGAAGAAATTAGATGTAAAATAATAAAATTGAGAAATAGAAGTACTGTAATAAATTGCATTAAAACAGGAAAAGTTAATTTAGGAGTAATTATTAGATTAATTGGTTGGATTAGAAAATAGGATACATTTCCATAACTTAAAGTCTAAAAGATAACGATAAACGTAACTGCCAGAATAAAAGAAATAAAATGGGGAATTAGTGTAAAATAGAGATACCACTATATTTTACAATACTCCAAAATAGTACAAGAGATACCTTGTAGTTACGGATTATTGTTTATAGTATTATCTAATATTAAGATATGGAAATGGATTATATAGTTTTCATAACCAATGAAATAAAACAGACTTACAGTCTAAAATAGCGGACAGTAAAGTAAAGTATGATTTTAAACAAGAAAATTATTAAGTCAAGGATTCGAGGCTATAAAAAGATTTAAGAAGCCTAAGTCTGCATTTACTGCGTAGGCTATTTAACAAGGCAAACGTTACGATAGTGAATTATGGAATATTAAAGAATTAAATAAAATTCTATATAAGAAGGCAGACTGGAGCAGACAAGAAACGCTTGTGATTACATAACGGACAATAAAAGAAGAAAAAGTAACAAGTAAAATTAGAATTAAACCTACGTTATAATTGTGAAATATGAACATAAAAGCTTACTATGAGACTTACAATAGATTGGTAAGCAACGATGGTAGAGAATAATGATAGAGGCTTATTTAAACAACTTATACTAAGCTGATAAGAAAATAACACAGAAATAAGAAAAGAGGCTTATTTTATTGAATTTAGGGATTTATATATTAAGTTAAATAAGCATGATAATGAATGTGGCTCATACTAACAGCATTCCCTATTAGACCTATGGTTATCTCACAATAGTTATAAGTGAGACGAGGGCACATGTAACGATACTCGATTTTTGAGTCAAAATTAAATTGGTAAATTTAGATAAATTTTGGATTAAATAAAATTGTGAATTAATTTGAAATTTTCAAATTAAATAAGAAATGTGTTTATTAATATATATATATATATATATATATATATATTAATAAAGAGATTTCAAATAAGAGTTAATACATTATACTTTAAGAACTAAGGTATATATGTGTATGATTATTTATTAAGTGCATAAATTGTTTTTAATTCATTTTTCTTTTATAAGTTATATAAGTATAAAAATAGAAAAATTTATGAATAAAATATAAACATTCCTAATAACTTGAATTTAAAATGTAAAACAAAATTTGATAAAAGATTTAAATTGCTTTTCTTTTATATATTTGGAAAATTAATAAGATAAATTTGTAAAATGTAAAATATATGTAAGACTAAAACTAAAAAAAGAAACCATGTTTCATAAATTAAATTAAAGAAAGGGTTTTAAAAAACAAAGTTATAAATTGATTAAAAACAAGGACTTAAACACAAATTAAATCACATATAACATTTGTAAAAGAAGGGGAATATGTAATAACACTTGTGATCAAATTAGTATACATAAAATACAAGTGTCATGCTTGTTTCTATTTTCTTTTTATTTTTAAAATTTATAAATAAAGATAAGTAAACAATATATATATATATATATATATATGTGCATCTATCTCCTTCTTTCTTTATTTTCTTTTATATGCTTCAAAATAAATTCAAAGTTTAAAACAAAGTAAAAACCTGAAAGAAAAAAATTATACAAGCCTGGGATCAAATGAAATCAAATTTCAACCTGAAAAATACAAAGATGCAAATCAAAGCAAAGTTCAGCAAGTAAACTACAACAAGAAAACAAAGTAAAGATCTCAACCTGGAAATCAAAGTTGAAAATAAAGGCTTCAAATCCGAAGCTGTTGATCATCTCAAAGCATAACAATCAAAAGCTTGCAAAGCAAATCAAATGCAAGTTCAAATAGATCAAAGCTCAATTCATTTCAACTTCAACAAATATCAAAGTTCAGATCATCTAAAATAAATCAAAATCAAAACAATGCTTGGTTAAATTCTGTAACGACCCCAAATTTCTGTCAATTAAATTTTTTATATTTAATTAATTCTAAATATTAATAAGTGAAATTTATGAGTCGAATAAATTTTATTTCGAATAATTGAATTTAATTGGATAATTAAATTAATAATTTAATATGTGAAATTACAGAAGTAATTGAAAATTGGGTTAAATATGATTGAAAATGATTTGTAAAAATTTTATTTTATCATGTTGGGGTTAGGATGATGTTATTGAACTTTTAAAATCGAATTAAAAGTTTATTTGTGAAAATTGAATATTTTAATATTTAATCGACTAGTGAAAATAGTCATTTTTCAAACAGTCTCGGATTTCGACGAAACTAGTTTCGTTGGATCCGTAATGTGATATTATTGCAAGGTTTCAAATTTCGTGTCAATCCGATTTAACGTTTGTCCGGTGCAAGCTAAAACGCCTAGAAAATCGTTTAATCGGTTTAATTTTAAATTGAACGTTTATTGCCATAACTCGCACAGATGACCGAATTAGCTCCCGAAACACGTTCCATTGTGTTCGGAATGCGGGGTAAACCTTAGAAACGCCAACCGGCACGCTTCGTTTGGAGTTTGGAAATTCCGGGATGAATAGTGTTCGCGTATTTTTCTATATAAGCCCCCTTATTTCTCATTTTTGCAAAAAAATATAACCCAAGGGTTTCTTTTCAGTAGCCGCCGCCTGTATTATAACCAATGGCCGAAATTTTCTTTCCTTCCCCTCCAATTATCTTCCAATCCGTCAATCTATTCAAGAATTTTCCAACATGAAACTTGTAGAGCACATCACGAGCTTCAATTTCAACGACTATGATCGTGTTTGGAGCTTTGGATCATAGGGAAAGTGGCTGCAGAGGCCACGTGTTGCGCACGAATTTCGAGACGATAGGGGAGGCCGAGCTTGGCCGCAACCTGGCCGTGGGTGGAGTGGGAGCACGCGCGCGTGGTGGAAGTTTCTGATCGTCTTCAAAACGTTCGTAGAGGAAGCAAAGTTCAACCCTAATTTCGATTTGGTGGGTTTCTTATGTGTGCGTGTTATTGGGAGTTGTACGCGAAAGAAGGAAGAAGGAGATGGTGCGGCTAGGATCTGAGAAATGGAATATGAACGGTGATGATTTGGTTTAGGTTTAAAAATAGAAATAAAAGTTGTAAATTTATAATTATATAAATCGTGTAACTTTAAAATTCATATCTTTTTCATACGAGGTCGTAAATGCACGAAACAAGTTGCGTTGGGTTCGTATGGACGAGCACTACGCTATGGAATTGGATTGGAGTCGTTTGGAGCTAGTGAGAATTTCGGGTAAAATTAAACGCGCGTTTAATTTTATTCGAAATAAAAGTTGAAAACGGAATTGAAATCAAGGTGAGAACTTCTCACTCAATCGAATAGTTTCAATTTATATTTTAAATAGTTAGATTTAAAATTTCTTGATTGTATGTTTGAATGTTGATTATTATCTATTGATTGTTGAAATAGACATTATGCGCCGTTAGCAAGCGGATGTTATTTATTAAAAACATATACCACGAATATTTCACAGTACAGTGAAATTGGTATTATTTATGTACTTGGAGTTGTTTTTTCCCGCATTATATAGCAGATGAGACCCTATTGCGCCGCATAATAGCGGATAATAATTTATGAATTCCATATACCGCGATAATTCTGTACTAGAGCGGAATTGGTATTGTGCTAACATCTTTGGATGCAGGGATACAGGTTGGAGGGATCCAACTGAATTCCTCAACTGTATTGATTTATTTAGAGATATTGTGATATTTGTTGATTATCATATCGATATATGATATTTGGATGTCGTGATTGACTATTTGGTGCCGCTGCATCATCGGATCCATTTCTAAAGTTTTAAAATAATGATTTTTGGTTTTAAAAAGGGATTTTAAAGTGATTTTCGAAAGTATACGTTTTATTAAATTTTAAATTGTCAAAATAAATAAACGTTATAATTTTATTTTCATAAAAGTTATGATTTTTGGAAAATAATACTTAAGTGTGATTGTGAAGTATATAAGCTTTAAATAACGATTTTTAAATTATTAAAAGAATAATTTAGTTAAAATTTGGATTTTTGAATTGTTTTAAAAACAATTTATATAAAATATTTAAAATTTGATATTTATAAATTAAAAATATAGGAATTATAAAACGAGTATTTATAAGCATTAAAATGAATTATAAATGAATTCATAAGTGAATAAGATTTGTAATTTGTAAAGTTTTAAAAGAACGATTTGTAAATAAATGAATTATAAGTATTTAACTTATAATATGGACTTTTGGTATATATTTGAGATATATATAAATTGAATCGGATTAATAAAGGAGATTTTTAAATTAAAGCTTATAAATAGAAATGGAATTTATAGACATTGTTTATAAATTCGAAATCAATGGAATTTGATAAATTGAAAGTTGAAAATTGGTTAAGGAAGTATATTCACGATTTTGGACAGTGAATATATTATCAGATAAAATGGATATGCTTAGGAAAATGAATATTATAAATGAAGTTAATCATTTTAACGGTGTTTTAAAATGTATTAACCATCGAAAACATAGATTTCAACGTTCATTGTTGAAATAGACGTTTTCGAGAAATAAGGAAATGGTGGACTATAACACTGTTGTTATAGTAAATGATTTCCGAAAGAAAATGTTTTTGTATAGTATTGGGATTTATATATCTATCTAAATTTCGAATCCCTATACTAGTGATTTTGGGTCGTCGTAACGATGTTTTACGCAACATTCGTTTTGACCCAAATAAATGTGTTAAGTGAATGTTTTCCATAAAGAATGAAATATAAACTTAATTTCGATATTAAGTATATTGAATATTTTCTAAGTATTGAAAATAAATGGATTTGTGAATTACTTATTAATAAATAAGTATGGAAAAGTTTTTCCAATGTGAAATGAAACGTTTTGAGAATTTATCCTTTTGAAGATAAATTAAAAATGAATAATTGAAATCGTATATTCATAAATATTTTGGAATGTAAATTCACTATGGAATTTATAAATGGAAAGGGGAATTTGATTTAAAAATAAACGTTGATTTATTTTTGAAGTATGGAAAGATATATCTAGTAAAGATATTTTGGAAAGTAAATAATTTGGAAAATTATTTGGAATTTTGTGATGTTGAGCATGTCTATTGATAGTTAAATAATCCGACTATCAATATTTACCTTTAAATAAGTATTTGTTGTGATTGCTTGAATTTGAATGCCACACTTATATTTGAATAAGCGCTCACTATTCGGGTTAGCCGGGAAAGGACCTTGGGTCGTATAACCCATTCCAAATTTGTGATACGTCGTAATGGATTTGCATTCGATGACCGGTGTTGAAGACCGGATATTTTTGAAAATGGAAGGATTACCGTTGAGTTACTCTGCATCGGCTGATCTCCGATATAGAGTTTTTATCACCCTTAGTGACGGGAAGTCCGGACGTGATTAGCAATTATCCGAAATGTAAGGACTTCTTTGTAAGTGCCTTCGGCTCTGTTCGAGCCCGGAACAGACTTGTATGGATTGTTTGTCTGACATTACAAGTTGAGATATAAAGCTGATTTCTTTCAAATATATTTCTGTTGGTGGCGGAGAATTTATTCTCTTAGCTTAACACCCTTCTCTGAGACGTACGAGCTCAGAGGTTATGTAGTTGAAGGTTATTAGTGATATACTCCCAATTTGGTAATGTGACATGCTGAGTGTTGCTGTGAAATGATCATTGTTTGATCATTTGTGATATGATCATTTGTTTGATCATTTATCTTGGTGATCATTACTTTGATCATTTGTTGACCTAAAGCACAGCTTTTGTATAAAGCGTGGCTTTATGGACGAGACTTCGTCGGACCTCACAACCCGGAAATGGTCAAAACAGGAAGGATGCGGCAAGGTTATTAGGGGGTAGCGCCTCCTTAGTGTATGTCATTCCTTCTGGATAGAGGTTGTATCATGGTATGGAGCCCAGATATTTAACCTATGCTGTTGCTGCAAATTTTGTGGTTGTTGGAAATCGAGGATCCTCGGATAGATCGGTTACGATCGGGGGATGACATATTCGTGTCAGTAGTTACCCAGTTAGGGGTAACCTGGCCTTGTGTTGGCAGAGATCCGGTTTGGTTCTCGGGACGTCATTCTAGAGGCGTTTCCATGTGGCAATGGGAAGTTCCTTGGCCTGACCATTTGTTGGAAACCCAAAGAAACAATACGAGACTTGTACGGTTTTAGTTGTAGAACCTGCCATTTACTTATGGTGGCGCCCCACTGTTTAGATGGTAGCTATAGTAGGCATACGATAACGGTCGTATGTTGGCTAAGATTTAGATCTTTACTTTCGAAATGTTTTCTGCACTATGCACTAGTAATAATATCAAATGTTTCGTTTTAATGCGTATCAAGCATCTTTGACTATCATAAGGAGAAATCTCCTCCGATTCTGCGTTTGCATTGTGTGTGTGCGGGAGGCCTTATGGTAGTGTTATTTTTAAAAGCATTGCGAGTTGACTTTAAAAATATTCCTCTATTTTGATTTTAAAGATAACTAAACTATTTTAGTTCTCACACCACTCACATGACTGACTCGGAGTTTATTGTTTTCCTTCCTAAACTCTGGGTGCCCACCAATTTCCGTACGGGCAGTCAGGAGTAAGGTTTATCGGGATATTCTGGAATTCAGGAGTTGCAGGAGGCAAGCTGGATGGCATGATATATTCACTAGTATATAGTATTTCTTTTTCGCTGTTTGTTGTTGTACACTCTGATGATGTAATGTAATGTAATGTGATGAAATGTAATAACTGATATAGTTCTTTGTTTAAAGATTATTCATTTATCTATTATATGTTGTTCCGCTGCGAATTGTGAGATTCTGATGTTGTTCTGTTATTTCTTTCTGTTCTATTCTATTTTTTTCTGTCTTCTTCTACCTTTTTCTTCTTCTTGAACCCTAACGATTCAGATTTTCGGCAACGAAAGATCGCGTTCGTCACATTTGGTATCAGAGCTTATGGTTAAGCGACAACCATGGCTCTGTTGGGTATAACTCATTAGAGATAGAGTCAGCAGTACTCTAGAATGAGTGTGAGTGTAATAATAGCTATGAGCGCGTATTTGTTAGTGAATATAAAAAAAATGTTTTATATTGTGTTTTCTTATCCGTTGAGCTGTTTGTGGATTCTAATCGGTGTGTAGGACGCCATATTATCGATAGGGATTTCTAAACACTTAAACGAGGCATGTCGACATAGTATTATTTAAATTGGGTAAATGAAATAATTTTACCTTGATTATATTTTGTATATAAAGGAATAATTTTTCGAAATTATTAAAGTGCATATGAATTGATTGTTGATTGTTGAATAAGTTAAATAAAACCACAGTTGTAAAAGAATAATTGTATAAGCAATTGAATTATAAGTATGGAGTTATAATTAAAATGATTTACACTTGTGAAATAATCTTATATATTAGAAGTGAAATTATATAAGTAAAAGGGTTTGTAAATGTGATTTATAATCTGAAAATAAAATTCCAAAGAAGTGTTTTGAAAGGATTTGATAATTTGGAAAATTGTTTTGGAGAAATTAAAGCTCTAAACTCTTTTCGGTCGCTGGAAAATAATTCTAATGATGATGGCCACATCATTAGAATTCATTTTCAGGTTTCCAAAAGAGAAATTGCTGCCAAATTGTTTTAAATAAAA
This sequence comes from Allium cepa, assembly GCA_030765085.1. Lineage (NCBI taxonomy): Eukaryota > Viridiplantae > Streptophyta > Magnoliopsida > Asparagales > Amaryllidaceae > Allium > Allium cepa. Next base: position 607,639,775 of record CM060938.1, on the reverse strand, counting down.
GTTGTTTGGAAAATTTTGAGTTTGGGTTTTGAAATTCAAAAGATAATTGAATTGATTTCAAAAATGGTTTTGAAAGATTTGAAAGGACTCTGGAATCCTATTTAAGATATTTATGGGAATGATAAATGAGTTGATAACTTATATAGATTGAATTTTGATAGAATAAATTTAACTTAAAGGATGAAGTTAAATTAAAGGAAGTATAAGTAAATCAATAAAATCCAAGTTGAAATAAATTTGAGTTGTCATCAAAGATATGTGATTTGAAATTTAACAAAAGGAAAGTTAAATAAATTGATTTGGATTTGATAAGATGCTTGAAATGAAATATAACTTAAGTGAAGTTGAATGAAGTTAATTTTGGTATCGAAGTAAATTAATAAGTGAATTAATGAAGTGAAGTCATTAAGAATTTGAACTTGAGTTATATAAATGAAATTCAACATTATATTGTTAAAGGAATTAGCAATTGAATTGAACTAATGAATTGAATGAAAATCAATTGAATGTAAATAAAATTGATATGGGATAATGGATGTAAGTGTCAATTCATTAGAAGCTAATGTTATTAGAAATTTAATAAATTGAATGAAAGTCAATTTAATATGATCCAATTAGAATTAAATGTGCTGAACCAAATTGAATGTAAAGTGAATAAATTTGGTTGTATTGAATAAACATTGGTTGTTATTTGATTGTTGATTGACTGTATATAAATTCATTAAGTGTTAATGAAATTGAATTAGCGAAATTAGAAGCTAAAGTAATTGAATCCAACTTGGAAGAAAATGAATTTGAATAGAATTGAATTTGATTTGGAAGTGAACCAACTTGAATGAAAATTAGTGAATGCAAACTAATTAAAATTGAATATGAATGAATGTTAGTAAATCCAATGTTAATGAATCAAATGTGATTTAAATTGGAAAACAAATTCGTTGAATATTAATGAGAAATGAAAGAATATTGATTTGGTTATGGATTTGTTGGATGATAGTTGTTTGATGGTTGCATTTGTTGCTTTAAATGCATTTGCTATATTGACATACGTAGTTGTTGATATATGTTGTATATTGATATTATTTTCATATATGCATGTTCTCATGTTGTTGTTGAGTGTTTAGTAGGTGCGGATTGCGCTTGCTTCGCTTTTGGAGCTCGCTTTCGTGCTATATTAGCCGTATACGCTCGCTAATAATAAATAAGGTACATATCTCGGATTACATACCGTACTTTTACACTTTTTTCCCTGCGGGATGCCTCATCACTTGATGAGATGTATATTTGTGATATATATACTGTCATTTTTTTTCGGATCGAGCCGCGCAAAGGAGACTATGGCAAAATTTTCCGAAAATTTAAGGCGTTAGAATATTTTTGAGAAAATTGAGAAATTTTTGGAAACTAAGTTTGGATTTGGAAACTTAGTAAAGTTATTATAAGAGGTTTAACTATGAATTTTGGGAAAGTTAAACACTTAAGAGATTTGAAAAAAAATCTAATTTGAATGGTTTGTTTTGGAAAGTTAATGAATTCTGTAAATTTTTCTTACTTAGTAATTTCGAGGACGAAATTCTTTTAAGGGGGAAAGTATGTAACGACCCCGAATTTCTGTAAATTAAATTTTTTTTATTTAATTAATTTTAAATATTAATAAGTGAAATTTATGAGTCGAATAAATTTTATTTCGAATAATTGAATTTAATTAGATAATTAAATCAATAATTTAATATGTGAAATCACAGAAGTAATTGAAAATTTTGTTAAATATGATTGAAAATGATTTGTAAAAATTTTATTTTATCATGTTGGAGTTAGGATGATGTTATAGAACTTTTAAAATCGAATTAAAAGTTTATTTGTGAAAATTGAATATTTTAATATTTAATCGACTAGTGAAAATAGTCATTTTTCAAACAGTCTCAAATTTCGACGAAACCAGTTTCATCGGATCCATAATGTGATATTATTGCAAGGTTTCAAATTTCGTGTCAATCGGATTTACCGTTTGTCCGGTGCAAGCTAAAACGCCTAGAAAATCGTTTAATCGGTTTAATTTTAAATTGAACGTTTATTGCCATAACTCGCACTGAAGACCGAATTAGATCCCAAAACACATTCCATTGTGTTCGAGACGCAGGGTAAACCTCAGAAACGCCAACCGGCACACTTCGTTTGGAGTTCAGAAATTCCGGGATGAATAGTGTTCGCGTATTTTTCTATATAAGCCCCCTTATTTCTCATTTTTGCAAAAAATATAACCCTAGGGTTTCTTTTCAGTAGCCGCCGCCTGTATTATAACCAATGGACGAAATTTTCTTTCCTTCCCCTCCAATTATCTTCCAATCCGTCAATCTATTCAAGAATTTTCCAACATGAAACTTGTAGAGCACATCACGAGCTTCAATTTCAACGGCTATGATCGTGTTTGGAGCTTTGGATCATCGGGAAAGTGGCTGCAAAGGCCGCGTGTTGCGCATGAATTTCGAGACGATAGGGTAGGCCGATCTTGGCCACAACTTGGCCGTAGGTGGAGTTGGAGCACGCGCGCGTGGTGGAAGTTTCTGATCGTCTTCAAAACGTTCGTAGAGGAAGCAAAGTTCAACCCTAATTTCGATTTGGTGGGTTTCTTGCGTGTGCATGTTACTGGGAGTTGTACGCGAAAGAAGGAAGAAGGAGATGGTGTGGCTAGGATCTGAGAAATGGAATATGAACGGTGATGATTTGGTTTAGGTTTAAAAATAGAAATAAAAGTTGTAAATTTATAATTATATAAATCGTGTAACTTTAAAAATTCATATCTTTTTCATACGAGGTCGAGAACGCACGAAACAAGTTTCTTTGGGTTCGTATGGACGAGCACTACGTATGGAATTGGATTGGAGTCATTTGGAGCTAGTGATAATTTCGGGTAAAATTAAACGCGTGTTTAATTTTATTCGAAATAAAAGTTGAAAACGGAATTGAAATCAAGGTGAGAACTTCTCACTCAATCGAATAGTTTCGATTTATATTTTAAATAGTTAGAGTTAAAATTTCTTGATTGTATGTTTGAATGTTGATTATTATCTATTGATTATTGAAATAGACATTATTCGTCGTTAGTAAGCGGATGTTATTTGTTAAAAACATGTACCGCGAATATTTCACAGTATAGTGAAATTGGTATTATTTATGTACTTGGAGTTGATTTTTCCCGCATTATATAGCGGATGAGACCCTATTGCGCCGCATAATAGAGGATAATAATTTATGAATCCCATACACCGTGATAATTCCGTACTGGAGCGGAATTGGTATTTTGCTCACATTTTTGGATGCAGGGAAACAGGTTGGAGGGATCCAACTGGATTCCTCAACTGTATTGATTTATTTATAGATATACCGTTGAGTTACTCTGCATCGGCTGATCTCCGATATAGAGGTTTTATCACCCTTAGTGACGGGAAGTCCGGACGTGATTAGAAATTATCCGAAATGCAAGGACTTCTTTGTAAGTGCCTTCGGTTCTGTTCGAGCCCGGAACAGACTTGTATGGATTGTATGTCTGACATTACAAATTGAGAAATAAAGCTGATTTCTTTCAAATATATTTCTGCTGGTGGCGGAGAATTTATTCTCTTAGCTTAACACCCTTCTCTGAGACGTACGAGCTCAGAGGTTATGTAGTTGAAGGTTATTAGTGATATACTCCCAATTTGGTAATGTGACATGCTGAGTGTTGCTATGAAATGATCATTGTTTGATCATTTGCGATATGATCATTTGTTTGATCATTTATCTTGGTGATCATTACTTTGATCATTTGTTGACCTAAAGCACAGCTTTTGTATAAAGCGTGGCTTTGTGGACGAGACTTCGTCGGACCTCACACCCCGGAAATGGTCAAAACAGGAAGGATACGGCAAGGTTATTAGGGGGTAGTGCCCCTTTAGTATATGTCATTCCTTCTGGATAGAGGTGGTATCATGGTATGGATCCCAGATATTTAACCTTTGCTGTTGCTGCAAATTTTGTGGTTGTTGGAAATCGAGGATACTCGGATAGATTGGTTACGATCGGGGGATGACATATTCCTGTTAGTAGTTACCCAGTTAGGGGTAACCCGGCCTTGTGTTGGAAGAGATCCGGTTTGGTTCTCGGGACGTCATTCCAGAGGCGTTTCCATGTGGCAATGGGAAGTTCCTTGGCCTGACCATTTGTTAGAAATCCAAAGAAACTATACGAGACTTGTTCGGTTTTAGTTGTAGAACCTGCCATTTACTTATGGTGGCGCCACACTGTTTGGATGGTAGCTATAGTAGGCATACGATAATGGTCGTATGTTGGCTAAGATTTATATCTTTACTTTCGAAATGTTTTCTGCACTATGCACTAGTAATAATATCAAATGTTTCTTTTTAATGCGTATCAAGCATCTTTGACTATCATAAGGAGAAATCTCCTCCGATTCTGCGTTTGCATTGTGTGTGTGTGCGGGAGGCCTTATGGTAGTCTCATTTTTAAAAGCATTGCGAATTGACTTTAAAAATATTCCTCTATTTTGATTTTAAAGATAAATAAACTGTTTTAGTTCTCACACCAGTCACATGACTGACTCGGAGTTTATTGTTTTCCTTCCTAAACTCTCGGTGCCCACCAATTTCCACACGGGCAGTCAAGAGTAAGGTTTATCAGGATATTGTGGAATTCAAGAGTTGCAGGAGCCAAGCTGGATGGCATGACGTATTCACTAGTATATAGTATTTCTTTTCCGCTGTTTGTTTGTTTTTGTACACTCTGATGATGTAATGTAATGTAATATGATGAAATGTAATAACTGATATAGTTCTTTGTTTAAAGATTATTCATTTATCTATCATATATTGTTCCGCTGCGAATTGTGAGATTCTGATGTTGTTCTGTTATTTCTTTCTGTTCTATTCTATTATTTTCTGTCTTCTTCTACCTTTTTCTTCTTCTTGAACCATAACGGTTCGGTTTTTCAGCAACGAAAAATCGCGTTCGTCACAAATTCAAACAAATACAGGTCCTCTGTTCTTTCAAAACAATCAGGTGAGAAAACTTCATTTTTAAAACCCATTTTCTTGATTTTGATACCTTTGACAATAATGCCTTGGAAAATGATGAATGATTGTGTATATATCAGCTAGTATATATGTATTTATATGAGTGAATATGTCTGTGCTTGTTTGGGAATAAGAATATTCACTTTTTGTAACAACCTGCATATTTGTCGATTTTATATTTAAATATTTTATTTAAATATTTTATCGTTAGTCGGATTTTAGTCCAAAAAGCTACTTTTTGCATACGGTCGAATTAGGGCACGGGACCACTCCCATTGAGTTTAAAATGCCGTTTGCGACCTTTTTGAGTATAAGCTTCGATATGTTTGGAGAAAGTTGATTTCTGCTACTTTTTACTTTGGGTTTGGTTTTTGGGCTCAACCCTATGTTAACTTATGCTCAAATCTGAGCCACTCTTCCCCACTCACCCTCATTCTCTTCTCATTTCAGTTTTTAGAGTGTTAATGGCGGGAGAGATTGGAAATTAAAATTCCAAAACCCTAGTTTCTCTTGCAAATCCATCTCCTTGCTCCAAACTCAAGAAGAACCCCTTGGTAAACATCTCCTTCTTCTTCTCCAACTCTTTCTCCATTCAATTTCAGAAATTTCCTAAACCTAATTTCGGGAATGTTCTTGTTTTTGAGCTTAGATTCAAGCTCATTTGGGTTGTGATTGAAGAAAGGTTGATTCTCCATTTGCTTTCAAGCTTCTTCTTGTTCCATTTTGTGAAAAGGTGAGATTTTTATCTCACATCCATGACTACAATTATCTTTGGTTGTTGGGTATGAATTCCTAACACTTCTTCATGTGCATTTGCTCTTGATTTGGATTGGTTTTGTGAATATTCCAATTTTTGGGTTTTTAAGTCAAATTTGTGTAAAATCCTTTTATGGATGTTTGATCATGCTTTTGGTGATGCATCTAGGAGCATATAGGGCCGGGTTGCCGATTGGCATAAACCCTTAGAGCCAATGTTCGTCCGATTGCATTTTGGAAGAGTTTGCTCTTCATTTGAATAAGGCTGAAAAACAGCCCAGGCATGATTCAGTCGACTGAAATCTCTGTTCAGTCGACTGAACCTGAAACCCGAGAGTTTCCAGGCATGATTCAGTCGACTGAAAAACTCTGCACAGTCGACTGAAACTGGAAACAAAAAGTTTCCTGAACCTGGAAAATTTCCATGTACAGGGTCAGTCGACTGAAAAACTCTGTTCAGTCGACTGAACCTGCTGTTTGAGTCTAATTTGCCTTTTTGGATTGAAATTCTAATTTAAATCGATTCGTGATAATCCTATTTGTTGTTATCATCTATTATGACTTTGATGACTCTTTTTAGGGATTTTTGAATATCCATTTCGATGGATCCTTTATCGATTTCGTTGGATTTTATTCACGTCTTCGTATGTGAATTTTTGTGATTTGATTGTTCTTACAATCTTCTTCGTGGTTTGTCACTTTAAAAATATAAAGGTTTTCTATACTAGTAGTAAATATCAAAACCCTTTCCTCAAACGATTTCAATACTATTTTAATACCAAACTCGTTTATAAAACCGTTTTCCAATCTATTAGTATATACAAACCTTTACCTCACTCGTATGAGAAATCTAATTAAACGGCTTAGTAAAATAAGTGGTATGAAACGCTTGCGTTTACTTTATCGGTTAATTCTTGGACTTGTTCGATTGAACCTCTTGTGACAATTTTCTAGTGGAGACTTACAGTTTGTTCGTAAATATTTAAGTTAAGCAAGTGGTTATGGGACATGAAGCTAAACTCATATATTTACTAGCTTAGTGTAATCGACACTTCTCGTTGATCATGACGATCATCTTTGTGATTTAGACTAGCAATGTGCGATGTCTCTTTGTCTGCGAGGGGGACTAAACCCCGTTTTGTGGAGTTTCGACTCAATTTGTGATGGGGTAGCAACCCATGGTCTTCGGGCCGTTTGTGGAGCTTCGGCTCAATTTGTGATGGTTAGCGACCATGGAATTAGCGTTCCGTTTGTGATACACGTGTTGGTGAGCTTTATGCTCCCGTTTGTGATAGGCCTTCCCTCCCTTTGTGATTTCTGGATTTCTTGTGTAGATTCCTAGAGTTTGTGTTTCACCAATTTTCGTGATTTCCATTGATAAGTTTTATCAATATTTGTGCATTGGTGAATTTGTGTGTCATTGACTTTTGAGATTTCTGGATTTCTTGTGTAGTCTTCTGGAATTTGTGCGTCTTTGACTTTGGTGATTGACATTGATATTATCGTCAATATTTGTGGTTTGATGAACGAAATAAAGAGTATGACACTTCTTTGATTCTTGTGTAGATTTGGTGACATTGATTAATCTCTTGATGATTATCAACTAAGTATATATTTATATATATATATATATATATCACAGCTTGGCATTGTGATTATTATGTGTTTAGTCACATCTCTTATTCTATATCGTTTCATCTGATATTTATAGTTAGACTGATCCGTTTATTATTTTCTTATTAAATAATACTCGGGTCAGACCGAGATGTTACAGGTGCTTTTGCTTGACTTCTCATCCGGGATTAACTCCTTGACTTTTGGGTTAAGTACTTAGATTAGTAGTTATTTTGTTGTATACATTTGAGATATAGACTCCTTAATGTATACTTATTCTTTTGTGTAGTTCGTGTAACTATTCTTTTGTGATATTGTGGATCTTTTTAGACCACAACTCTGATGTACACTTCCTAGTGTTATATTCATATCTTATTCCGCCTTTGTGATATGAATTGTCTGTGACTGATTTGTGTTATGTTTATTTCTATATTTGTTTCCGAAGGATTTATATAGCCACCATGTAGTAGCTTTGAGTTTGTGTTGGTATGTCGGATTTCCTCTCGAAATAGAATGCATGTTACATTATCTGACATATCGGTGCTCGCGCAAAGAAATTACACGGATGGTCGCTCCTCAACAGCCTTATTCTCCATGCTAGTCGACAGCATTCACCATAATGTTCTTGGCTAGCGTGGGTATAGAGGTGGGGCGTCACACTTTTGTTCTTAGTTCAGGTTTCAAAAACCTGTTCAAAGATCAAATCCTTCTTTTCTAGTTCTTATTAGACTTCAAGATCTACATGAAATTTGTTTGTATACCCAAGATCTAGGTACTAAAAGTATTTTAGAGAAGAATTGTTTTTAAATATGGAAAATTTTAAAATACACAGAGAAATCTTAAAACATGATAAATTCAAATCGCGAAATCTATTGATTCATATACATCATTGTGTTCGACATTGAAAACCATGATTTTTAGAAGAAAATTAATAATTTTTAACTTAGTAAATTGCAAGAATTTGCGAGTTGAACATAAAATTGATTTTGATAAGATTCTGGTGATCGAAGAGTTGTTGGACTTCGGGATCATGGCCACAGCTTGCTCGAAGGTCAGGGGTTTTAGGAAAAATGGTAGATGGGTGTGTAATGGACCGAGGTGGCCGGTCGGCAGTGATATAGGGTTTAGTGACTAAATTTAGTCGAGGTTGTTCGTCGTGCTCGTGTAGCGACGGGAGTTGATCGGAGTGATTAAGACCATGGGGAATCGAAGCATTGTCGAGTGAAGATGCTCTAGTCGAGGAGGCGTGGTCAAGTATGGTTGGAATCATCAGCGAGGGGATGATTTTGTTGATTGGATTGGTTCCAGGAAGGAGAATATGTTCTCGATTTTATTTTCAGTGATGTTCGACGATGTTAGGTATTGGTGATGGTCAGAGAGATCATCGGCGATGTATAGGTGGTAGCAAGATCGATCGAAGTTCACCAGTGCCTTTGTACACGTGCTTGAAAGGGGATGCGTATCTATGTTTCCGGGATGATTGGGCAAGATGAGAAGTTCTCGGAGTCGAACCCGAAAAAAAAGGATGGGTTGCTCGAAGAAAATGAGCATGCGGGATTACTTGAGGTCAAGCTCGGTTAAAACATGAAATAGCTCAGGTTTGTGATAAAAACAGTTTAGAATTTAAAATTAAATCATGTTTTAAAACACTTTCCTAATTTAATGTTTATACGAATTTAATAATTAGTTAAAATCTTAGAAATAATTATTATTTCAAAAGTTAATTAAGTTTAAGTGTTTTAATTCTTTATTTTAAAAGGATTCTTAAGTTTATTTTTAATAAATTTAAAATGGTATAATTAAGTAGTTTTTTAAAATAAGATAAGGGTTTTAATTAACTTAAGTCTTTCAAGTTTAATTCATATGTTCAGATTTCAAGAATTATTTAAAATAAGATTTTAAAGATAAACATTTTATCTTGAATAATGATTTTGATGAACTTAAAAGGTTTAAGTTAGATTATATGACTATGTTAAATCATTTCAGGGGTTTTCGAAAATAAGATATAAATAATGATTATGTAATTAATAAAGATAAATAGATTATCTTAAGATTAAAGGATCAAAAATTTGAAATTCAAAAGATAATTACATAATTTAAAGGTTAATTAAGTGTTAATTAAGGATTAATTAATTTGTTATAAGTTATTAACAATGAATAATTGAAGGATGATTACTTAACGAAATTAGTTAAGTGTAATTACTTAATGTAATTAATAAAAGGTTATTCCTTAATGAAATAAAGGAATGATTACTTTGTGTAATTTTATTAAAGAATTAAGATTAATTATTGTAAGTAATTAAAGGTAATTATTTACTTAAAGATAATTACTTAATTAAAAAGTATTTAATTATTGATTAAAGATTGATAAATCAAGTGATTAGAATGATAACTAATTAAGGATAATTAATTAAATGGTAATTGATTAAGGATTAATTAATTAATATAATTAATTAAGGATAATTAATTAAAGAATAATTAAATAATTTAAGGTTAATTATTTAATGGTTAAAAGTTGACTGATTTATTAGTTAAGGTTGATTAATTAATAATTAAAGGTTAATTAATTTATTTTTAATGCTTAATAAATAAATGATTAAGGAATAATTAATTAAAATGATTGTAATTAATTAATGATAATTAACCAGGATTAGTAATTTATTCATAAGTAATTAATCTGATTTAAATTAATCAGATAATTTATTGATCTTACTTATGGATGTTTGGGTTCGATTGAATGTTGAATTATTTGATATCCTTGATGTGTGATGCTCTGTTTTGATTCAAGCTGTGATGAATGTAATTTATTTTATCTGTGATGAATGTATATTATTTGTCTATGAATCTTTGAATGGAAGATAAGCGTTATAGGAATATACCGCTTATCAATATTGATGTGGTTGAATCTGTGATGATTAATGGTATTGCACTATTGTGTGAAACCCCTGAACTACACTATACACACACAAATATGGATCGTACGAGGAAATTGGTTTAGTCACATATTTTTGAAATGGTTTTGAAATTGAATTTTGAATGCAAATGGTTTTGGAAATGGAAATGGGTTAAATATAAAAAGCTTTTGAAAAGGAGTTTTAAAGAAAAAAGTTATTTTGAATAACTTGATATAGTTTTTTTGAAATTTAAATAGTTTGATTTGAATTTAATTCAAGATTTGAAATTGAATTCTATATTTTGGAATTATGCTTTAAAAAGGCAATACAAGTTGTATAATATAACATATATGGATTATAAACAATCTTTAGAGTATTTTAAAGTATTATTTTGGGAATATAAATTCAACCCAAATTTATACTTGAAAGGCTTTAACTTGAGCAAATGTAATCGATTTTTTCCGAACTAAAAGGTATTTGTTTTCAAATAACAATGGCTTTTATATAAAAGAAAAAATTCCCAGTTTTGATGAAAGAATATATTTTTGAAAGCTATCTTTATTAAAGATTTGGTAAATCTTGTTGTTGAACTGAAATGGATCTTTTACTAAAAAGATTTGAATCGTAAATAGTTTGGAAAGCTGTGAATTAATCTTTGTGAAAGGTTGTTGAACTTTATTTTGAAATTGAAGAGAATTTTAAATGGTGTAACTTTTGTATAAAAGATTTGGAAGGGAAATAGTTTTGAAAGCTATGAATGAATCTTTGTGAAAGATTGGTGAACTTTGTGAAGTGAGTCTTTTTTTTAAAGATTTGAAATGGTTATTTGTTTAAACGATTTGAAGAAAAGTTTTGGGTTTTAAGTTGTGACTTAACTGAGATCCCAATATCCATATATTTAAAATATTGCGCTCATTATTCTGTTTAACCATGAGAAGACTTTGTGTCATATAACCCATTACAAATAATAATACGTCGTTATGGATAGCATTTAAAGACCGGTGGTGAAGACCGAGTATTTTCGAGAATGAAAGGATAACCCGTCGAATGTCTCTGCACTGAGTCGCGCCGGTATAGAGATCCGCATGTGTGATGGGGAGTCCGTTCGGAATTGTGAATACCCGGATTGCAAGGGCTTCTTTGGAAGTGTTTTCAGTTCTGTTTGAACCCGAAACATACTTGTATGGATGTGTGCCTGACGTTACACTGAGATGTAAAGCTGGTTTCTATCAAATACATTTCTGTTTGGTGGCGGAGATTTATTCTCTTAGCTTAATACCCTATTTTGAGACATACGAGCTCAGAGGTTACGTAGTTGATGGTTACTAATGATACATTCCCGATTCGGTAATGTGGCATACGAAGTGCTGCTGGTCATTTGTTGATCGAAACATGGCTTTTGTGTAAAGCGTAGCTTTGTGGATGAGACTGCATCAAGACCTCACAACCCGGAAATGGTCAAAACAGGAAAGATGCGGCAAGTTTATGAGGGTCGCGCCCTTTAGGGTATGTCATTCCCTTCTGAAAAAGGGTGGTATCATGGTATGGAGCTTAGATACTTAACTCATGTGGTTACTGCAAGTTTAATATTTTGTGGTTGTTGCTTTGTGGTTGAGGATCCTCGGATAAAGGCCGCAAACGACCGGGGGATGGCATACTCGAGTAGTAGTTACCTAGTTACAGAGGTAACCCAACCTTGTGTTGGCAGAGAGCCGGGTAGGTTCTCGGGGCGTCCCTCCAGAGGCATACCCATGTGGCAATAGGAAGTTCCTTAGCCTGACCATTTGTTGGAAATCCAATCTTCAAAATGCGCATTCTACGGTTTTAGTTGTATTTCCTGCCATTTACTTATGGTGGTCACCACTGTTTAGATGGTAGCTATAGTAGGCATACAATAATGGTTGTATGCATGCTAAGATTAATATTATATTTTCGAAAGGTTTTTCTGCACTATGCACTAATAATAATACAAAATGGTTTTTGCGTAGTAAGAATGTTTGACCATCATAAGGAGAAATCTCCTCCAATTCTACGTTTGCACGGTGTGTGCGGTGGGAGGCCTTATGGTAGTTTCATTTTCCAAAAAGCATTGCGGATTTCAATCTTAAATTCTTTTGTTGTTTGTTTTGTTTAAAACTGTTTTCGTTTGCTCACACCAGTCCCATGACTGACCTGGAGTTTATTGTTCCCTTTCTAAACTTTGGGTGCCCACAATTTCCCCCACGGGCAGCCTAGAGTCAGGTTTAGTAGATTATTTGGAGCTAGTTCAGTCTTTGGATTCTGATGACTGACCTTGCTTAGTACAACTTGATTGGGAGTTCGATCTATTTCTGGATTCGTGCTTTGGAGATGGAGATTGCTGATATTGGAGTTCCTTCTTTGGAGTTCGTGTTTATGTTATTGTTCCGCTGGTGGTATTGTGTGTCTTTCCCTGTGATTTGTTGTATCATATCTCTGATATTTGTTGGGTGGTTGTATCATAGTTGTATATCATTGGATATTTTACTCATTGGAGTTATATGATATTCATTTTTCTTCTACTGTGTGTTGTACTTAATGTGTTATAAGCTCCGACGAATCGGATTCGATCATTTGAATCTGTGGCATTCGAGTACGAGTGAAGTATGGATGTCGATCTTCGAGCGCTGAAATCCGAGTCGTGACATTTGGTATCAGAGCTGAAGGTTGAACTTTAGCTCAGGAGCACAACACGTTAGGTGACTCATTGGAGATAGGGTGAAGTTTACCCTAGAATGAGTATATCTGTAACGTCCCGCCTTTTCGCACGCTTTAAATCGACATACGTGCCAATTCAAACTATACGGAAGGGCGGATTGTTATGGAGTAAATAAGAAAAAAAAGAAAGAAATAAAACAAAATAGAATCTCACAGCGGAAGGATAAAATATAATAATCAAATATACAGTTCATGAAGCTATTTACAAAATATTTGATTATATTTATACATTACATATCAGAGTACACATACCAGAGAATAATAATTAATGCAACGGAATTAAACGGTGTAGTGGAATAATATAGTAGGTAATAGTACTACAAATCTTTGTCTTCATCCTCCAGAATAAAATCTTCAAATCCCAAGACGCTTGGACTGACCCGAGCGAATTGAAAGAAACAAAACACTCGAGTCAGAACTAAAATATCTTATGTACGTTAAATCAACAGAAATAAATATGAGTGCAGTAACTCAAGAGATGCTCGGGATTTACATCTCTTAAGGATCCGTTAAACTATTTACTATGTAGTATATTTCGCCATTATAATAGTGTCTAATTGTAAAATAAACTTACTTTTAAATAGCGTTAAGAGGTTACCCATATAGCCCTTAACACAAAATATATTCCCATAGTCTATACAGTACCGTAATCTCCCCCGTACTGGGCGTCGTCCGAGGGCACTCCATAGGTATGGTACAAAAGAAAATCATATAAGGCATGCTAGGGTAAGTGACACAGCACAACTAGGCAATGCCAGGGTAGATATACCAATTACGCTTCTGGGTCGGTGGTAACGCGTAGCAGCTACTGCCGCCCACCTCGAACAACACCCCCAAAATAAAAAATCAAAAGTGGCCACCGAAAAATCCAAAGTCAGAGTAGAATATCGAAGGGATGTGTCCGATAAAAGGTGCTACCTTCTTAACCCGTCGGTCGCTCCTATTTTGGCCACCTTATGCCAACTCACGGGAGTTGGGTCCACGTATTTACCACAAAGGAAACGCCGCCACCATCCTACTTCATTCTGGAATCTCCACCGCGTACACGGTTATTAAAGTGGCTTTCGAAGTTGGCAGAGAGTATGACAACTTCCGATCCCGGTTTCTTCAACAACAAAACGTTATTATAACACCGCGGTCTTTTCAAATAGTTTATACTTTAAAACCAGAATAAATATCCATTTCAAAAACATATAAATGCGATATCATTTCTATTTTTAAACCAAATCAATATGATATCATTTATAAACCCAAATTAATATAATATCATTTTTGTTTCAAATATATTACTTTCTAAAACCATAACATTTTCAAAGTTATAATATTTCGAAGCCAAACGCTTGAAATATAACCTTTCAAACATAAAACTTGAATTTTATAACTTTGAAATATAACTACACCCCTCAAATGGTTTAAATATTAAGTTACTTGATAAAATAAAATAATTTCTTTGATTCCACAAATAAATTCCGAATACCGATTTGAACCTCTAAATAAACCATTTCTAATTCAATATTTCAAAGCTTAAAATTCAATATTTCAAACTAAATTTTTTAATTCATATATATATGCCAATTTCACTTTTGTATTATTTAGTTTGAAATATTTACTTAAAAATCTAGTATTCTTTAATAAAACTCCAAATTTCAAAAATTGAATATTCCTCAATTCATTTAGACTTGATATATTTACTTAAACCACCTTAACCCCGAATTTAGTTTTAAAACCATATTTTTTTTAAAATTTCAATAAGTTCCAATGGATTTTTATTATATAAATTTTTTATTAAATAAAATCTCAAGTCCATTTCAAAACTATTTTCTCACACTTGATTTGTAAAAATCAATATAAACTCCATACAAAAATATATTATTTAAGTAAATACTTCCCATATTATAATTTAATAAAATCAACTTTATTATTAAATTTATTTATACTTTAAATGATTTTATACATAGCTTAAAGCCAAGAATTTTATTGTATATAAAATAACCTTTATCAGATATCCGAAATCAATATCTTATAAAACCATATATATATATATATTTCTTTACGAAACCATAGAAAACTTATTTAAAAAATAATTTTATATATATACCGCGGTGCTTGTATATAATTTTCTATCCTATGGTCAAGTGATACAGATATTTATCATTTCAATCTGCAATTTAAAAATATAAATGCGGTTGTATATCATTTCAAACTGCAATCCCGAATGAGATGAAAATGCATAATAACTTGCAGTTTATAACAATATAAATACAGCATCCATTCATCCAATATCAACCATCAACCATTTATCACAATCATCGTCCAATTCAAACAATAACGTCAATATAGAACGGATAATAATCATCAGGAATTAACTAGCAGTTTATATCAAATGATAAATTAATAACTGTTTAAATGGCAATTTATATGCAATAATAAATAAATAACAATTTAACTGGCAATTTATATGCAATGAATACGTAAATGACAATTTAATTAAATAAATGCAATTTAGCTGAGATGATGATTAAAAATATGCCAAGCAGTCATAAATAAATTTCTAATCACATCCAATTTTAATTTAACAAACATAAGAAATTTTAGAAGTTGTGAGTGCGTTAAAACACTCACCTTTGATTTTAGCCCATAAAAATCCAAACAAAAGCGCAAAAATCAACAATCTCCAAATTCAACTAAATCAATTTCATGTTGTTCGGAATATAAATTTGAATCCAACAGAAGAAATCGCGTGTGAATCAAAGTTTATATGCAAAAGATATTCATGTTACAAGAAATATTATTAAAATAAAAATTAGTACGCATTAAAAATATATATAAATAAACAAATTTTAATACTTACGTTTTCTCAAGATGAGGCTTCAGGAAAAGATTGAAGAACAACTAAGATGAGGACAGGAAGTGTACGAAAAATGAAAAAAAAATCATTTTTATAAAAGAATGCTTTTGGATTTGCAAGAATAAGAGCTTTTGAATATGAGGTTTTAGGAGAAACAAAATGTAAAAGAAGAAATAAGATGTAGGTTATTTATGAATGTGGGGGGAAAAATAAATGTCATGTTTTCTTATTAAAGCTTCAGGCATTAATAATAGATAAGGAAATGTACGTAGGAATGGAAAGGTTTGCAAACGAAAGTAGAACTTTGTATGCATTTAGGTTTTTATCTACGCGTAATAAAATATTTATACTTACTTTAAAAATGAAAACGTTCAATTTTGTTTTCTCAAAATGACCTTTTATTTCCATTAAAACACCCTTTTTGTTTAGCACAAAACGTGTAACGACCCAGGATTTTAGGCAATATCAATTTAATAATCTGTATTAATAATTAAATTGATTTGATAATTTTTCTTTATATTTTAATTTAAATTGGTAAATTTAATCTTTTAAAAGTTAATACATTTTCAATCTGGTAATTTTGATCAATATCTTTTTAACAATTTAAAATATGATACGAATTATTTGTCAAAGCAAATGAAATTTTATTCTATTTATAATATATATACTAGATATATATTATGGATAGAAATATCTTTTGTTTTAAATAAAAATGAATTTTCAAAATTTTAATATACATATATGTATATGTTATAATTTGATATTGTTTTGAAATTTAATTTAAATCTATTTGATAATCTATATATGTATGAATTGTAATTAGAGCTTTGTTTTAATTTATATTTTTCAAAGGATAATTTAAAGATGAATTCATTTGTTTTCAAATATAAGATTGTTATTTATTTTTAAAATGTTAGTTTATAAAGGATTTAAACAAAGTTTTCTTTTCTTTTACAATGCTTAAATTTTAAATGGTTATAAATGTATAAATATAAAAGTTTTAGATTTTTAAATACATATATAAGATGTATATTTGTATTATAACTAGTTTTAGAATATTTTCATTAATAAGTAAGTTTATATTTTAATATATAAGTATTTAGTAATTTAGTAAATTAAAAGATTTAAACTTGTATATTTATCTAAATTCAAAGTTTATTAACATAAAATCATTTCATAAATACAAATATCCATGTTCATAGAGATAAGTTATAATTATTTTTGTTGTAAGGTTTTAAAAAACAATTTTCAAAGATTTTCAAACCCTTGTAAACCTTAAAAACATATTTGAGACACTTGTTCAAATTAATAACATGTGGCACTATTTTGATTTTGATTTTTAATAAATGTTTTAAGAGGAGAATTAGTTTTCACAAACACTTTTATTTTCTTTGTCTTCATTTCATGTTTCAAATTAATGGAAAATCTGAAAATAAATCTGCATGCAAAGATCAACCCTGAAACTTGAATTCCAAACATAAAAGCAAAATGAATTCTGCAAATCAAAATCTGCAAAGATCAGCTCTTTTCAACTTCAAACTGCATTTCAAAGTTGTAAATCAACCTGCAATTCATGAAGTTCTTCACATCAATTCAACCTACAACTAAAAGGATCAAGTGTCATCAGCAATCAAAAGCATCAAAGCACCTTCTACAAATAATGTTCAAAGCCTGGAATAATACAGAAATTCTGCTTTGATACCAAATGTGACGACCCGACTTCCTATCTCCAGGAAGACGCATCGCTAATGAAGAAAGAAAGGGATAGAAGAAGAAAAGAAAGAGAAAGATGAAAGACAACAGCATTAGCGATGCGTCTTCCTGGAGATAGGAAGTTGGGTCGTCACATTTGGTATCAAAGCATTAGGTTGAGTGAATACCTAGGCTCTTGAGTGGTGTCTTTCTTGAGAGAGCGTACTTGTAATTTTTATATAAACTATATATATATATATCTATATCTACCGGATTTGTTGGGTTATCTGTTCGGGTTTTCAAACATAAGTTTTAGAGGTAGATGGAGTAGTGGTGTGTTTGTGTAACACGACTACCACTGATGGAAGAGGTCCATATGTTGAGATTGGAAGTATATTTGTCAAGACTGTAGACCAAATACCGTCTCGAGTGAGATTTGTAATTTGGAGTAAGGATTTCTCTGATATCCGAAGGAAATCTTTTTAAAGATTCAGAGTTTATCTTTGAAGTGTAAGTTTGGATCTGTTGGAAGTACAGAAGTAGTGATGGTATCTTGATAACTGCGTGATGAGATGCAGTATCTATGGATATTTTTAGAAGATGTTTTCTCTTGAAACAGTTTTAGAAGTAGTTAAGGAGCAGTTTTTACCTGCCATAGGAAAGATTCGTCTGAGTAGAAGTTATCTGGACCTTTAGCAAGGAGATTGTCTGTTTGGAATTTGATACTAAGGTCTATGAGTTGTTTCGCTTCGGCATTTGTCATTCCTTAAGGAGAGCGAGTTACTGATGCTTGGTTTGGAGCCCGAATCTCTTGAGAGGATGTTATCTGCCATCTCGGAGGTCCGTTGTGTGGTTTGTTGATAGTGTTGGTTTTCGAGAAGCATTTGGATTAGAAGTCTTTGGTTAGCTGTGGTAGCAATGCAACTCGAAGTGTTCAGTGTGCTGATGAGAAGGTCTTTTAGCTTGGCGGTATCATCGAGGTAGAGTTTGGAAGTAGTAGTGTGGCTCGTTTCTCCGATGGTTCTGGAATCTTTGTGGTTCTTCGATCAGCAGTCCGCGCAGTTGGTGAATGTTTTCTTGAAGGTTAACCTTGTTTGGAAAAACTTAGAGTTGTTCTAATTGGTAAAGAGGGGACAGTTTTTTTTGGAATCCGAATTAGGTTGGATCGCAAAAGTGACTTGCGATTAGTTTGGAAATTTTTCTTAGGCAATATTTTGTTTGAGACCGAGGGTTCTCATATTGAAGTAGAAGCTGCTGATGTGATCATAAGTTTGTCTGCATATGGAGTTGAGTTCCATATTGTTTTGGATTCCAGAAGTGATTTTGGTAGTTAGCCTAGTAGGAGAGTTGGTGTAGCGGCTTAGAAATTTTTGGAGTTTGGATTGGTCAGATCTAGTTTTTGAATTGGATTCTGTAGTAACGTTGTGTGACCGAGTCAGATGATTCACTCAGATATTATGGATTTGATGGAAAAAGTTTCCCAGATTTAGTGGATAAGTTTGTACTCATGTTCATCAATAGTATTCTCATCCATTTCAGTATCAGAGTTGTGCAGCAGAAGCGAGGTAGCAGTCGTGCAAGGAAGGAAGCAAGTTCAGTTTGCTATTACTTGGGAAGTAGAGCTTGTGTTCTGGATTTCGATGGATTTTGGAAGGCTTTTCTGTTGGATAGGATCCAGAGCCTTGTTTGCTTTGGTCTATTTGTTTCTGGTAGCATCAGCATAGGTTGAGCTGATCAGGGTGAAGATTAGCAGCCCAGGATTTTCTGTTGAGTTATGCTGATATGAGATAAGGAGTTTGGAATTCAAAGTTGGGGACTTCATTGTTGTTAAGATTTTTCTGGTTAAGAGAACAGTTTTTGGGTAAGATTGGATGGTTAGTTCTGAGGCATCTGAGATTTCTTATCTGTATTTTGATAAGATAAGATTGAATTGCCAGTTTGGATAGCTGGAATTCATTGAATTTCACGTATCTCTGAGGGAGTACGTGTACGATTCATCGTTCGTTGTTGAATCTGCAGTTCAGTTGGATTTGGAAGTTGAGCTGGACTTGAATATGGTCTGATGTTCTATTCAGATTGATGGATCTAGAGATGAGTTGAGCTCTGGATTTTGGTGGTGTAGTTAGTTTAGTTTCTGTAGAGCGAGTCTCCCGGTGATTTATACTTGGGAAACTCGAGATAGTGTTAGGAGATTATTCTGATTCATGTCAGGATAATTTGTTAGGATGGTTTGTTTGATGATTGCTATGGTTGTTAGTAACTGGATGTTAGTATGCTTTGCTGTTTGAAATTAAAATCTTTGCTAGATTATTTAATTACCTTTGCTTTTAAATTTCGGGGACGAAATTCTTTTAAGGGGGGAGGATTGTAACGACCCGGGATTTTAAGCAATATCAATTTAATAATATGTATTAATAATTAAATTGATTTATATTTTTTATTTATAATTTTAGTTTAAATTGGAAAATTTAATCTTTTAGAAGTTAATACATTTTCAATCTGGTAATTTTGATCAATATCTTCTTAACAATTTAAAATATGATATGAATTATTCGTCAAAGCAAATGAAATTTTATTCTATTTATAATATATGTACTTGATATATATTATGGATAGAAATATCTTTTGTTTTAAATAAAGATGAATTTTCAAAATTGTAATATATATGTATGTATATGTTATAATTTGATATTGTTTTGAAATTTAATTTAAATCTATTTGATAATCTATATATGTATGAATTGTAATTAGAGCTTTGTTTTAATTTATATTTTTCAAAGGATAACTTAAAGATTAATTCATTTATTTTCAAATATAAGATTGTTATTTATTTTTAATATGATAGTTTATAAAGGATTAAAACAAAGTTTTGTTTTCTTTTATAATGCTCAAAATTTTAAATGATTATAAATGTATAAATATAAAAGTTTTAGATTTTTAAATACATATATAAGATGTATATTTGTATTATAACTGGTTTTAGAATATTTTCATTAATAAGTAAGTTTATATTTTCATATATAAGTATTTAGCAATTTAGTAAATTAAAAGATTTAAACTTGTATATTTATCTAAATTAAAAGTTTATTAACATAAAAACATTTCATAAATACAAATATCCATGTTCATAGAGATAAGTTATAACTATTATTGTTATAAGGTTTTAAAAACAATTTTTCAAAGATCTTTAAACACTTGTAAACCTCTAAAACATATTTGAGACACTTGTTCAAATTAATAACATGTGGCACTATTTTTATTTTTATTTTTAATAAATGTTTTAAGAGGAGAATTAGTTTTCACAAGCACTTTTATTTTCTTTGTCTTCATTTCATGTTTCAAATTAATGGAAAATCTGAAAATAAATCTGCATGCAAAGATAAAGCCTGAAACTTGAATTCCAAACATAAATACAAAATGAAATCTGCAAATCAAAATCTGCAAAGATCAGTTCTTTTCAACTTCAAACTGCATTTCAAAGTTCTAAATCAACCTGCAATTCATGAAGTTCTTCACATCAATTCAACCTGCAACTAAAAGGATCAAGTTCATCAGCAATCAAAAGCATCAAAGCACCTTCTTCAGATAATGTTCAAAGTCTGGAATGATACAGAAATTCTGCTCTGATACCAAATGTGACGACCCGACTTCCTATCTCCAAGAAGACGTATCACTAATGAAGATAGAAAGGGATAGAAGAAGAAAAGAAAGAGAAAGAAGAAAGGCAACAACATCAGAGAACTCACAGCGGAACGAATGAAATATAATATATGTCATAAAATATTACATAGTATCATATTACATCAGAGTACACAACTTATACAACACATATTAGACAGTTATAAACATATGTCTAACAACACAACTCAAGTACACAAGATACAGATATCAAACAAACAGAGCGGAACCATAATATATCTACACGTGGAAGCCTCTTGCTCCATATCTCCTCCAAAGTTCGTCAAGCTAACCTGAATCTCTTGGGTACTCATATTATGTATGAGTAGTCAAGTGATTCAGGTTAGCTTGATGAACTTTGGAGGAGATATGGAGTAGGAGGCTTCCACGTGTAGATATATTATGGTTCCGCTGTGTTTGTTTGATATCTGTATCTTGTGTACTTGAGTTGTGTTGTTAGACAGATGTTTATAACTGTCTAAAATGTGTTGTATAAGTTGTGTACTCTGATGTAATATGATACTAAGTAATATTTATGAGATATATTATATTTCATTCGTTCCGCTGTGTGTTCTCTGATGTTGATGTCTTTCTTCT
The DNA here is from genome assembly GCA_030765085.1 of Allium cepa. Taxonomy (NCBI): domain Eukaryota; kingdom Viridiplantae; phylum Streptophyta; class Magnoliopsida; order Asparagales; family Amaryllidaceae; genus Allium; species Allium cepa. Next base: position 607,617,891 of record CM060938.1, on the reverse strand, counting down.
TTCTCTTTCTTTTCTTCTTCTATCCCTTTCTTTCTTCATTAGCGATGCGGCTTCCTGGAGATAGGAAGTCGGGTCGTCACGAAATGTGCATTTCTTTTATTAAATCTATTGCAATCAACATTTCCTTTCCTTTTAATTGAAACATTTGAATTACATTAATTGCAGTTACTTACAAATTTAAATTTTAAAACAGACGACGAAAATGGATAAAAAAATAGAACAATTGTTCAGTTAAACACGTTTATAAATTTATTGTTTATACACAAGAGTAATAAATAGATTATTTTTCTATTCTTGTAATCAATCTGTAAGCTAAAACACAGTTCAAATAAATATATATTTCTTTCTTTAAAATCAATCTTTCTATTCTTTATTTTAATGAAATTAAACCTACATTCACAGATGAAACATTCATTTTATTTGATGTAAATGTTTTTTTTCATTGAATCAAAACTTTTCTTATATTTTCACAAAACATAAGCTGCTTTAAATTTCACCTATTACAATTAGTATTCTCTCTCCGATTAATTGAAAATTTTCAATTACACTAATTTCAGTTGATTAAGTTTCAAAATGGGCTAAATGAATGTAATGAGAAGTAGAACAATTACTCCTATCAACTAAATATTTTAATATTAAATTAATTAATCACCTTTTTATTCAATATTTATAAACTAACCAATTCATCCTTTTTAATCACTTGGAATTCTACCATGATTTAATACAAGTTTATAATTATATTCTTAAATTTTATCTAAATTTCCATTTATACAATCTTCTAAGTATTTACTTTTCATTGAATTGCAATTTATCCTATTTTCCTGTATTAAATTCCAATATATTGATAACATTTTATTCCATCCCTTTATTCAACCAATAGTCATTATTTCAAATTATTAATTACAATTAGTTAAGATCTTACCATTGGTTCCATAGATTTATTTGCACTAAATAGTTATTGCAATTTTCCTCTAAATTTTCCTCTAAATTTTCATTAATGTAGTTTTTTTATTATTTTTTATTCCAATGGATTTAAAACTAATTCAATAGATGTAACAAATGTGTAACGACCCTAGATTATAATTTAATTTAAATTGATAATCAAATGAATTTTTGAATAAAAATTGTGAAATTAATTATAAATGGAAGCGAGTTTCCTCGAATTTGAATAAATTCTGTATAAATCAAAATTTGATTTTTGTATATATATAAATATATTGGATTTGAAATAAAATCTTCAATAAATGGTTTTAAAAATATACATAAGATAACCATAAAGTAAATAAATTAGATAAGATTTAAACAACAAAATAAAAACCTAGAAATTCATCTATATTTTGAAAATGAATATATATATATATATATATAGTTTTATAAAATATAAAGTAAGAAAACATATTAAATAAAAATCTAACATATAATAATAAAAGAAACTACATTAGATTAAAAAGTATATAAACAAAGAAAGTAACAAAAGAAATGCAAAGATAAAGACAAAACAAATAACAAAACAAACATAAATAAATAAAACAAAGTAAGTAGAGAATATCGTCAACCTAAGAAAAGATAAAAATATATTACAAGTACGTTGAGTAAAATAAAATAGAAAAAAACCAAACAAAGAGTATGCAAGCAAGAAAAATATTTAAAACAAATAAACTATAAACATGAAAACATAAAGTACAAGCTAATAAATGCAAAGTATATCTTCAGCCACCAAGCAAAAGTAAGTATATACATGTACCTGCAAAGTAAATAATAAGAATAAATACATATGAAAGCTTATAAAACAAGAACAAACAAAGATCTTCTCAATATCATTTCCAGCCGAGTTTGAAAGCCAACAAGAACAAGAAATAAAACAAACTAGGTACCTGCATAAAACTGCAGAACATATGCATATAAATTATGCAAACTCATGTACTTATGTAAAGCAACAAAGACAAAGAAATAAAATAACATAATCTCAGTCAAAGTTAAAAATAAAACAAAACCTGCAGCACACATTTTTGTTATATATTAGCATAAATATGTTCAAACAAAAGAAATAAAATCTGCTCAGCAAACATGTTATTTATATGTTAACTCAAGTTTGAAGTCAAATGTATAAAAACTGTAAACATCTTTGTAAACATATTAGTGCATAAGAAAACAAAACTGCAAATATCTTTATATACATTCATGACAGCAAATACTCATTAGTGTTAATTAAAATGAAACATTAGTACAAGCACAAACAAAAGCCTGCAAGTGTATTGTACTTAATATGTAGTGTCAGCAAGCATTTAATCTATGCTAACTTAAAGGAGACATAAATAGTAATTAGCACATATTTTTGTCTGAAACAAAATATCTCAGCCGAAATACTTATGTCATTTACAGGTCTTAGTACAATTGAAGATAAGGCAAATATTATTTTATGTTTAAGCTTATGCAAGAAGGCAACTTGTTCAAGTTATATATGTATTCATCATTTGTTATTCCATTTTTAGCTCAGTTAGTAACTCATGAAGCAAAGCCTGAGAAAAAGAAAAAGAAATATAAAACAAAACTGCAACTTGAATTTAATAAAAAAAAAAAAATTATGTAACATCTACAACATCAAAGGTTGGAGTTGAAATTCAAAGCTGAAGGCTAGGAACTGTGTTCATCTGGAAACTGAACTACCCTTTGTTAAACTATAGGTGAGTAAACAAGAAAATTTTTAGCTTTAAGTTATTTAAAAATAGTTCAAGTTTTTAGTTAATCTGGATTATATATATATATGCTTCAGTTGAATACATGTATGTGATGCTCTGTACATCTCTGATGATCATTACAGGTTGTATATTTTCTTCAAATTACTATTTGTTCTCAACAGATTATTATAAAGCTTTAAGCTTTTCAACTAAACAAGATGTTTAACTTAAATTTAGATTTCTAAAAGCGAACTGAACCTTGTTGTAAAAATATAATCACTGTAGTTTTGTTTGCAGGCATCAAATGATAATTTGATAAATTGATAGTTGTAAAATAATAAGTCAAGTTTATAGTTTAAATTCCTACTGAAAAATATGATTTTTAAAACTAGAATTAAGATTTGTAGTTTAGTAATTTCAGAGCAATTTGAATGTAAACAAATATTGCATTTTTTATCAATTACTGGTTAATGATCAGTTAATAAAGGTTGAAATTGGGTATGAAGATAGTATGATCATCTATGATTTTGAGAAAAATGCGAAATAATTTTTGTATTGTGTGAATTTGTAGAACGAGATCGAAGTAGGGTTTTAAACTTGACATGTATACAGTCTGGAAACGAGGTGCGTATACCACCTCTAATGCATCGAGTCGCTCGAGATTGATCGCAAGGTTAGCGTAGGGGTTTGTCGTGATGTGGCCAAAGTTGGGAATTTTCTGGTGAACGATGGAAGGAGGACGAGGCAAATTTGGTTGGGTACATTCGAGCTTCTGTTGGAGTTCTTCCTTGAAGATTGAGTTATTGTTCTGCTGCTAGTGTTATCGATATTCTTTCCGCTGCTATTTTATTGTATCTTATCTCTGATGTATATCGATATCTATTGCATCATCTGTTGTATCTGGATGTTGTATCAGATGTTGTATATTGATATTCATTATTTCTTCCGCTGTGTTGTTTACTTAATGGCGTTATAAGCTCCGGCGAATCGAATTTGAACATTCGAATCTACGGCATTCGAGTACGATGTAAGTATGGATGTCGATTTTCGAACGGACAAAATCCGATTCGTTACAAAATGGGTAAACAATTAATGATAATCACCAATTTGCCTAATTTAGTCTCATCCTTATAAATTTCATCTCATAACATTTATTGCTACATTCCCCTTTCTATTCATATACGGATTCATCCATAAAATTTACATTTACTTATTTTACAACTTTTACTTTTATTTACTGGTTCAATGTTTATTTCAAAATTTTCATTTATTACTCCCAAATATTCGTTTTCATTTATAATTGTCATGTCAGTTTCTTCTTTTATTGCATTATATATTTACTCATTCCTTCATTATTACATAACCTTATTTATTATCATTCATTCATTTATAATAATTATGCTTAATCAAATTTCTTAGCCTTCCAATTGTTTACTTAAGTTTCTAACAATTCATTTATAATACTTCCCTTCCTATTATATTCTATTAGAAGCAATTTCAATTATACCTAAGTTTATAATACAAGAACAACAAATTCTTATTTATTAAAGAATTCCATCAAATACCTCACTTGAACTTGTTTCTTAATTCACCAATTACGACCTAAAATATAAATTTACGTTTCTATTAAATTTACCTTCCCCCTTCCGTTACCATATTAATAATCACTAAGTAACGTTTATTATCAACTATAAATATTATAACTACTTAACGGCCATTGATTTTATAAATTTGCACTTTATTACGTATTCTTCATCAGTTAACATAATTTTGAATTCCTTTCCAATTTGTTAATGCAATCAATTTTGACCTTTACAAATTTAATACATTCATTAATTGTCATTTAAGTAACCTTTAATCACTTTTATTTTTAAAACTTACTCAAGTGCAACAATTATACTTTCCATTATTATATTGATTTGAATTCCATTCTAGTTAATAATTTTATTAATGATTCACTAATTCAACATTTCCATTTGTTGCTTATATTAAACTTATAACCAAGTAAGACAATTTTCATTATTTCCAATTAGTTGCAATTTTATTCTAAATTGTTAATTTTAATTACAATTGCTACAACTAATTTCTAACATTGTATCACATTCCCGTAAATGTAACATTTATAAAATATTCGATTAAATATCTCACGAAATCACATATTTCTTATTTTAAATAATTACCAAATATTCCTGTTTACACTCAATTATAACTTTGCCTTCTTTAACAAATCCATAAATTTTCAATTTCCTAATATATTCATAAATTACTATTAAATGTTCTTCATAAATTTCTTTACTTGGTTTCAAACTTTTTATTCATCAATTACTGCCCTATAAATAACTTACGTTCGAACATAAGTTATAAGATTTTTATTTCCTTCTAAATTTAACTAAAATCTTATTAATTTAACTCATTTTAGTTATCGAATTTTACGGGTCATTACACTCTCCCCCACTCAAAACTTTTCGTCCCCGAAAAGGAAAGAAGGGAAAAGAAGAGTTCAGAAATATTATATCTTACTTACAACATTAAATTTATAAATAAACAATTATATTTACAAAATAAAATAATTTAAAATAAAATATACCAATTCATAACCATTAAATCTTTTTATACTTAAATTTATAAAGTTTGGAAAATATTTTCAAAAAATTTCTAAGTCTAAAAATTTACGGAAAATTTCGACAGAGTCTCCTTTGTGCGAGGAGGCTCGGGAGAAAATATAATATCAAATATAACAATATACAACATATATTTTCCAATATAATATATATCCCAACACGGGAAAATAATATAATAACGATATAAACTGTAATCCGAAAACGTACCTATTTGTCGGGCAATTAATGCTTATTTATGAAACCAAAAGCAGTAGCAATTGCTTCCATAACCTGCATTTCACTTGTATAATCTAAATGGTTAATAATTAAATAAAATGAAATATTTAGCTTCGTTTCAATCAATAACAAACAAATCCATACAAACATCAATCACCAGCACAAAGCATACAACCATCATATAAAACAACCCATATCAATCGTTCATTCATATCAAACAAACAAATAGTTGTTTGGGTTCAACTTTAAATTGCACAGAATGGAAAATAAACTACTTAGTGCACTATTTACTCAATAGTCTTAGATGAAACAAAATAGATTATTTATTCATCTAAATAATTTTAGAGTATGTTTGCCCAAACAACCATAAACCAAACAAACAACAAATTTAAACCAGTAGATTACATTCATTTTTATCAATTTCATTTCATACTATTAGTTGTTTGATTTCCGTTTCATTTATATAATGATTTATCTTTTAATTTACATTTATTTCTTATAATTTTATTTAGAATTACTTCAACCTTTTTACTTAAGTTTTTTTTAACTTCTTACTCAAAATACCTATCTTCTATAATATTTAATTAGTATTATTTCCATTATACTAAAGTTTATAATAAAAACAACACCAAATCCCTATTTATTAAAGAATTCCATGAATTACTTTCATTACCTCAAATTTATTACGTGTATAATATTTATTACATTTTCTTATTAACATTTCAACTTTTTATATCTTTTGGTAAGTTATATATATGCTTTTAAGGGTGCAATAGAAAGTTACCCAAGTTTATTTCTAATTCTTTTAATTAACTAAATGTTCAATAATATTATTCTTTGTTTCATAGGTTACAGTTTCAAATTACCTTTAATTTCATTCATACCCTAGCATTAAATTCCTTATTTTAATTAAAGACTCCAATTATTAATCGGTTACATTCCATTTCACTATAATAACGGAAACTATTAATAAATCGAAATCTTACGAATTAAATACCGGGTTAAATTTCAATTCATATTAAAATAATAGATAAATATAAACTTACAATTTATATATCTAAGTAGATTTAAAACAAATTCAAAGTTCACTTTTGTTTATCACAATAAATCTGTAGTAAAACTATTACAGTGGCTTTTCCGCTTCGAAACTCGAAAATGAATGTCGATGATGCGTGCACTCATCACCGAAATTATTTTCCAGCGACAGAGAGGGGAGTACAGAACTTATTTCTTTCCAAATTTCTTTTAAAACATTTCTTTCAAATTATATTGAAATATTTATATCAGAAAATACTTCTAAAATATTATTACTATATTCCAAAATCATTTGAAAGAAATTTTCAAAGCCTCGGAACTTAAGTTCTAAAATTTCCAATTTGATTTATTTTATTTTCAATCTTATTTCATTGTTAGTTATAAATTTCATTACCTAACAACCAATATATTGCAACCAAATATATATATATATATACATACATATACATATATATATATATTTATGTCATTTAAAAATTGATTTTATATATAGAAAATATAATAGGCAAAATTATTTCATTTACCTATATTAAAACCAAATATTATGTCGGTCTGTCATATTAAGTGTTTAGAAATCCCTATTAATGTCATAGCGTCCTATGCATAAAACCAGAATTTATAAATACAAAACGGAACAGAATAACACAATATTAAAACCTTTTATAACACTAACAAATACGGTCTCTCATATATACACTCAGCGACTCCCATAGGGTAATACTACCCTATTAATAAAGATTCAGACCCCCCAAAGCTAAGATTTATCGCTAAACCAAAGCTCCGATACCATATGTAACGTCCTGCCTTTTCGCACGCTTTAAATCGACACACGTGCCAATTCAAACCATACGGAAGGGCAGATTGTTATGGAGTAAATAAGAAAAACAAGAAAGAAATAAAACAAAATAGAATCTCACAGCGGAAGGATAAAATATAATAATCAAATATGCAGTTCATGAAGCTGTTTACAAAATATTTGATTATATTTATACATTACGTATCAGAGCACACATACCAGAGAATAATAATTAATGCAGCGGAATTAAATGGTTTAGTGGAATAATATAGTAGGCAATAGTACTATAAATCTTTGTCTTCGTCCACCAGAATAAAATCTTCAAATCCTGAGACGCTTGGACTGACCCGAGCGAATTGAAAAAAACAAAACACACAGTCAGAACTAAAATATCTTATGTAAGTTAAATCAACAGAAATAAATATGAGTGCAGTAACTCAAGAGATGCTCGCGATTTACATCTCTTAAGGATCCGTTAAACTATTTACTATGTAGTATATTTCTCTATTATAATAGTGTCTAATTGTAAAATAAACTTACTTTTAAATAGCGTTAAGGGGTTACCCATATAGCCCTTAACACAAAATATATTCCCATAGTCTATACAGTACCGTAATCTCCCCCGTACTGGGCGTCGTCAGAGGGAACTCCATAGGCATGGTACAAAAGAAAATCGTATAAGGCGCGCTAGGGTAGGTGACACGGCACAACTAGGCAATGCTAGGATAGATATACCAATAACGCTTCCGGGTCGGTGGTAACGCATAGCAGCTACTACCGCCCACCTCGAACAACACCCCCAAAATCAAAAATCAAAAGTGGCCACCGAAAAATCCAAAGTCAGAGTAGAATATCGAAGGGATGTGTCCGATAAAAGGAGCTACCTTCTTAACCCGTCGATCGCTCCTGTTTTAGCCACCTTATGCCAACTCACAGGAGTTGGGTCCACGTATTTACCTCAAAGGAAACGCTGCCACCATCCTACTTCATTCTGGAATCTCCACCGCGTACACGGTTATTAAAGTGGTTTTCGGAGTTGGCAGAGATTATGACAACTTTTGATCCAGGTCTCTTCAACAACCAACATTATTATAACACCGCGGTCTTTTCAAAATAGTTTATACTTCAAAACCAGAATAAATATCCATTTCAAAACCATATAGATACGATATCATTTCTATTTTGAAACCAAATCAATATGATATCATTTATAAACCCAAATTAATATAATATCATTTTTATTTCAAATATATTCCTTTCTAAAACCATAACATTTTCAAAGTTATAATATTTCAAAATCAAACGCTTGGAATATAACCTTCTAAACATAAAACTTGAATTTCATAACTTTGAAATATAACTACACCCCTCAAATGGTTTAAATATTAAATTACTTTATAAAATAAAATTATTTCTTTGATTCCACAAATAAATTCCAAATATCGATTTGAACCTCCAAATAAACCATTTCTAATTCAATATTTCAAAGCTTAAAATTCAATATTTCAAACTAAAATCTTTAATTCATATGTATATATATATACCAATTTCACTTTTCTATTATTTAGTTTGAAATATTTACTACAAAATCTAGTATCCCTTTAATAATACTCCAAATTTCAAAAATTGAATATTCCTCAATTCATTTAGACTTGATATATTTACTTAAACCACCTTAACCCCGAATTTAGTTTTAATACCATATATTTTTGTAAAATTCTAAATTTCAATAAGTTCCAATGGATTTTTATTAGATAATTTTTTTAAAATAAAATCTCAAGTCCATTTCAAAACTATTTTCTCACACTTGATTTATAAAAATCAATATAAACTCTATAAAAAAATATATTATTTAAGTAAATACTTCCCATATTATAATTTAATAAAATCAACTTTATTATTAAATTTATTTGTACTTTAAACAATTTTATACATAGCTTAAAACCAAGAATTTTATTGTATATAAAATAACCTTTATCAGATATCTGAAATCAATATCTCATAAAACCATATATATATTTCTTTACGAAACCATAGAAAACTTATTTAAAAAATAACTTTATATATATACCGCCGTGCCTATATATAATTTTATATCCTATGGTCAAGTGATACAGATATTTATCATTTCAATCCGCAATTTAAAAATAAAAATGCGGTTGTATATCATTTCAAACCGCAATTCCAAATGAGATGAAAATGCATAATAACTTGCAGTTTATAATAATATAAATACAACATCCATTCATCCAATATCAACCATCAACCATTTATCACAATCATCGTCCAATTCAAACAATAACATCAATAAAGAACAGATAATAATCATCAGGAATTAACTAGCAGTTTATATCAAATGATAAATTAATAACTGTTTAACTAGCAGTTTATATGCAATAATAAATAAATAACAATTTAACTGGCAGTTTATATGCAATGAATACGTAAATGACAATTTAATTAAATAAATGCAATTTAGCTGAGATGATGATTAAAAATATGCCAAACATTCATAAATAAATTTCTGATCACATCCAATTTTAATTTAACAAACATAAGTTGTGAGTCGGTTAAAACACTCACCTTTGATTTTAGCCCATAAAAATCCAAACAAAAGAGCAAAACTCAACAATCTCCTAATTCAACTAAATCAATTTCATGTTGTCCGGAATATAAATTCGAATCCAACAGAAGAAATCGCGCGTGAATCAAAGTTTAAATGCAAAAGATATTCATGTTACAAGAAATATTATTAAAATAAAAATTAGTACGCGTTAAAAATATATATAAATAAACAAATTTAATACGTACGTTTTCTCAAGATGAGGCTTCAGGAAAAGATTAAAGAACAACTAAGATGAGGACATGAAGTGTACGAAAAATGAAAAAAAATCATTTTAATAAAAGAATGCTTTTGGATTTGCAAGAATAAGAGCTTTTCAATATGAGGTGTTAGGAGAAACAAAATGTAAAAGAAGAAATACGATGTAGGTTATTTATAATTAGGAAATGAATGTGGGGGGAAAAAATAAATGTCACATTTTCTTATTAAAGCTTCAGGCATTAATAATAGATAAGGAAATGTGCGTAGGAATGGAAAGGTTTGCAAACGAAATTAGAACTTTGTACACATTTAGGTTTTTGTCTACGCATAATAAAATATTTATACTTACCTTAAAAATGAAAACGTTCAATTTTGTTTTCTCAAAATGATCTTTTATTTCCATTAAAACACCCTTTTTGTTTAACACAAAACATGTGTTTCTTTTATTAAATCTATTAATTGCAATCAACGTTTCCTTTCCTTTTAATTGAAACATTCGAATTACATTAATTGCAGTTACTTACAAAGTTAAATTTTGAAACAGACAACTAAAATGGATAAAAAAAAGAACAATTTTTCATTTAAACACGTTTATAAATTTATTGTTTATATACAAGAGTAATAAATAGATTATTTTCCTATCCTTGTAATCAATCAGTAAGCTAAAACACAGTTCAAATAAACATATCTTTCTTTCTTTAAAATTAATCTTTCTATTCTTTATCTTAATGAAATTAAACCTACATTCACAGATGAAACATTCATTTTATTTGATGTAAATGTTTTTTTTTCATTGAATCAAAACTTTCCTTATATTTTCACAAAACATAAGCTGCTTTTAATTGCACCTATTACAATTAGTATTCTCTCTCCTATTAATTGAAAATTTTCAATTACATTAATTTCAACTAATTAAGTTTCAAAATGGGCTAAATGAATGTAATGAGAAGTAGAACAATTACTTCCTATCAATTAAATATATTAATATTAAAATAATTAATCACCTTTTTATTCAATATTTATAAACTAACCAATACAAGTTTATAATTGTATTCTTAAATTTTATCTAAATTTCCATTTATACGATCTTCTAAGTATTTACTTTTCATTGAATTGCAATTTATCCTATTAACATGTATTAAATTCCAATATATTGATAACATTTTATTCCATCCCTTTATTCAACCAATAGTCATTATTTCAAATTATTAATTACAATTAGTTAAGATCTTACCATTGGTTCCATAAATTTATTTGCACTAAATTAGTTATTGCATTAATTCTCAAATTTACTCTAAATTTTCATTAACGTAGTTTTTTTTATTACGTTTTATTCCAATGGATTTAAAACTAATTCAATAGATGAAACAAATGGGTAAACAATCAATGATAATCACCAATTTGCCTAATTCAGTCTCATCCTTATAAATTTCATCTCATAACATTTATTGCTTCATTCCCCTTTCTATTCATATACGGATTGATCCATAAAATTTGCATTTACTTATTTTACAACTTTTACTTTTATTTATTGGTTCAGTGTTTATTTCAAATTGTTCATTTATTACTCCCAAATATTCGTTTTCATTTATAATTGTCATGTCAGTTTCTTCTTTTATTGCATTATATATTTATTCATCCCTTCATTAATACATAACCTCATTTATTATCATTCATTTATTCATAGTAATTATGCTTAATAAAGTTTCTTTGCCTCCCAATTGTTTACTAAAGTTTCTAACCATTCATTTATAATTCTTCCCTTCCTATTATATTCTATTAGAAGCAATTTCAGTTATATCTAAGTTTATAATACAAGAACAACAAATTCTTATTTATTAAAGATTTCCATCAAATACCTCACTTGAACTTGTTTCTCAATTCACAATTATGACCTAAAATATAAATTTACGTTTCTATTAAATTTACATTCCGCCTTCCGTTACTATATTAATAATCACTAAGTAACGTATATTATCAACTATAAATATTATAACTGCTTAACGACCATTGATTTTTTTAAATTTACACTTTATTACGTATTCTTCATCAGTTAACATAATTTTGAATTCCTTTCCCAATTTACTAATGCAATCAATTTTGACCTTTACAAATTTAATACCTTCATTAATTGTCGTTTAGGTAACCTTTAATCACTTGTATTTTTAAAAATTACTCAAGTGCAACAATTATACTTTCCATTATTATATTGATTTGAATTCCATTCTAGTTAATAATTTTATTAATGATTCACTAATTCAACATTTCCATTTGTTACTTATATTAAACTTATAACCAAGTAAGACAATTTTCATTATTTCCAATTAATTGCAATTTTATTCTAAATTGTTAATTTTAATTACAATTGCTACAACTAATTTCTAACATTGTATCACATTCCCATAAATGTAACATTTATAAAATACCCAATTAAATATCTCACGAAATCACATATTTCTTATTTTAAATAATTACCAAATATTCATGTTTACACTCAATTATAACTTTGCATTCTTTAATAAATAAATTTTCAATTGCCTAATATATTCATAAATTACTATTAAACGTTCTCCATAAATTTCTTTACTTGGTTTCAAACTTTTTATTCATCAATTACTGCCCTATAAATAACTAACGTTCCAACATAAATTATACGATTTTTATTTCCTTCTAAATTTAACTAAAATCTTATTAATTTAACTCATTTTAATCATCGAATTTTATGGGTCGTTACAATATCGCTGAGATATCATGTTCGTATGCCTTAGTAAATCCTCTTACTATCCACTGATAGCGAGTATGAGTGCAAGAAGAGGGCGAGACAGGGGAGTACCACTATGAATGGTCGATACCCTGTAACAACAAGGAAACAATCTTCCTCTCTATCGATCTTCTTTGATCATCATCCGATTTTAATTCTTCGATGGCTTCGTTGCAGCTCGAGGGAGAAGCTTTAGTGTGGTGGTGGTCTTGCGAATCGTTATTGATAAGTTCCTATCTCGTATTCTCGTTATTAGCTTTTCATTTTAACTTAAATAACTTTGAAATTTTAAGTTGAAATCAATTGGTTAATAAAATTTGAAACTGAGTTAAAATGTATCGATAGAACGATTTTGGTTAAAACCAAACTTTGGAAAATTTAGTTGTGATTTCTGGTAAGGATTCAAGTCCGAAGAGGGACAGGTTGGTGTGTACTTTGGAATATTCCAACCTGAATTGAATCCATTTATTTGTTCTCTGGGTCTAGACATATTCTATGTGTGACGCCCCACCGCTATACCCACGCTAGCAAGGACACTACAGGGTAATGCCGTCAACTAACGCGGAGAATAAGGCTGGTTAGGAGCGACCATCTATAGCCTTGCTCTAACTATCTATCGAATACATCGACAATAGACATACCAAGTAGGTCGACATAACTAATGAATACTTAAAACAAAACCATAGGCGGTTGGAGAATCTATCAGAACAGAAGATAACAACTCAAATGTAATATACATCACAGAACAGTAGATCGTCATATACACATATTGATACATAACAGAGTTTACAAACTGATACACGTCAAGTAGTATAGAAAACCACAATATACAGATGAATCCAAAAGAATACATATCAGAGTTACAACAAAAAAGGACTACACAAAAACCTATAGCAAAAAGGAACAAGCTGAATTGTCCATGCGGAAGCAAAATAGGCTAAGTCCAAAAGCACCTAACCTGAAACAACTCGGTCTGACCCGAGTACGAAATACACGGGTCAGTCTAGCTAAACAAATCAGTTAGATAAACTGAACAACAATAACCTGCAAGATCACAAAGTATAACAAATATCTCTACAGGAGATAACACAATCATCTAACAAAAGATGAATCATAACAGAACAAGCCTCATTTCATTAGCAATTCAAATAAACAAAGGATATGAATATCCCAAAACAAGCCAAAAAGGCAATAACAAATACCAATGAAGGTAACACAAGTTCCACAAGGTAATCGCAATATATCGTGCGGCTCAAAAAGACCAACACCGAAAGGCGATACCTAGGGAATATACATATCAATGAAACAAAAGATTGCTCGAGCTCAGTATTGTATAAACAAGGATCCATATGCCCGAAGGCTCCAAACCCAAATAACACTCGAGCAGCTCATAAAGACCAACTCCGAAAGCGATACAATAGGGAAACAAACCCGAAGGCACAAACCCGAAGGTACAAACCCAAAGGCAACACACCCGATGGCAAGAAACCGTAGTGGTGAAGGTTTGAAGGCCCAGTACTGGACACCACTAACTGACATAATGTGTCACAACTCTCGAAAAGGAATCCGAAAAGTGGTAACGTGAGTCCCATAACCACTCGTTCGCACTAAACGGTTTACTATCCGTTAGTTAATTTCACACACAAAGCAGTACAAAGTTCACCTCATCTCATTGGTAAACCAGACCAAAAGGTCAAAACAATCAATCGAATAGGTCGGGGATTAATTGGAAAGATAAACGCACGGATTCATGGTCCGTGTTTTACATAACCATTTAATCTCCTTTCCACTCCGCTCGAAGTGCGAAATTGTGTGTGTGCGTTTAAATAGAATTTATAAATTAGAGAAGCAAGCTTTTAATACAATTTAAAAGATTATTTTATAAAAACCCGTGGATTGAAATTAAAAAGGAATCATCAAAGTCAAAATAAATGACAACAACAAATAGGATCATCATGAATCGATTCAAATTGGAAATTCAATCTCAAAAGGCAAAGTGGGCTGAAACAACAAATTCAGTTGACTAAACAGAGAATTTCAGTTGACTGAATTCTGCCTAGAAACTTTCTGTTTCCAGGTTCAGTCGACTGAACAGAGAATTCAGTCGAATGAATCTTGCCTAGAAACTTTCTGTTTCCAGGTTCAGTCGACTAAACAGAGAATTCAATCAACTAAACCATACCTGAAAACTTTCGGGTTCCAGACTCAGTCGACCAAATCATGCTTGGGTTGTTTTTCAGCCTATCCAAATGAAGAGCAAACTCTTCCAAAATGCAACCGGACGAACATTGGCTCTAAGGGTTTATGCCAATCGACAACCCGACCCTATATGCTCCTCGATGCATTACCAAAACATGATCAAAACATCTAAGTTAGGATTTTAATGATTTGGACCCAAAACACTAAAAATTAGAATATTCTCCAATTCAGCCCAAACCAAAAGCAAATGCACATGAAATAGTGTTAGGAATTCATACCTAACAACCAAAGATAATTATAGTCATAGATGTGAGATAAAAATCTTACCTTTAACCCAAAATAAAGAAGAAGAAGTTCAATTACAAGGAGAAGACCAACCAATCTCTACTTCAACCCAACAAGCTTCAATCTAAGATCAAAACAAGTATTTTCCTAAGTTAGGTTTAGGAAACTTCTGAAATTGAAGAGGAAAAGAGTTGGAGAAGATGAAGAGAGGGCTTACCAGTAGCTTCTCTTTGATTTTGGAGCAAGAATTCAAGTTTGCAAGAAGAACTAGGGCTTGGAATTTCTAATTCCCATTCTCTTCCCCCATTTCAGTTTTTAGCTTGAGTTTAGAAGTGAAAAATGAGTGAATGGGGAAGAGATGGACTGAGTTAGGTTATTAAACTAGCAAATGGGCTGAACCCAAACCCAAAACCCAATTAGAAAAATTAGCAAAATTCAACTTACTCCAAACATATCAAAGTTTATACTCAAAAAGATCGCAAACGCCATTTTGGACTCAATGGAAGTGGTATCGAGCCCTAATTCGGCCGTTTGCAAAAAGTAACATTTCGGACCCAAAAATCCGACTAACGACGCTATATTTAAATAAAACATTTAAATATATAATCGTTAAATATGCGGGTTGTTACAGATCTCCCCTCCTTACAAAATTGCATCCCCGCAATTCCCAGAGACGATATTTGTAACAACTACATACATACATCAAAAAGAAAAGGAAATAAGCTTGAGACGAAAAGATATTCTCACCATTGCCAAGCCAAGATAGAAACCCAGATAAGATCGCTCGATAAACTCTCTGGTTTTCCAAGTACAGTCATTGGGGTTAGCGGACCATTGAACTTTAACGAGCGTTACGTCCTTGTTCCGAAGGTGTCGCACCTCCGTGTCAAGTACTCGAATAGGCTGCTGTACAATAGATAAGTCCGGTGAGATCTCAAGTTCTTGCAAATCAAGAGAATAGATAATAGAATCCGACTCTTGAAGACACTTCCGAAGTTGAGAGACGTGAAACACATCATGAATGCCAGATAAATGAGCTGGAAGTGAAACTCTATAAGCCACAGGGCCAATACGTTCAGTAATAGAAAATGGTCCTATAAAGTGAGGAGCGAATTTCCCAGTCGTACTGAAACGCATAACCCCCTTCAAAGTAGAAACACGAATAAAAACAAGATCGCCAATCGAGAATTCGAGAGGCTTCCTACGGTTGTCCGTGTTGGATTTCTGGCGGCTCTTTGCGTCTTTCATTCTCAAACGAATAAGATCAATCTTCTCGGAAGAGTCACCAACAAAATCTGGACCAAGAATAAGCTTCTCCCCAGATTCCAACCAACAAGAAGGTGATCGCATGGCTTTTCATATAAAGCTTCGAAAGGAGCCATACCGATACTAGACTGAAAAATATTGTTGTAGGAGAACTCTACAAGAGGTAGGTGATCCTCCCAACCACCACTAAAATCAAAAATACAGATACGAAGCAGATCTTCCAAGATACGATTCACCCGTTCAGTCTGTCCATCAGACTGCGGATGATAAGCTGTGCTAAAATTAAGCTTTGTCCCCAAAGCTTGCTGAAGACTCTTCCAAAAATGACTCGTGAATAAAGGATCACGGTCACTCACAATAGAACTAGGAACACCGTGAAGTCCCACGATTTCCTTGACATACAACTTAGCCAAATGAGAAGCAGTCCTATTAGACTTAATAGGAATAAAATGAGCTGATTTAGTGAGGCGGTCAACAATAACCCGAATACTAGAATGGCCCGATCTCGAACGATGTAGGCCGTCAATGAAATCCATAGAAATCTGATCCCATTTCCATAATGGAATCTCTAGAGGCTGAAGAAGACCCGAAGGACACTGATGTTCGGCCTTAATATGCTGACAAGTTATGCAATTACTCACATAACTCGCCACATCGCGTTTCATGCCTTCCCAATAATAAAGACGATGCAAATCGGCATAATTCTTACTACTACCAGGATGAATGGTATACTTAGAACGGTGACAATCATCAAGAATGTCATGCCTAAGCGCAAAATCAGAAGGCACAAAAAGATGGTTCTTCTTGCGAAGACACCCATGAGAATCAATGCTGAAATCCCGCAACGCCTCATCATAGGATCCAGACTCACAAAGCTGAATAAGATGTAACAAATCAGGATCACGACGCTGAGCATCGGCAATACGATCCAACAGAATGGGTCGAGCTCCCAAGCTAAATAATAGAATAGGAGTATCAGAAGATGAACCTCGATTACGAATTTCACAAAAAGATAGAGTCTCAAGAATATCCCATTCGGCAAGCATCATAGAAACAACATCCGAATGTTTGCGACTAAGCGCATCGGCAACACGATTACCCTTTCCAGGGGTATACTGGATATCAAAGTCATAGGAAGCAAGAAACTCGAGCCAACGCTGTTGTCTCATATTGAGTTCCTTCTGAGTGAACAAATACTTCAAGGATTTATGATCGGTATAAAGAATGAAGTGCTCGCCCAATAAATAGTGTCGCCAAATCTTCAAGGCAAAGACAATGGCGGCTAACTCAAGATCATGAGTGGCATAGCGAACTTCATTCGGATGCAGTTGCCTAGAAGCATAAGCAACTACCCGATCCTTCTGCATAAGAACGGCATCGAGACCACTACCACATGCATCGGTGTAGACAACAAGATCATGATTCCCCTCGGGAACCACCAAAATAGGAGCATTAGTGAGAAGTTCCTTTAATGACAGAAAGGAAGCTTCACACTTGTCGGACCAAATAAAACAAATGCCTTTCCGAGTAAGGCTGGTGAGAGGAAGCAAAACACGGGAAAAATCCGTAATGAACCGACGGTAATAACCCGCCAATCCAAGGAAACTACGAATCTCATGCACATTCTTAGGCCTCTTCCAATTCTGGATAGCTTCGATCTTTGAGGGATCGACAGAAATGCCATCGGAAGATACAACATGGCCTAAGAACTTAGCCTTATTCTCCCAAAAGTGGCATTTGGAGAATTTGGCTCTAAGTTGATGACGACGGAGGGTACTCCAGACAATTCTCAAGTGATTAGCATGCTCAGCTTCAAAATAAGGATATCATCAATGAATACAAGGACGAACTTATCGAGATATTCCCGGAATACTTGTTTCATGAGATCGACAAAGAAAGCAGGAGCATTTGTTAAACCGAATGGCATAACGAGCCACTCAAAAGAACCATAACGAGCGCAGAAAGTGGTAAAAGGTATGCTATCCTCCTCAACTCGCAACTGATGAAAACCTGTGGCGAGGTCAAGCTGAGAATAGACCTTAGCACCACTCAATAGATCGAACATATCATCGATCCTAGGCAATGGATACCTATTCCTGATGGTTAACTTGTTAAGCTTGCGATAGTCAATGAAAAGCCTAAGAGTTCCATCAGACTTCTTCAAGAAGACGACCGCGGATCCCCACGGAGAAAACCTGGACTCAATCAACTGCTTGGACTCAAGCTCTAAAAGCTGCTTCTTGAGTTCCTCATTTTCCTATGTAGACATCCTCGTGGGAGGACGACTAACTGGCTGCGCGCTTGGAATGAGATCAATGCAGAACTCAATTGCCCGCTTGGGTGGCAAACCCGAAACAGGCTCAAAAACATCAGAAAAATCACAAGCAACAGGAATATGAGATATATCATCATCATCTCGCGAATCAAGAGAATGTAAAGCCATTACGGAATTATCCACATTCTGAAGAACAAGTAATAGCTGAGTAGGCGAATCCGGATGTCGAAGATATAAAATCCTCTCAGAACAAATAATCCTGGCATCATATCTCACTAGGCAGTCCATTCCCAAAATCATATCAAATGCCAGACAAGAAATAACATGCAGATTCGCACGAAAAGAAAAGCCATGTAAAACAACCTCAACATCATCACAAAGCATACTAAGGGTCGCGGATCATCCAATAGGATTCGCAATCCTTAAAGAAGTAACCAAACAAGAAACATCCAAGGATAAATCATCAACGAGCTTTTGCGATACGAAAGAATGTGATGCGCCCGTATCGAAAAGAACTCGAATACTATGACCATGAAATAAAATAGAACCTTCCAAAATAGATGGTGATATACCTTTGGGCTGAGAAGGACCTTCAGAAGCCTTAGCGGCATAAAGCTTGCTAGACTTGGCACCAGCCGGAACAGTTGGGCAGGTGGAAACATGATGACCTTCCTTCTTGCAATAGCGACAGAAGAGAGGCTTGGAACAAGCTCGAATCATATGATTAGGAGAACCACAATTGAAACACTTCCGAATGAAAGGTGTTCCAGAAGACTGAGGCTGAGAACTCGAACCACTAGTCTTCTTCTTCTTAGAAGGAAAAGACCTGGACTTCTAAAATGGAAACTGCTTCTTGTTGGGGTTCTTGGAAACCTCAACATCCTCACCACTATCACACTCCTTCTCAATGGTCTCGAGATGAAGCGCAGAATTTACCAACTCCTCAAAAGAAAGCTTAAGCTGGAGCAACAAAGACTTCTCCAGATACTTCTTTAGACCAGAGACAAACTTCAAATTCTTCTTATAAGAAGTGCTAATGAATTCAAGACCATATTGAGATAAAGCCTCGAATGATGCAACATACTCAGAAACAGAAGATTTCCCTTGCTTCAACTCAAGTAAGCGACGGGTCAATAAAACTTTTTCAGATTCAGGAACGAACTTGAGTTCGAATCGTCCCCGAAACTAAGTCCAAGAAAGAGTAGATTCGTCAATTTCGGCTATAAGAAGCTCATACCAATCAAGAGCACGCCCTTGTAATAAGCTAGAAGCTACAAGAAATCTATCATGATCAGAAAGTTCCATGCAAGAGAAGATACGCTCGCACGTGCGAAGCCAAGCTTGGACTTCAAGAACAGACTCGGAGCCCTTAAACGGCTTTCCTCCAAGATGAGCAAAATCACTGCACTGACGTGCAAAGACAGACTTGCGAGGTGGAGATACTCGAGGAGGAATTGGAGTCTGAGTGCTCCTAAACAATTCCAAAAACTGACCAGCAGACATATAAGCGCCATCTGGATATGAGCCACTGGATTGCCCAACATCCGAACGTCGTCCCCTGCCTCATCCAACCATACGCTGAAAGTTAAGATAAGAACAAGATTATTCACAAGGTAGATGTCATTAATACATTTGTGGAATACTACGGAATGGAATGCATTCCTAGACGTATTCCCAATTTCTATCTAACCTTTGATGGTAGAAGGAATAGAGGGACACGATGATTCAAAGATTTGTATCACTTATACACTTTGATGTACTGGAATATGTGCTTCTATTCTGTGTTTATCATATTTTGTTCTGAACCTCGCCCTGATACCAAGCTGTGAAGACCCACCTCTATACCCACGCTAGCAAGGACACTACAGGGTAATGCCGTCAACTAACGCGGAGAATAAGGCTGGTTAGGAGCGACCATCTACAGCCTTGCTCTAACTATCTATCGAATACATCGACAATAGACATACCAAGTAGGTCGACATAACCAATGAATACTTAAAACAAAACCATAGGCGGTTGGAGAATCTATCTGAACAGAAGATAACAACTCAAATGTAATATACATCACAGAACAGTAGATCGTCATATACACATATTGATACATAACAGAGTTTACAAACTGATACACGTCAAGTAGTATAGAAAACCACAATATACAGATGAATCCAAAAGAATACATATCAGAGTTACAACAAAAAAGGACTACACAAAAACCTATAACAAAAAGGAACAAGCTGAATAGTCCATGCGGAAGCAAAATAGGCTAAGTCCAAAAGCACCTAACCTGAAACAACTCGGTCTGACCCGAGTACGAAATACACGGGTCAGTCTAGCTAAACAAATCAGTTAGATAAACTGAACAACAATAACCTACAAGGTCACAAAGTATAACAAATATCTCTACAGGAGATAACACAATCATCTAACAAAAGATGAATCATAACAGAACAAGCCTCATCTCATTAGAAATTCAAATAGACAAAGGATATGAATATCCCAAAACAAGCCAAAAAGGCAATAACAAATACCAATGAAGGTAACACAAGTTCCACAAGGTAATCGTAATATATCGTGCGGCTCAAAACGACCAACACCGAAAGGCGATACCTAGGGAATATGCATATCAATGAAACAAAAGATTGCTCGAGCTCAGTAGTGCATAAACAAGGATCCATAAGCCCGAAGGCTCCAAACCCAAATATCACTCGAGTGGATCATAAAGACCAACTCCGAAAGCGATACAATAGGGCAACAAACCCGAAGGCACAAACCCGAAGGTACAAACCCGAAGGCAACACACCCGAAGGCAACAAACCATAGTGGTGAAGGTCCGAAGGCCCAGTACTGGACACTAATAACTGGCAGAATGTGTCACAACTCTCGAAAAGGAATCCAAAAAATGGTAATGTGAGTCCCATAACCACTCGTTCGCACTAAACGGTTTACTATCCGTTAGTTAATTTCACACTCAAAGCAGTACAAAGTTCACCTCATCTCATTGGTAAACCAGACCAAAAGGTCAAAACAATCAATCGGAAAGATAAACGCACGGATTCATGGTCCGTGTTTTACTTAACCATTTAATCTCCTTTCCACTCCGCTTGAAGTGCAAAATTGTGTGTGTGCGTTTAAATAGAATTTATAAATTAGAGAAGCAAGCTTTTAATACAATTTAAAAGATTATTTTATAAAAACCCGTGGATTGAAATTAAAAAGGAATCATCAAAGTCAAAATAAATGACAACAACAAATAGGATCATCACGAATCGATTCAAATTGGAAATTGAATCTCAAAAGGCAAAGTGGGCTGAAACAACAAATTTAGTTGACTAAGCAGAGAATTTCAGTTGACTGAATTCTGCCTGGAAACTTTCTGTTTCCAGGTTCAGTCGACTGAACAGAGAATTCAGTCGAATGAATCTTGCCTGGAAACTTTCTGTTTCCAGGTTCAGTCAACTGAGCAGAGAATTCGGTCGACTAAACCATACCTGGAAACTTTCGGGTTTCAAATTCAGTCGACTGAACAGAGATTTCAGTCGATTAAATCATGCCTTGGCTGTTTTTCACCCTATCCAAATGAAGAGCATACTCTTCCAAAATGCAACCGGATGAACATTGGCTCTAAGGGTTTATGCCAATCGACAACCCGACCCTATATTGTCCTCGATGCATCACCAAAACATGATCAAAACATCCAAGTTAGGATTTTAAAGATTTGGACCCAAAACACTAAAAATTGGAATATTCACCAATTCAGCCCAAACCAAAAGCAAACACACATGAAATAGTGTTAGGAATTCATTCCTAACAACCAAAGATAATTATAGTCATAGATGTGAGATAAAAATCTCACCTTTAACCCAACACCAAGAAGAAGTTCAATTACAAGGAGAAGACCAACCAATCTCTACTGCAACCCAACAAGCTTCAATCTAAGATCAAAACAAGTATTTTACTAAGTTAGGTTTAGGAAACTTCTGAAATTGAAGAGGAAAAGAGTTGGATAAGATGACGAGACGGCTTACCAATAGCTTCTCTTTGATTTTGGAGCAAGAATTCAAGTTTGCAAGAAGAACTAGGGCTTGGAATTTCTAATTCCCATTCACTTCCCCATTTCAGTTTTTAGCTTGAGTTTAGAAGTGAAAAACGAGTGAATGGGGAAGAGAGGGATTGAGTTAGGTTATTAAACTAGCAAATGGGCTGAACCCAAACCAAAACCCAATTAGAAAAAGTAGCAAAATTCATCTTACTCCAAACATACCAAAGTTTATACTCAAAAAGATCGCAAACGCCATTTTGGACTCAATGGAAGTGGTATCGAGCCCTAATTCGGCCGTTTGCAAAAAGTAACATTTCGGACCCAAAAATTCGACTAACGACGCTATATTTAAATAAAACATTTAAATATATAATCGTTAAATATGTGGGTTGTTACACTATGAATGGTTAGTTATCCCTTTGGACTAACCAATGCCCCTGCATATTTCATAGACCGGATAACCCGAGTATTTTATGAAGTGTTTAATGAGTTTGTTCTCGTATCTATTGATGATATTCTGATTTGGTAAGCCAAATACAGAATGGATATTCAGTTTGATCTAGAAAATGATTCTCTATCTTAGATGTGTTCATCTGTTCTATATTGTCTCACTGTCTTGCAAACTTTGAGGACGAATTTTCTTAAGGTGGAATTTGTAGCGATCTCGATTTTTGAGTCAAAATTAAATTAGTAAATTTACATAAATTTTGGATTAAATAAAATTGTGAATTAATTTGAAAATTTCAAATTAAAAAAGAAATGTGTCTATTAATATGTGTATATATATATATATATATAAAGAGATTTCAAATAGGAATTAATAATTTATACTTTAAGAACTAAGGTATATATATGTATGATTATTTTTTAAGTGCATAAATTATTTTTAATTGATTTTTCTTTTAAAAGTTATATAAGTATAAAAATAGAAAAATGTATGAATAAAATATAAACATTCCTAATAACTTGAATTTAAAATGTAAAATAAGTTTTGATAAAAGATTTAAATTGCTTTTCTTTTGTATATTTGGAAAATTAATAAGATAAACATTGGTAAAAAGTAAAACATATGTAAGACTAAAACTAAAATAAGAAAACATGTTTCATAAATTAAATTAAAGCAAGGGTTTTAAAAAATAAAGTTATAAATTGATTAAAAACAAGGACTTAAACACAAATTAAATGACATATGACATTTGTAAAATAAGGGGAATATGTAATAACACTTGTGATCAAATTAGTATACATAGAATACAACTGTCATGCTTGTTTATATTTTCCTTTTATTTTTAAAATTTATAAATAAAGATAAGTAAACAATATACATATGTATGCATCTATCTCCTTCTTTCTTCATTTTCTTTCGTATGCTTCAAAATAAATTCAAAGTTTAAAACAAAGTAAAAACCTGAAAAAAAATTATACAAGCCTGTGATCAAATGAAATCAAATTTCAACCTAAAAATACAAAGATGCAAATCAAAGCAAAGTTCAGCAAGTAAACTACAACCTGAAAACAAAATAAAGTTCTCAAACTGGAAACCAATGTTGAAAACAAAGTCTTTAAATCTGAAGCTGTTGATCATCTCAAAGCATAACAATCAAAAGCCTGCAAAGCAAATCAAATGCAAGTTAAAATAGATCAAAGCTCAATTCATTTCAACTTCAACATATATCAAAGTTCAGATCATATAAAACAAATCAAATCAAAACAGTGCCTGGTTAAATTCAAACAGATACGGGTCCTCTGTTCTTTCAAAAAAATCAGGTGAGCAAACTTCATTTTTAAAACCCATTTTCTTGATTTTGATACCTGTGATAATAATGCCATGGAAAATGATGAATTAATGTGTGTATATTAGCTAGTATATATGTATTTATATGAGTGAATATGTCTGTGCATGTTTGGGAATAAGAATATTCACTTTTGTTCTTAGTTCAGGTTTCAAAAACTTGTTCAAAGATCAAAACCTTCTTTTCTATTTCTTGTCAGGCTTCAAGATCTACATGAAATTTGTTTGTATACCCAAGATCTAGGTACTAAAAATATTTTAGAGAAGAATTGTTTTTAATTTATTTGGAAATTTTTAAAATACACAGAGAAATCTTAAAACATGATAAATTCAAATCTCGAAATCTATTGATTCATATACTCACTATGTTCGACATTGAAAACCATGATTTTAAAAGAAAATTCGTAGGTTTTAACTTAGTAAATTGCAAGAATTTGTGAGTTGAACATAAAATGGGTTTTGATAAGATTCTGGTGATCGGAGAGTTGTTGGACTTCGGGATCATAACCACAGCTAGCTCGGAGGTCAGGGGTTTTAAGAAAAATGGTAGATGGTTGTATAATGGACTGAGGTGGCCGGTCAGCGGTGATATAGGGTTTAGTGACTAAATTTAGTCGAGGTTGTTCGTCGTGCTCGTGTAGCGACAGGGGTTGACCGGAGTGATTAAGACGGAGGAATCGAAGCATTATCGAGTGGAGATGTTCTGGTCGAGGAGGCGTGGTCGATAATGGATGGAATCGTCAGCGACGGGTTGATTTTGTTGACTGGATTGGTTCCAAGAAGGAGCAGATGTGCTCGATTTTGTTTTCGGTGATGTTCGACGATGTTAGGTATTGGGGATGTTCCGAGAGATCATCGGCGATGTATAGGTTGTAGCAAGATCGATTGGAGTTTGTCAGTGCCTTTGTACACGTGCATGAAAGGGGATGCGTATCTGTGTTTTTGGGATGATTGAGGACGATGAGAAGTTCTCGGGGTCGAACCCGAGAAAAAGGATGGGTTGCTCGAAGAAAAAGAGCATGCGGGATTACTCGAGGTCAAGCTCGGGTAAAGCATGAAATAGCTCGGGTTTGTGATAAAAACAGTTTAGAATTTAAAATTTAATCAAGTTTTAAAACACTTTCCTAATTTAGTGTTTATACTAATTTTATTGATTAGTTAAAATCTTATAAATAATTATTTATTTCAAAAGTTAATTAAGTCTAAGTGTTTTAATTCTTTATTTTAAGGGATTCTTAAGTTTATTTTTAATAAATTTAAAATGGTATAATTAAGTAGTTTAAAAAAAGATAATGGTTTTAATTAAATTAAGTGTTTCAAGTTTAATTCATATGTTCAGATTTCAAGAATTATTTTAAATAAGATTTAAAGACAAACATTTTATCTTGAATAATGATTTTGATGAACTTAAAAAGTTTAAGTTAGATTATATGATTATGTTAATTCATTTCAAGGGTTTTTGAAAATAAGATTTAAATAATGATTATGTAATTAATTAAGATAAATAGATTATCTTAAGATTAAAAGATCATAAATTTGAAATTCAAAAGATAATTACTTTATTTTAGGGTTAATTAAGTACTAATTAAGGATTAATTAATTTGTTATAAGTTACTAAAAATGAATAATTGAAGGATGATTACTTAATGAAATTAATTAAATGTAATTACTTAATGTAATTAATAAAAGGTTATTCCTTAATGAAATTAAGGAATAATTACTTTGTGTAATTTTATTAAAGATTTAACATTAATTAATGTAAGTAATTAAAGGTAATTAATTAATTAAAGATAATTACTTAATGAAAAAGTAATTGATTATTAATTAAAGATTGATAAACCAAGTGATTAGAACAATAATTAATTAAGGATAATTAATTAAATGGTAATTGATTAGGATTAATTAACTAATGTAATTAATTAAGGATAATTAATTAAAGAATAATTAAATAATTTAAGGTTAATTATTTAATGATTAAAGGTAGATTGATTTATTAATTAAGGTTGATTAATTAATAATTAAAGGTTAATTAATTTATTATTAATGGTTAATTAATAAATGATTAAGGAATAATTAATTAAAATGGTTGTAATTAATTAATGTTAATTAACCCGGATTAGTAATTTATTCATAAGTAATTAATCTGATTTAAATTAATCAGATAATTTATTTATGTTACTTATGGATATTTGGATTCGATTGAATATTGAATAGTTTGATGTTCTTTATGTGTGATGCTCTGTTTTGATTCAAGCTGTGATGAATGCAATTTATTTTATCTGTGATGAATGTATATTATTTATCTATGAATCTGTGAATGGAAGATAAGCGTTATAGGAATATACCGCTTATCAATATTGATGTGCTTGAATTTGTGGTGATTAATGATATTGCACTATTGTGTGAAACCCCTGGACTACACTATACACACACAAATATGGATCGTACGAGGAAATTGGTTAAGTCATAGATTTTTGAATGGTTTAAAATTGAATTTTGAATCCAAATGGTTTTGGAAATGGAATTGGGTTAAATGTGAAAAGCTTTTGAAAAGGAGTTTTAACGAAAAAAGTTATTTTGAATAACTTGATAAAGTTTTTTTTTGAAATTTAAATAGTTTGATTTGAATTTAAATTCAAGATTCGAAATTGAATTCTATATTTGGAAATTATGGTTTAAAAAGGTAATAAAAGTTATATAATATAACATATGTGGATTAATTATAAACCATCTTTAAAGTATTTTAAAGTATTATTTTGGGAATTTAAATTCAACCCAAATTTATACTTGAAAGGCTTTAACTTGAGAAATGTAATCGAATTTTTCTGTACTAAAAGGTATTTGTTTTCAAATAATAGTGGCTTTCATATAAAAAAAGAATTCCCAGTTTTGACGAAAGAAAATATTTTTGAAAGCTATCTTTATTAAAGATTTGGTAAATCTTGTTGTTGAACTGAAATGGATCTTTTACTTAAAATATTCGAATCGTAAATAGTTTGGAAAGATTTTAATTAATCTTTGTGAAAGATTGTTGAACTTTGTTTTTAAATTGAAGAGGATTTTAAATGGTGTATCTTTTGTATAAAAGATTTGGAAGGGAATTGTTTTGAAAGCTATAAATGAATCTTTGTGAAAGATTGGTGAACTTTGTGAAGTGAATCTTTTTGTTTAAAGATTTGAAAATGGTAATTTGTTTAAACCATTTGAAGAAAAGTTTTGGGTTTTTAGTTGTGACTTAACTGAGATCCCAATATCCATATGTTTAAAATATTGCGATCATTATTCAGTTTAACCAGGATAGGACTTTGTGTCATATAAGCCATTCCGAATAATAATACGTCGTTATGGATAGCATTTGAAGATCGGTGGTGAAGACCGGGTATTTTGGAGAACGAAAGGATAACCTATCGAATGTCTCTACACTGTGTCGCGTTGGTATAGAGATATTCATATGTGATGCGGAGTCCGATCGGGATTTTGAATACCTGGATTGCAAGGGCTTCTTTGGAAGTGCCTTCGGTGCCGTTCGAACCCGGAACAGACTTGTATGGATGTGCGTCTGACGTTACACTTTGAGATGTAAAATTGGTTTCTATCAAATACATTTATGTTTGGTGGTGGAGATTTATTCTCTTAGCTTAACACCATTCTTTGAAACGTACGAGCTCAGATGTTATGTAGTTGATGGTTACTAGTGATACATTCCCAATTTGGTAATGTGACACACGAAGTGCTGCTGATCATTTGTTGATCGAAGCATGGCTTTTGTGTAAAGCGTAGCTTTTTGGACGAGACTGCATCAGGACCTCACAACCTGGAAATGGTCAAAACAAGAGAGATACGACAAGGTTATGAGGGTCGCGCCCTTTAGGTTATGTCATTCCCTTTTGAAAAAGGGTGGTATCATGGTATGGAGCCCAGATACTTAACTCATGTGGTTACTGCAAATTTATTGTTTTTTGGTTGTTTCTTTGTGGTTGAGGATCCTTGGATAAAGGTCGCAAACGACCGAGGGATGGCATACTCAAGTAGTAGTTACCTAGTTACAGAGGTAACCCGGCCTTGTGTTGGCAGAGGGCCAGGTAGGTTCTCGGGGCATCCCTCTAGAGGCGTACCCATGTGGCAATGGGAAGTTCCTTAGCCTGACCATTTGTTGGAAATACAATCTTCAATACGCGTCTTGTACGGTTTTAGTTGTATAACCTACCATTTACTTATGGTGGTCACCACTGTTTAGATGGTAGCTATAGTAGGCATACAATAATGGTTTCATGTTGGCTAATATTAATATTATATTTTCAAAAGGTTTTCTACGATATGCACTAATGATAATATCAAATTGTTATTGCGTAGTAAGCATGTTTGACTATCATAAGGAGAATCTCCTCCAATTCTGCGTTTGCATGGTGTGTGCGGTGGGAGTCCTTATGGTAATTTCATTTTCCAAAAAGCGTTGCGGATTTCAATCTTAAATCCTTTTGTTCTTTGTTTTGTTTAAAACTGTTTTCGTTTTCTCACACTAGTCCCTTGACTGACCTGGAGTTTATTGTTCCCTTCCTAAACTCTAGGTGCCCACAATTTTCTACATGGGCAGCCTAGAGTCTGGTTTAGTAGATTATCTGGAGCTAGTTCAGTCTTTGGATTCTGATGGCTGGCCTTGCTTAGTACAACTTGACTGGGAGTTCGAGCTATTTCTGGATTGTTTCTTTGGAGATGGAGATTGCTGATATTGGAGTTCCTTCTTTGGAGTTCGTGTTTATGTTATTGTTCCGCTGGTGGTATTGTGTAACTCTTGCTGTGATTTGTTATGTCAGTTCTCTGATATTTGTTGGCTGGTTGTATCATAGTTATATATCATTGGATATTATATTCATTGGAGTTATATGATATTCATTTTTCTTCCATTGTATTTTGTACTTAATGTGGTATGAGCGATTCGAACGTTTGAATCTGCGGCATTCGAGTACGAGTAAAGTATGGAGGTTGATTTTCGAGCGCTGACATCCGGGTCGTCACAGCACAAATATGCTAATTAAATTAAAATAAATGGCCAATTGAATAATAAATCTAACTAAATGCAAATTAAAAGATTAGACTTAGGGCCTAATAAAAGAATCGAAATGCGTTTGGAGCAGCCCAAAGGATGAAGCGCCCTACGAAGCAGTTCACCACGAATTTTAGCAATAGATAAGCACGTCCAATTTAGTATTTCTGGGCTTTAAAGAAGTACGAGACTTCAATGGAACGTGAGGATACTCTAGGATGGCCCTCTGGGTAGGCCTAACGAAGCTGCATCCTTGGAGGTAGGTCTGTAGGTGTTCCATCAAGAGAGTATGCCTTGACTGCATTTTTATTTTAGGCCTAATAAAGCGGACCTTTGTAGGAAGTCAGAAGGGCTTGGTGTTCAGAGTTGGGTATTCATATGTCCAGTACTTGCAAGTAAGGTCAAGGATAGTCGCATGCGGAAATCGGCCAGCATTAAGACTAGGAGAGATTTCGGGAAAGACTAGAGTTAAACCAACAGACCGATGATTCTTTCACTATCGAAACATTGGATGGAGGGGCATCACCAATTGGATGTTAGATTGTTTGTAGTATGACATGGCTACTTAACCCTTTAGAAGTCTTTTGATTGGTTGAGATGTGGCTGCATAGGGCCATAGCCACGATGAGAAAGGGACAGACCAACTAGAATATCTGTATTATAGGCCTAATGAAGCGGTCCTTTACAGATATAGAAAATCCCTGACTGGGTTTCATACAAGGTAGTCCTTGTTGGCGCGATTTAGATAGTAGACAGAACAATTACATATTCCTCGGTATTCGCACTGCCTGGTACATTATGGATGTCTGAGCATAGGTATAGACTAGTACGAACGCGATTTACGTTTTCATAGTAAGTAGCGGAGCATCTGTATTGTAGACTTGCGAAGCGGTCCTTTACGGATGTAGCTACAAAACGCTCGCGAAGCAAAACGATGGATTATCTATATTGTAGGCCTACGAAGCAGTCCTTTATAGATATAACTATAGAGCAAGACGGTGGAGCATCTATATTATTGGCCTTACGAAGCAGTCCTTTACAGTCCTAGTTATGAAACGCTCTCGAAGATAGACGATGGAGCCCTTTTCGAGGAGGATACAGACTATACCATGGGTGCTACCTAGGACGAATATGGTCATTGGGCATATAGCTACATATATGTATATATTAGTTATAAGGTTTTGATCTACTATGGAGTGGATGGGCACGATTCATGAATTAAGGTGAGAATATTGTAACCTAATGAACCTAGTATAAAAGTAAATGGAAAAAAAATGATATATGTAGAATTAAGCCTAGAAGTGTATAATTTATTCATTCATCAAAAATGTTGTTCTGACGCCCCTCCTCATAACATCCTACAGGTTAGGTAAATGACGGAGACTTCTTAGCTATGTGACACTTGCTTAGAAAGTGTTATTATTTGGACGAGTATTTACTTACTATTATATTTTAATCAATTCTGTTGTGAGATAATTAATTGAGCTCTGATATATATATATATATATATATATATATATATATATATATATATATATATCTTTGCCTATTTGCACGATACCAGATTCTCAACTCAGGTATCATTGAGCTTATGTTTTAGCATTTTTGCGAAAAATCTGGACCCATTGGAATTTAGGTTGTTACATTTGGTATCAGAGCCTAGGTTTAGATTCCTGGGTATATAGTGAGTGAGTGTATTTGTATTTTTAATATAAATATATATACTCTTAAAACCCCAAAGAGAAGTCCAATCTTTTGAGTAAACCAATAGTTGGAGAAAATTTGGAAAACAATTCAGTACATCAAAACTTGGAACAAGGAAATTCCAAAAGCTAAATGACCTCATATGTCAAAGATCTATAGATTCAAATTAAAAAGCCACTTTTTAGTCTAGCCCAGCAATTAAACCCTTACGAATTTGAAAATTTTTAGAAGATTTTCAAGTTTTTAGTCAAAAAGTTTACGGCTTTATAATTGTATTAGTTTAAATATGGGAAGCTGGAGAGAAATAACTTTAAAGGATTTTTGAATTTGAAAATGGAGAATATATAGTTAGAAAAATAGGTATTATTAACTTTTATTGAAAACTACTATTTTGGGCTGTAGTGAAGAATTTTAACACGACATCTGTCATAGCCAAGTAGAAATTTATTTTTGAAATCCTTATTTAAGTACGAAAAGGTTTATAAGTACGTAAAAATATTTTTGTAGCTATATAGAAATCAAAGCTGTTTTGAAAAGTATTTTTTATGGGTTAGATGATTTGAGTGGTTGGAGGAAGCTTATGGATATTAATATAGGTTTAGTTGAAGTATAGAACACATTAAGATTCAATTTGTAAGGTGGAGAGTAGACATGAATATTTAGCCTAAGTCATAATCGCGACTCGGACAGCCTGGTAGCAGGTAGGATTTTCTTTGGCTTCAATTAGTTAAAGGGAGGCAGGCGACGCGATAACTCGAAGATGAAAAAATATGTTAAAACACAGGCCGACTAGGTCGACCATGCAGTCGACTGAGCGTTCGACCAACCGGTCGTCCATGCGGTCGACCTGTGGCTAAGGTGGGTCGACCACCTTAGTGCAAACTGCATGTGTACGAGCACGTGCTTTGGCCTTTCTTCGTCATTTTTGCTTCCTCCCCGGAGATGGCAGCTACACCCAAAGATCACTCCTTCCATCCATACAAATTCCTCTAAAACTCCACCGTTTAGCTCTCCGTTAATGCCAAATCAAAGTGCGTCGTGGGATCTACTCAGATTCATACTCCATTTACATAGATCTGAGAGTTTTCACCATGCCTCGAAGACCCTCTTTAGTCCACCTTTTTCCCCAACTTACACCACAGGAGATAGTGTGGTGCTAAAGTGATAGGAGGATTGTGCAGTCTTACTGTGGTACAGCCACATACCAAATTTTGCAAGGAAGGAGATGAAGTTTTCTGATTTTCCGAGCACCCCTTTAGAGCAGCTCTTCTTGGACACAGGGCTGCGACAGATTTTAAGCCGTGAGACATTCAAGCGGCGAGCGTATCCCAGGTTAGTACGTCTTTTTTATGTTAGCTTATGTACTAGTGATGAGGATGAGGAGTTGGCCTTCAAGTCAGAGGTCAAGGGAGTGAGGATAGTATTTAATGAGACTCGGTTGGCTAGTATTTTAGATATCAAAGGACATGGGTTGGAGATAAGACATATTGCGATGACGGACATGGCCGTTTTGCACCAGATTTTAGTAGATCCACAGCACTCGACTGACGCGTTGGATAGTTGCGCCCATTAGCTAGGTTGGTTATACGCATTTTGCAGCATAACCTTTTCCCCAAGACGAGGAGCTATGGCTATATCTACCCCATAGTGAGGCAGGCCGCCTACGCCATATTCGGAGGATTGTAGGTGAACTGGGCTAGGACGATTATGGCACAGTATATGATAGCGACCAGACTTCATAGATCTACTATGATTTACAGTCACCTTTGGACACGGGTCTTCAGGTGGGCTGGGGTTGAGATGGAGAGAGAGACTTATAGTAAGCTGGCACACCCCATCATAGATTTATCCACTCTAAGGAGGATGCATATAGGATTGGCCTAGATTCAGGCTCCACGGGAGGAGCAGTAGCACGAGTAGCAACCATCACCACATCCCTCACCACATGGGTAGACACCTCCGTACTTTCATGAGCATCAGCACTTCCCCTCGCCACCATTTGGAGGTGGCGTAAGACATATCGAGTCACCATGGCCCGCTTGGCCATCTAAGCCCGCGACGTAGAGTACGTGTGGATATGGAAATGGACATGGATCTTAAGGAGATGGACCAGGATCCAGCCTCCTCCACCGATGAGCTACGAGGATCAGTTTAGGACTCTTGCCGAGGGGGCAAGAGCGGATCGCTAGGGAGCACTCTCAGATTCTACAGGGACAATAGGAGGTGATTAAGAGAAATGATAAGTTAGCTAAGTCTCAGCTTGAGGTGAAGGCGAGCACTAGATGGCAGGAGGAGTGCCTTAGCTATTTGGATTTCTTATTAGAACCTTCCTGTGTCTGGGCGGATAAGGGCATAGGCTTCCCAGCCCGAGATGATGGCTATATTAGCCCACATATGTCATCTATCTAGTATCATGTTATAGTAGGGGTTAGTTTTCTCTTTTTAGTTACAAAATTGAACTCTTATGTAAGCATTTAAAATTCTATGGTAATATATCAATATTGATGCTTTTTCTCTTTACCTTTATGATGTTCACAAATGGAGAATAAGGACATAAGAGCGTTATTATAAAAACTAAGAGTAGAAATAAAAATAAAAAAAGGAAAACAAGAAATCAAAGAGGCAACAGAAAAGTCAACTAAAGATTTAAAGAGCTATTTTCTTGTGTAAACTATGCTTGGAAAAAATAGAAAGGGATTTTTATATGATAGCAACCCAAAATCCTGAGTATAGGGAAAGATGTGCATAAAAGAAAAATGGAGAAATATGATGTTTCTTCTTTTTTTTGTCTTCTTTCCAACATAAGAACTTGAATTCAAAAAATTAGATTTTTCTGAAATTTGAGTATTAATAGTTGTGTGTTAGGATTTGGTTGAAAAAATTGGTTGAACTACACCGCTATTTAATAGGAGTGTGGGAAAAATTGGGTGAAAAATATTTTAATTTTTCAAAAAAAATTGCATTCATATAGAATTTGCAATTATATTTTGGTTGTTTGCATCATGTTTTAAAAAATAAATTATTTTAAAAAGCGTTCATATAAGAGGTTTTGTTTTGAAAAACACTTTTGCACAAAAGCATGGATGGTTGCAAATTTGGATATACACAAAATGGTTGTAATTAATGCGAGAGATTACATAAATTTTACACTTGTCAAATTTCTGGAAAGAAATTTCCTAAGGGTGGGAGAATGTAACACCCCACATTTTTATATAGTTAATATGTAAAGTATAACGACAAGTAATGAAAATAAATAATTTTGGAATTATCGAAATATGGCTCTAGAAATTGTACCATTGCGTCTGGGGCAATTTTTTGATTAGTTTCCATATCTAACCTGTCAAAATCTGAACCAATATGAAGAAGTTATGGACGAGAAAAAGAGGAAAACAAAAAGCGGAAAACAAAATAAAAAAAAAAAACTATATGTGTGGGCCGACCACAGGTCGAACCAATTGACACACAAGTCGACCGGTTCTTAGAGACGGTCGACCCGCGTGCGACCTAGATGAATTTTTCGTCAAAGTACGTACGCAACGTGTTTTTCTAGTTTTATGCCATCCGAGCATCTTCTTTGATCCTATGGCTCCGAACGACCCTATGACGTGCTGGCTCAAGGTTAAATCCAAGAATCCAACGTTTGAGATCTCCAAGCTCCAACATAAATAGGACCCTAGGCCTAGCTATCTTCTTACAATTGGATTTTCTCCCATGGGTTCATTGCCTAAGGCCGAACCCTAAATAGAAAATATTTCTTTAGGTTCTTAGCCTAAGCCTGAAACCTAAAAAGAAAATATTTTCTAGGAAGAAGATCTTCTAAATTAAAATATTATACACCTAGAATGAAGGAATCTAGAAGGACTGTAGAGCCCAGCGGAGCACAAGCAAAGCTAAGGATGACAGGTGAGTGGATTTAATTATATATCTTTGAAGTTTAAGGTATATTATCGTTAGATTCCTGTTTACAAACTTTTATTCAGTAATTAATCATATTAAATAATTAGGCAGAACTATAGGAAAAATTGCAGTTTACATCGGTATTTATACACTATTTTCTATGCCTTTTTTTTACATCTTTTTCTACATTTTGGACTTTTATGCAAGCGTCGGTTTTCTTCTATCCTCTCCATTTATTTTTCTTCGTGTATGGATTAGAATAGATTAAATGCAAAAACAGATCATATAGTTAAGGAAACTGAAACGAAGGAAATTAGATGTAAAATAATAAAAGTTGAGGAATAGAATTACTGTAATAAATTGCACCCAAACGTGAAAAGTTAATTTAGGAGTAATTATTAGATTAATTGGCTAGTTTAGAAATTAGGATACATTTCCATAACTTAATGTCTAAAAGATAAAGATAAACGTAACTGCCAGAATAAAAGAAATAAAAAGGGGGATTAGTATAAAATAGAGAAACCACTGCATTTTACACTACTCCAAAATAGTAAAAGAGATACCTTGCAGTTACGGATTATTGTTTATAGTATTATCCAATATTAAGATATGGAAATGGATTATATCCTTTTCATAATCAACAAAATAAAATAGAATTACTTCCTAAAATAGCGGACAGTAAAGTAAAGTATGATTTGAAACAAAAAATTATTAATTTGAGGATTTGAGGCTATAAAAAGATTTAAGGAGCCTAAGTCTGCATTTACTGTATAGGCTATTTAACTAGGCAACTATTATGATAAGTGAATTATGTAATATTAGAGAATTAAAGAAAATTCTATACAATAAGGCAGACTAGAGCAGACAAGAAACGATTGTAATTACATAATGGACAATAAATAAGAAAAGTAACAATTACAAGTAGAATTATAACCTACGTTATAATTGTGAAATAAGAACAAAAAAGCTTATTGTGAGACTTATAATAGATTGGTAAGCAATGATAGTACAGAATAACGACAGAGGCTTAATTAAACAACTTATACTAAGTTGTAGGCAAATAGCACAGAAATAAGAAAAGAGACTTATTTTATTGAACATAGGGATTTATGTACTAAGTTAAATAAGCAAGATAATGAATGTGGCTCATACTGACAGCCCTATTAAACCTATGGTTATCTCACAATTGGTAGAAGTGAGACAAGGCACAAATATGCTAATCAAATTAAAATAAATAGCCAACTGGATAAGAAAGAAAACTAAACGCAAATTAAAAGATTAGACGTAGGGTCTAATAAAAGAATCGAAATGCATTTGGAGCAGCCCAAAGGATGAAATGCCTAACAAAGCAGTTCACCTTGGATTTCAGCAATGGTGAAGCATGTCCAACTTAGTATTTTTGGGCTTTAAACAAGTACGAGACTTAAATGGGACGTGAGGATACTCTAGGATGGCCCTTTGGGTAGGCTTAACGAAATAGCATCCCCAGAAGCAGGTCTATAGGTGTTCCATCAAGAGAGTATGCGTTGACTGCAACGAAGCGGACCTTTGTAGGCAGTCAGAAGAGCTTGGTGTTTGGAGTAGGGTATTTATATGTCCAATACTTGCAAGTAAGTTTAAGCATAGTCGCATGCGGATATCGGCCAGCATCAAGATTAGAAGCAATTTTGGAAAAGACTAGAGTTAAACCAATAGTCGAATGATTCTTTCACTATTGAGACATTGGATGGAGGGGCACCGCTAATTGGATGTTAAATTGTTTGTAGTAGGGCACGACCACTTAACTCTTTAGAAGTCTTTTGATTAGTTTAAGAGTAGCTGCATGGGGCCATAGCCACGATCAGAACGGGACAAACCAACTAGAATATCTGTATTGTAAGCCTAATGAAGCGGTCCTTTACAGATATAGAAAATCCCTGACTGAGTTTCGTACACGGTAGACCTTGTTGGCGAGATTCAGATAGTAGACAGAACTATTATGTAGTCGTCAATGAACGCACTGCATGGCGTATTATAGATGTCCGAGCATTGGTATAGACTAGTGCGGACGCGATTTGTGTTTTCATAATATGTAGTGGTGCGTCTATATTGTAGGCCTTATGAAGCGGTCCTTTAAAGATGTAGCTACGAAATGCTCACGAAGAAAAATGATGGAGTATATGTATTGTAGGCCTTAAAGTGGTCCTTTACAGATATAACTACAGAACAAGACGGTAGAGCGTCCGTATTATAGGCCTTACGAAGCGGTCCTTTACAGATGTAGTTATGGAACGCTCTTGAAGCTAGACGATAGAGCCCTTTTCGAGGAGGATACAGAAGGTACCATGGGTGGTACCTAAGACCAAAATGGTCGTTGGGCATATAGCTATAATATACT
The DNA here is from genome assembly GCA_030765085.1 of Allium cepa. Taxonomy (NCBI): domain Eukaryota; kingdom Viridiplantae; phylum Streptophyta; class Magnoliopsida; order Asparagales; family Amaryllidaceae; genus Allium; species Allium cepa. Next base: position 607,580,082 of record CM060938.1, on the reverse strand, counting down.
AGTTATTAGGGTTTAATCTACTATGGAGTAGATGGGCACAATTCATGAATAGGGGTGAGAATCTTGTAACCTAATGAACGTAATATAAGAGTAAATGGAAATAAAATGATATATGTAGAATTAAGCCTAGAAGTATATAATTTATTCATTCACAGAACTTTTTTTCTGACCCCCCTCCTCATAATATCCTACAGGATAAGTAGATGGCAGAGACTTCTCAGCTATGTGACACTTGCTTAGAAAGTGTTATTATTTGGGCTGGTATCTACCTACTATTATATTTTAATCAATTCTGCTATGAGATAATTAGTTGGGCTCTAATATATTTATCTTTGCCTATTTGCAAGATACCAGATTCCCAACTCGGGTTTCAGTGGGCGTGCATTTTAGCCTTTTTACGATAAATCCGGGCCCACTGGAATTCAGGTTGTTAAAATTAGGATAAGAAACTTGAGATTTGATCTTGATTAATTTCCCCTTGCTTGATTGCTTAACTCTTAATTGATTTTCCTCTTTTTTCCTAGGTTATGACCGACTTGCTTTTCTTCTTTTCTTTATGTTTTTAAATAAATGAAAATATGAATGCGAAGACAAATTGGAACGTGTGTTTTAAGGGTTATGGTGAGGAAATTACCCATAAACCCTTGTTTTATTCTCTTATTAGTTATCTAATAAACCATTTCCATAAAGTCATTCTTTATTTTTAATTAATTAAGTTCGGCCACTGTTATAAATTTCCAAATCTCAATCCTCTTATAACTCTAATATTTACATTATTCTATTTAATTTATCTAATTAAATCTCCCAAATAACGTTATTAAAAAATAGGTGTGTTACACCCAATCCATCAAAGGCTTATGGCCGCAAAAAGTCCGTACCTTCCAAAAGTCACAACCATCAAAGGCTTATGACCACAAGAGGTCTTTAGCCATCAAAGGCACCAGCCATCAAAGGCTCATAACCGTAAGAGGTCCCTGGCCATCAAAGGCCCAAAGTCTTTAGTATCATCATTACAAGGCCTCGCTGTAGGGCCTCCTAAAGGAAGGTTGGAGTAAGACTTTAGTGATGCCATGAAAGGCTTCAATAAAGCACTGAGAAAACCTTCAACTCCTACCTATATGCCTTGGTTGAAGCACCTCCTAGGAGGAGGTTGGAGTAAGCCTTTACTTCTACCATCAAACGTGTAACACCCCATATTTTTGTATAATTAAATAATCCAATAATTATGAAAACGGTGAAAATAAGAATTTTTGGAATTTTCAAAATTTAGCCTTAAAACTTATTCCATTGTGTTTGTGGTGATTTTTTGATCAGTTTACATATATAATATGTCTCAAACGGAGTTCGTATGAAAAAGTTATTGATGTTCAAAGTTTTGTATCGAGAAATAATTATACATGTAAATGTATGTAAATATATTTGTTATAAATAAATATATGTGCATATGAAATTCTAGAAATAACATGCATTTGATATTTAAAATAGACGCACGTCATAAAGGTAATTAATTAACACTGTCATTATAAAGAAAATTAATTAAAATCAGTAATTAAAGGCAATTAATTAACATTAGCAGACAATGTAATAAAATTAGCTATTGGAGAAAATTAATTTATATTAATTGGTCACACCTGAAATTCAAAATAGACAAGTTTTGTATTTGGAAATTAATCAAACAATTGACGGTGATTAATTAGAAAAACATGCAACATAAAAAAGTTAAACGTTGATGATTTATAAGGTTTAAAAGTTAACGTTTATAAATAACATTTAATAAATAAATAAGACACGTTTAAAATCCAAAATAGACGTGCGTTATAAAGAGCATTAGGTCAAAGAATGAATGAGATTTAATTAGAAATAATAGGAAACGTTCAAATGCTAAAGGTTTATAATAAATAAAACGTTTAAATACAAATTAGACGCGCTCATTCTGCACCCTTTTGAACGGCCTAATTTGCATCGTTTTAAGTGGACGGATGATGCTATTTTGAGTCTCTATAAATAAAGAGGTAGGGCTAGCCTTCGAACTCATGTTTTAATAAATGGGTGCATAAGCCCTATCACTCTTCTTTCTCCTCCAATTCTTCATAAATCAGTTATTTTAGATTTACACCTTTTGAATTAAAAGTTGGAGATAGAAATTATAGGTCTAAAATAGAGATATTCAAATAAAGTTGTCCGAATGAGGTAAAGTTCTCAGATCTGGTTCTCTAGTTTATTTATTTTATTTTTCTTTAATTAGATTGGATTTTTGTACCTATATACATCCCAATTTGTGGATCCAAATATGGTTGCAATAGGGAAGGCTATGGATAATAGAACTGGGTTAAAACTCAGATCTGGAACTTGGAGTGTTTTCTTTCCATATGAGTGGATTTAAATTATTTTTTTTTTACGTTTATGATATATTATCGTTAGATTCCCTTTTTATATTCAGCATTTATTTCAGTAAATAGTTCTATTGAAAGCTGTAAATTGTATAAGAGAGCTTATATTTAATTATTAATTATATGGAAAAGAAGATAGTAATCAAATTAAATATGAATAATATTAGGCTTGACAGTTAGAGAAATGTCTAAGCCTAAAAGTAAGAATTTTCAGTTACTTACGTATATTTTAAAGCTGAAATTTAGCCTGCAAATGTTAGCATCTTTTTATTTCTTTTCACACTAATAAATTAGTTAAAAAGAAGAATTTGCAAATACGGACTAAAATCGAAAAACGCTAGATTTACAAAAAAGATGTAAGAAGAACTGAAATAAAAAGAGAAAAATAAAAATTTACAGTAAATTACGCTAAAATGGGAGAAATAAATAAAAAGGGGAAATTTTATAACTTGATTGGAAAGTTGGTGATAGATTAATTGGTTGGTTTAGAAAAGTTGATACATTTCCGTAGTTTAATATTTAAAAGATAATGATAAACGTAATTGTAAGAATAAAAGAAAGCAAAAGGGAATTAGTGTAAAATAGATACACTGTTATATTTTTCACTACCCAGAAAGTAACGAAATAAACAAAGAAATTTCTTGTAGTTACGGATTATTATTTATAACATTATTTAGTATTAAAACATGGAAATGGATCTTTAGCATAGTTTTTGTAACCAACCAAATAGAATAGAACTACTTCCTAGAACATAAGAAAATAAAGTGAAGAATTAAAGGAAGTAAAGAAGAAATCAAGTTAATTATTTGATAATACTAGAAGCAATTAACATAAATGTACCTAGATCTGCATATACTACGCAGACAGTAGAATAAAAGCGAAGCAATTATTATGATAAGTAAATTTGTGACAGTCGGACATAGTCCCAAGCCAAGATTGTCATATAATATAATATAAGAGAATTAAAGAAAATTCAATATCATAATAAATAAGACAAATTAACAGAAGAGGCTTATTTCAAAACTTACACTAGGTTAATAAGCAAACAAAGAAACATGACCCATACCAACAGCAGACCCTTTCAGTTAGGAACTATTGGTATCACAATGGTTAAGTGAGGATGGGACAGGATTATGCTAATTAAGGTAAATAATTAGCCAACAGAATAAGAAAAGTAAACTAAACACTGAATAAAAGATAAGACATAGGGTCTAATAAAATAATAAGATGCGTTTGGAGTAGCCCAAAGGACGAAGAGCCTAACGAAGCAGTTCATCATAGATTCCAGCACAGAACAAACATGTCCAACTTAGTTATTTTGGGCTAGAAGGAAGTATGAGACTTCAACGAGACGTGATTGTACTCAAGGACGGCCCGCTAGGGTAGGCATAGTGAAGCAGTCTTCTGGAGGTAGGTCTATAGGTGTTCCATCAAGAGAGTATGCCTTGACTGCTTTTGCATGGCAGGACCATAGTTGGCAGTCAAAAGTGGTTGATGTTTGGAGTAGGATATTCATATGACACCGTACTTTGACTTGCGAGTAGGTTTCAGTGGGCAGGACCTAAAAGGATACTTGCATGTGGATACCAGGCCAACATCAAACCAAGAAGCGAGATCGGGAAAGGATAGAGTTAAACCAAAAGGCCAATGATTCTTTCACTATCGAGACATTGGATGAGGGGCATAGCCAATTGGATATTTAAATTGTTTGCAGTAGGGCACGACTACTTAACTCTTTAGAGCTCTTTCGATTAGTTAAGGGGTGGCTGCGTGGGACCATAGCCATGATAAGAAAAGAGACAGACCAAGTAGAATATCTGTATTGTAGGACTAATGAAGTAGTCCTTTATAGATATAGAAAATCCCCGACTGAGTTTCGTAAAAGGTAGACCTTGTTAAGCTGGATTCAAGGAGTAGACAGAAAGATTACGTATAGTCCTCAAGGTATGCAATGGGTGGCACATTCTGGATGTCCGAGCATTAGTATAGGCTAGTGAAGACGTAGTTTTATGTTGTCATAGTAGACGATAGAACATCTGTATTATAGGCCTCACAAAGCTGTCATTTACAGATGTAGTCACAGAACCTCTAAGAGAAAGACGATGGACGGATGGAGTCCTTTCTGAGGAGGATACGAAAGGTACTATGGGTAGTACCTAGGACCGATGCGGTTATTGGGCACATAGCTACATGTATATTAGTTGTTAGGTTTTAATCTACTAGGGAGTAGATGGGCGCGATTAATGCGGAGAGGCGAGAGTATTGTGAACCCAATAAACCTAATATAACAGTAAATGGAAATAAAATGATATATGTAGAATTAATCTTAGAAGTGTATAATTTGTCCATTCATTAGAACTTTAGTCCTGATCCCCTCCTCATAACATCATATAGGTTAGGTAGATGGTAGAGACTTTCTAGCTTTTAGACACTTATTTAGAAAGTGATATTATATTGATGAGTATTTACTTACTATTATATTTTAATCAGTTCCACTATGAGATATTTATCTGAGCTCTGATATATTGTCTTTGCCTTTTTGCAGAACACCAGAAACCCAACTCGGGCTTCAGTGGGCTTGGATTTTAGCATTTTTGTGAAAATTCAAACCCACGGGAATTTTGGTTGTTACAAAACTTGTCACTAAAGCACCAGAATTCCTTCGATTCCATCATCAAAGGCCTTGCTGAAGCATCTCCTAGAAGAACCGAATAAGCCTTTAATGCCAGTCATTAAAAGCCTCACTAATGCACTGTAATCTTCAAGGGGAAGATCAATCGAAATTGGAGCCAAGTAGTGCTCTAAATCAATCAAAATCAAAGCCAAGTAGTGCTCCAAATCAATCATTCTTCAGGATGAAGATCTATTAAAATCCGAGTCAAGTAGTGCTCTAAGTCAAACAAAGTTTGCTAGAGGAAAGCCCATCAAATAGGAGTAATTTATGCTTCCCAACAAATGCAATTTACAACCACTAGACAAGCGATTTTGGTCTTCTTCTATTATTTTTAGATATGGATTTCGGGAATTCTATTATTATTACCAAATTTGGTTTTCTAGCCTTCTTATATTATTTCAAAATATGGATTTCTATACTTACTATTATTATTACGGATTTAGATTTCTGCGTATTATTTCCAAATATGGATTTCTAGACTTCTACTTTTACTACTAGATTTTGATTTCTGGTCTTCTCCTATTATTTCCAGTCATGGATTTCTGGACTTCATTATTACTACCTGATTTGAATTTTTGATCTTCTCCAATTATTTCCAAATATGGATTTCTGGTCTTCTATCACTGAATTTGGATTCTGGTCTTTTCCTATTATTTCCAAATAGGTATTTCTAGACTTCTATTATTACTATTGGATTTGGATTTCTAGTCTTCTCCTATTATTTTCAAATATGTTTTTCTTGTCTTCTATTACTATTACCGGATTTGGATTTTTGGTCTTTTATTACCTCCAAATATGGATTTATGGAATTCTGTTATTACTATCAGATACGGATTTCTGGACTTCTTGTATTGCCAGAAAAGAATCTCCAGTTTTCTTTTATTATGGCCCGACATGAATTTTTTTCTCCTCTTTCTATCAGAAGGACATTTTATTATTAAAAGGGTTTTAAGATTATCATTTATAATCATCAGGTAGGCCTATTGATCTTCTATTATCATTGCTAGATGGATTTCTAGTCTTTTCCCCCTATGATGTACGGAAATTACAACTCACAAAAAAAATCTAGTCTTTAATTCATGAAAATTGTTACTACATAAATTTCTAAATTTAATAAACTCCACAATTGCCATTATCTTGCAAGCAAAAGATCTCCTCATAATCTCTTGAAAAGTTTAATCAAAAGGCTAAAATTAAAAGTCATGACTTATTTTGTAGGAAAATAACACTAAAAGGGGAATCTCGCTAAAGGTTGAGCAAAACAAAGAAATTTATGGTTTTATCCTAAAGGATAAAAAGCTTCTTTTATACAAGGATGGATAAATATTACCCTTATAATTTTAATGTCGAAAATGATGTGGTCAAAGATGGCATCACAAGGGAATCAACACTGCTAGGTTCTTTGACCAAGACCAATGACTGCATAGATTCAAGGATAGGCCAATTCAATAAAACTATGACGCTGCTTCACTTCAATACCACACCATATCACCTCGTTATTTATGATTTTCGCATCTCTTCGGTGATGCCCCTTGACCACATCACACTCCACAATTTCATGATTCATCAGCATCACATTCAATGAAAAAGGGAAAGGATCAACGTCGCCGTATCTCATGAAGAGATGTAATTCTACCATGCTGCATTTCATACTAATTGAACTCCGTTCACATCGCTCTTCATCAAATCACCTTCCTTCAATGGCATGCGATGACCCCACATTTAGTATGGAACCTCAAGACCATGCCAGCAATATCGCATGTTAAAAAAGCTGGGGAGGATGCCACTCCTAATCAACATCGCTTATCATGGACATTATACTCAACTGACGTCTACTTTCACCAATATGGGCAACGTCGCTGTTACTATACAAAAAGCCTTATAATTCATTAAAGACGCCTATCACAAATGTCGATTAACCTAAACAATGCTGCTTTCCATCAACGACAATTAAAGACAATGAGATCTTCTTTCAACATCGAACCTCAAATACTACCACACCATTTCCACATTGAACAAGCAAGGCGGTAGGTCAATGTTAATAAAATTTCTTGTCAACACCACAAACTCGAATTATGGAATAAATTTTATCTCTTAAGTGGATGGAAAGAAGTAAGAAGGGTCTATCTTCCTCGAATTTCCTTTCAAGTTGACTATTAGAATACAAAGTTGCTCAGAATGATCTTTCGACTCAGTTGAAAGGGTCGGCTTCCTTCTTTATTAACCTTTTAATTCTTTTGAGATAGATTGGTATTTCCTTTGAAAGCTACCTTTTTAATCGATGGAGGTATCTTGGGAAGTTTTTCCTTTGATGATAATGACTTTGTCGAAGGACTTGATGGTTGTGTAGCTAGGACCTATTCTAAGAATCTGAAAGAAAGATTCCGACCCTGTCGGAAGCAAGGTGGTTTTGGTGATAAAGCTTTAACCATGAATCTTGGTTAGGGTTCCGACCTTGTGGAGAGCTTTAGGCTTAATTGTCCTTGGTTTGGACTAGGGATCTCAAGTTGAAATGACTTGGAATGAGCTTTCGTCTTTGTCAAAGCTAAACCCTTAGGCTTCTTGTATTAATCAAAAGTTTCGGTGGATGGAGGTTTGGTCTCGACCATGTCGAGAGTAGTTACTCAAGGGAAAGTTGCTTTAAGTGTGTACCTGAAGTTATTTCAATCTATAAGGTTTTGAATGTGTCGATAATGGCCTTTCGATGTAGGCAAAAACTGGAACACAAGAGTAAACTTGAAAAAAGCTGTAATGAAACAATAAAGTAATCTAAAATACTTGAGACTTCCCTTTCGTAAGCTAAAGATGAATTTATTACTTGAAGTCCCCAAATCAATTTAGTAATTAGGGTTAACCACACTTTTGATTGAAGAAATACAAGTTTAAAATGGGATGAATTAGATCCCCAAAATGTGACCCCTTGCGTCCAATTTATAGATGTGGGTCAGCATTTTTGACCCTGATGCTTTTGACTTGGTCGAGAGGTAGCTGCCGAATGACTTAAGTATGTTGTTGCCTTTGCCAAAAGGTATGATCACACTCCTCTTCTTTATGTTTCCTTCTAAGTGCTTCCGACTCTATCGATAGCCTTTTTCAATGGTTTCGATGATATTGAGGTGCAGCTGGTTTCGACGATGATGGTTCTTCTTAACTCTTGTTTGTAACTTAATGCTGAACTCCCTTGGGGTGCGATGAATTTAACCAGTTCGAAAGGCTTATTGTAGCTTTCGAATGGGTTGCTCTGGACAATGCTTACTTCCGCATGGTTTAGATATAGGCGAAATCTTTGGTTTCAAAAGCTTTGGTGCATATATAAGGAGTTGTTCTCCATTGCCTTTGAAAGATGCTACTTTGAATCATTCAAAAGGTCTTCATGCATATGGATTCATCTAGTCAAAAAGGTTGTTAATAAAGTGGAAAGGGTGTTTTCGACTCCTTCATCTCCTTCGAAAGGTGTGAACCCACTGGATCTTGATCGTAGAAACCTTCTGTCACCTTCAAATGGTCCTAATCTTCCAGACCTTGACGATAGCATCTCTTTGACTCCTTCGAAAGGTTTAACTAGAACCCTCTGCTCTTGTCGTTCTTTTACTTCTACTCAAAATGGTTTCGACTATGTCAAGAGGTTGATTTTTGGAATAACATTTCCCCTCTCCCTCTCCCCTCCCCTCTCCCCCCATGATGGGATGCTCGTAACTTTCCAAGTCATCTATGTCGAAGCATTGAAGTTTCCTTCCCTTTGGTCCCACCGCGTGAATCTGGGCCGCTTACTTAAATCCGATCTAACGGTTAATAACTTCTAGAAGACTTTTCTTATAAGTACGCTCTTTCTCCTTCTTCATCATTTACCTACAACAAAAATTTCGAGTAAAAGTAGAATAATTCCCCAAACTTCTCAAACATTATCTCTACATCTGGAAATCAAAGTAGAAACTAAATGTAAGTTTGAGATTATCTTTGCTTTTACAGTCTCTCTTTATCTCTTTTTTTATGTTCCACGGTGAAGCATACCCTTTTCAGATCTTTCAATCGGGATTCTGATTTCGAAAAATGTTTGAATTACAATTTTTCTGAGTTTATCTAAGTTTTTAAACATTCGATTTGTTTGACAGAACCCAGCGATTCAATTTCATGAATCAATACAATTCATTCTTTCATTTCCAGTGCTTTGGTTACAATTACTCTTTAGAAAACCTGGGTTTTTGTCTTTTAAAATTTTTAAAATTGAAATTGTTGGTTCATGTTATAATACGTGCACTTATCGAATTTGGTTTATTTGTTTAGCAAAATTCTAAAACTTGGGCTAGCAATCTGGTTCGGGGAAGACAAAAGCATATGCTTTCTTCACCCGGAAGTATCAAGTGTACGGATGAATAATTGGTGCCACAAAATGAACCGTCTACCCCTTCGAAAGGTATTAAGGTGGCAATATTGGTTTCGTTTCCTTATCCACTTTCGATGGGGTGGAAAGGAGTTGAAGGATGAATTTAATCAACCTTGTCGAAAGGCCGTGTATTTAAGTAGATTGTAGTCACCACTTTCGAAGGCAAAATGTTTTGACTTAGTCAAAACCTTTGTGTCGATTGCAATTCATTTTCTCTAGTTATCCTATGGGACCATCATACACTTCGACCCTTTCGACACTGTATTAATCTAATGAGTCGAAACCCTCTAGAATTATTTTTCTCCAATATTTTCGAAACATTCTAAGTGCTTATGCGTTTAACTTAGAACCTTTCGACTTAATGAAAGTATAAGGTTTCGATAATATTTATTTCTCTTAAGAAACCTAAGTCGTTGGTTTCGACGGTGTCGAAGGGCCGTGTTGCTTTGTTTGTAAAATGTTGTAGTGTATATTTTCATTTAAGTTCTTTAAGTTAACTTTAAACATTTCTCTTTTATCAAGTTGGTTCCTAGAAAGCTTTCGATATTGTTGAAAAGAATCACTATAAATTCCCATCTCTCCTTTCAACCATGTCGAAAGCCTAGTGATGGCTCATATTTGTGCTTCTGACGCTGTCGAAAGGTTGTGGAAAAATGTTAATTTTTCGCTTTCGATTCTATCAAAAGCTCTTTATCTTTTATTTCAACCTTAGCATTTTTTTGAGAATTTGAAGTTCAATTATTGGCTTTTTTTAATTTTTTCATGTAGGTTTTTGAAATTTTTGAAATAATACTATGTTCATATTAGATTTGTAAATTTTAACTGAAACATTTTCAACTGGAAGAATCATGAGCTCTCTAAAGAAACTTGATGCCATTTCAAAGCATTCTATGGTATCTTCTCAGGATGAGGGGTATGCTATCCACAAGGATTTCAGAATTATCGGTGTGGAAGCTATTCCACCTAGAGACACAGATACTATAACAACCCTCCTGAAGGGTTCTACGCTTACATTATCGTCCACACATGGCATGGAGGATTTTTGCCTTTTCCTAAATTCTTGTCCATATTTCTTTCTCATCTTAGGAATGCTCCAATTCAGCTATCTCCAAATGTCTATACCTATCTCTTATCTTCGGAACTAATGGCATTAAAGTCTGGACATCCCTCCCTAAACACTAAATTTTGAACTACTCGACCCGATTAATCAAACTTAGCACTCTCAATCATCAGTTCTTCAATGCTAACCCCTAAAGAAGCTTATATCGGGTGGGATCAATAAATTTAAAGACTAGAAAGCCCAGTTTTTCTTTGTCTGATGTTTCCCAAACATTAGTGGGGTCTTTTCTTCTCCTTGTAAGTTTAAATTTCATTATCTTCCTTCCATTTTATTACTTCCCTTGTCTAATCTTCATCTCATACCATGTTCTCCTACCAAGGAACCAAAAAAAGTAGATAAAAGAACGATGTAGTCTCTTATTGGAGCTTCTGCTAAGATAGGAAATTGACTAAAGCTTTTGATACCATCGAACTTGAGGAAGTATTCTCTTCTCCTCCCTGGCCAAAGGGTTTTGGGGCTACCCCTTTGATCCAGCATACTTCGAATGGAAAACACTTCCTCTCCTTAAGAGATTCCAAACATTTTTCCCCTAAGTCACCTATTGTCTTAGACTGCTCTGGTAAATTATAGGAACTGCATTCTTTTTTATACTTATTTCTTTTTGAATTATTTTGCTACCTTTTAATCTGTTTGGGACCTTTACAATTACTTCTCGGGTTACTGTGCATGTTAGTGATGCTCCTTCCCTTTCTACGATCTCTAGTGCACTATCCATTATCGAATCCTTTGCCAAAACCAAGAAGGACTTCAAAAGGAAGTTAGTGGAATCATCTAAAATAGAACAACCTAAGAAGGCTGCTAAAGTTATTAATGTAGAGTAGGAGGAATGTTTATCTCTTGACAAAGCTCCAAAGAGCCTAGTTGTGGAAGCTCCTAAAGATAAACCAGTGCAAACTCCTACTGTGAACGGTCCCTCCCTCGCATATCCATTTCATACTCTCCAGCTGCTCTTGCACAAATTCAACTGGGCTTGGATATGCATCCCACTCCAAAGCACACTCCCTCTAAGCCAATATCTTCTTCTCCTTCTGTCAATTTTGAAGAGATGTCCTAGTCTATCTTAAACTCGAAGTCTTTCACTTCCATTTGCCTGCCTTCTTCCATTCCATATTTGGGGGGCATTATCTTTGTCTAATAGAGCAATAATTTTTGGTGAGTTCTACTTCAAATGACCTTATCATTACTAGTTTTATCTAAATCTCTAACTTGCATTGAACTCTCTTCTTTTAGATTTCTAAGAGTTGGTTAGCTCTTCATGAGCATGCATTCAATCTTTCGTTGAATAATATAAATTCCAGGAGGAAATCTTGACCCTTAAGAATCAAGTATCTACTTTTTTACAGCCAAAGATGAAGCGACTTTAGAATTGGAACGATTAAGAGCTTCTCTTACTGAGCTGAACTTATCTCTTGGTAGAAAGAAGGGCACGTCAACTCCTTACCGACAAAAAATTTGCTATGGAGCTTACTTTAAAAGATTCCAATGAGGAAAAAGCTCGGTTAATAGCAAAGAAGGTTTCATTGAAGTAAAAGTTCAAGAAAAATAGGACTTTATTGAAACTTGCTGTCGATGTCAACTCCGATGCCAAGCAGTGAGTATCTAAATTTCTTAGTATTACTATTGGGAAAATAATATTGAACTCTTGTGAAGAAGTCCTCATGCTCGCTTGTGCTGACGACTTTAAGAAGTGTCCTAACTTTAGTTTCCCCTTGCTTGACTCTGCCCTGGTTGATAGAGTAATGGGCAAGATCAAATAAACGAAGCAAGGGATTATACCTGCAGAGGAGGAGAAAATCAGTGCCTCCAATATTCTATGCTTCGACGTCTCTTCCTTTGAAATTGAATCTAAATATGAAGACGAGGGTGACAAAAATGATGCCATTGGAGAAGAAGGCGATGGCGGTGGTTATGCCAATGACGATGATAATGATGATAATGACAATAACCCTGCTGGCGGCCAAGGTTCTGATGGAGACAAATAGGGCCACTTCGGAACTTCTTAGAAGGATGGTGGAGATGATGCCAAAACTTCTAAAAAAGATCCATTTTCCTAAAAGGACGTTCCGCCTGAATCCACCGGGCCTTCTGCTCCTTAAGAGGATGAGTCTGCTCCCGCTAATGTTGAAGAGCCTAAGGGAAAGAGTAGGCTTCCCAGACTTCTGTCTGGATATCATAGGTATGGGATTCTATGTTTAAAGTCTTTCACTCCGAAGATAATAATAATATAAATCATTCATCTTAGATAAGGATGAAGTCCATCCTCGCCCATAAAACCAAAATAGAAAGAAAACAAGCTGAAGTAAATAGGTTATATAAGGAGTTATACCAGCAAATAAAGGAGCATAATATACCCACTGATAAGTATCATAGGCTTGATAGGAGTGCCTCGGTGTTGGTTTTCCTTTAAACATCAGAATGTTGCCCTCTTACTAAAGAGAGCTCGGCTTCGATACGACGCTCACCTGAAGGAAAATCAAAAGTTAATTACTTTATTTTGGATGCGGATTGAAGAAAGAGACATCTTAGTCAACATTTTATGTAAAGCGTTTTATAGACATTCAATTATTATTTTTCCATACTTTAGAAATTTAGTGGGGGTTTACTTAGACGTTTTCATAAGAGATATCTAAATGAATTTGGATCTGACCCACATCCTAAAGCTTGTTGGAGCTTACCATGAGTCAGGTCGATTCCTCAAGATCTCTCCGTGAAAAGCATAATTACTATAAAGGTAAATTTATCATTGAATTATTCTATAAGTCTGTTTTGTATGAACTAGACGAATGATCGGAAACATGTAACTGTGTATTGATTTATGAATATTCATTTCATTCTTGCTTTTTATGCTTAGCCTCTCTTTATTATATTATTACAGAGTGACTTTTCATTAAGTTGACTTGTTTCTAGAGATCATTTAAGTCAATACGTTAGGCTGTGGAATCTTATCTCAAAAAGGCATCAATTTAAAGTATTCAAAATTTGTAAGATATTTTTTCTTTGAGATTTACAAAAAATCTACTTGGAATATCCTCGCCTTCGCTTTGACTTCCTTAGTGATGAGAAAGAAACACTTCTTAAGGAGATCAGAACATTTCAAACCAAATTAATCGGCGGTCATGATAATCCTCAGCTAGAAAGTGGGAATATAGCAAATGCCTGCCAGTCTAGAAGGAGTCACTATTCCTTTTGATTCAACAGTTACACTTTCCGCTAACTCATTAGATAAACTTAGAAAAGTAGTTTCTCAGCATTAGATGTGAACAAATTGTTTATTTTATCTTTCAACTTCGTTGTTGTTTGAGTTGTAATCTGTTATTATAATAATGAAGTGATTTTTCATCTTGATCTTGACTCTATTAGGCATCTTTTTGCTTATATAGGCATTAAAACTATTTGCAGCTCCTCTCCCTCATGATTTATCATCATGCATTTCCAGCTAAGAGAGAAACTGATAAAATCATGTGGAAGGAGTGAACCTAGTGATGGTGCCTTACTAAAGGGTTCGGTGGTAACACCGAAGCCTTGAAGTGGCATAGAAGATATTTCCTTCATAAAACCATTGTCAGTAATTTGAAAGATCAAGTTGCCTATCTTGAGGCCGATGTCAAAAGTAAGGATGAAGCAATCATTGCACTCAAGCGGCAAATTAAGACAAATCCCTCAATCGACTTCAATAATAAGATGTCAAAGCTTGTTCAACAAATTAGTTAACTTGGAGTTGAAATTGGAATATAGTCAAGCGTAGTGCAAAACATTGGAATTCGTTATGGGAGACAAGCTTTCAAGCATCGATTTATCAGTTCCTCGCAATACCCCCTCGGTTTCCAAACCTACAAGATATTTTCATCTCCCGATTAAGAAATTCCCTACTATAATCAACCCTCCCCCTAACTTAGATGAGAATGTTGTGGGGAATTGGTGCTGAAAAGTTAAGTTCAAAATAGCCAAGTGTTTTGACAAGCAAAAGAAAGCAAAATATTCTCAGACTATCAGTTAGTATGGTGTCAAGAATCAAAAGCTTGAACGTGATAATTTCTTCCTTCAAAAGTGTGTCACGGAGTTAGAAAAGAAAACAAGACCTTTAGGGGCGAGAATAGAGCTTTTAAGCGCGCTCTGAAGACTAATATTGAGGCGATCGATGATGTAGATGAATAAGAAAAAAGGAAAAGAAACTTAAAGAAGTCCTTTGTCGCAATTCTTCACATAATTGATCAACTGATAGCTGAGAATCTTGACAAGGCTGCTCAAGAATTGCAATTTATTCGTATATCTGAAATGTATAAACTTGTCTTGTACATATATGAATCACTTCATAGTTTTGTAAATAATTTCATGACTTATGTAAATCATATGAACTTTGTAAATATCACCTGATTTGTAATCCTTTTTGTAATGTCACTATTGAAATGCCTTTTGACAGCTCATACATTAATTTTTGTACTTGATGAATCTTTCATCATCTTTGCTGTACTGATTTTCCTGAAAAGCATGAAGTAAACAATATTTCTAATAATTAGCTTGAAACCGACGTACTAGTCTATTTATATCATTCGCTTAGATTAACAAATTATCTTGTTCATTGCATGAAAGTATTTTATATTAAATGTCTAAATCTCATCTTTAACCGTGATGAGAGATAATCAAGAATTTAACTTCAACCATTTAGTTGGAATAACTAAAATTTGTTGATAGGAAATCCCGCCTATCACAAGGGCATAAATGTTGGAATGTAATCTTTAAGAGATATTTAATAGACATTTAAATCCAAAAATCATTATCTGAATTTCTGTATTAAAAACCCATTGACCCATTCTTTGGTATTAATGGACTTTAAAAAATTAGAAATCTGAGACTTAGATTCGAAACTCATACTAATGATCTTCACGATAATATTCATTGACCCAGATTTAGGCATTTGTGATGGATAAATAGAAATCCATTATTGAAATTTTGCACCTAGACTAGGGTCAAATAAATAATAGTTTTGATCCAAATTTGGTTATAACAAAGATAATAATGATCAATAAAGACCCAAAACCAATATTTGAGCATAAGTTAATGAAATCGTAAAATGAATGTCCCAAGCCAAGATTTGGGTATTAAATGATGCAATTCTGATATGAGGGACCCAAAACCCAGATTGGGGTATTAATAGATGATGTTTGGAAATGAAAGTCCCAAAACCCTAATTCGAGTATCACTAAGCGGTGTTTTGCTTCACCATTCGCTTCTATCCTCTTCGACTTGTATGAACCTTCAGTTTTTGAATATATAGAAATAATCTAATTAGCTGCTTGTTGAGCTTGGACGACTTAGTCTATGATCGGATATGCCATTTTCTCAAGCTTGGACGTTATAGTCTTTTACTTAGTGAGCCACCTCCGAGCCTTGGACATCTTAGTCCATTATTTGATGAGCCTCTCTTGGGCTTGGACGTATAAGTCCATTATTGGGTGTGCCTCTTCTTGGGCCTAAACATCTTATTCCTTTGTTGAATGAGCCTCTTCTTGGACTTAGACATCTTAGTCCATTGTTGTCCGGTGCTCATGGTTATCTCATCTTAGAGGCTGAAACAAAGGACTTACCCGACCTCCATCCAAGAGGTGCCCGACCCTGGCCCTTTTGTGGCATGGATAGGGGCTTATTTTGTGCTTTATCCTGGCTATCTTATAGAGTGGATAAAGGCTTACTATGTCCTTCCTCCAGGAAGTGCTTTACCCTAGCCATAACATGGTGTGGATAAAGGCTTGTTTGGTGCTTTAACCTAACCATCTTATGGCACGGATAAAGGCTTACTCTGTCCTCCCTCCAGAAGGTGCTTTGACCTGACTAAAAATACGACCAAGGGCTTGTCCGGTGCTTTAACCTAGCAATCTCATGGCAAGGCTAAAGGCTTACCCGCTTTAACATCCCATATTAATAGGCCCAAAACTAAACGCTACAGTTTCTGCAACCGTCTATAGTATTAGCTTCTGGCGACTAAATGGCTAAGTTAATGGTAACTATAATATTAGAAGCACTTGAATATGAAACAAAACACAGATTTCAAAACAACATTTCTTCATTAAATTTCTAAATAGATGTTCCACATTCCTAATACATAATCCCAATATGTTTCCAGGCACAGATAAAATATACTTATTACAAAATACGCCAAGAGTGATATATGAAGATACCCCCTTGCATAATCAGAGTCATATAGCCATAATTGACTTAACACAAACACTGGAAATACAACAAAACATAAAACTGCAGCAACTAAATAACTATCCGTTTGCCTCCTACATGCCTTTGGTAGTTTTATTCGTCATTCTACTAAAACCTGAAAGGGATCTTAAACCCTTCGCCTAATCAAAACAATTTTGAGCATCAGAGAGTTTAAGGAGAAAACTTAAACTTCGAGTCAGACATAAACTCTAGTATGAATAATACTATAGATCCCGGTTAAATATGTTAAGTGGGACCGCGCCGCTTAGTGGAATTGGTTTCCACTCACTGACATCTTTTTAAACATATCTTTGCAAAACCTTTTCCTATAACCAAAGCTGGTTAAATGCTGTAAAGCATCATTATGTAAACATACATAAATATCAGGTAATAAATGAACTATTTGTTGAGACACATAAGTTTTGTTTGGCTAACTTTTAACCTTTGGCTGACTCGCGCCTACTAGACAATATAAAAAAATTAATATAACATCTATTAGATACTCCTATTCTGGACGGTTTGTCCTTAACTATCTGTTAAATACTTCCCTTCTGGACAGTCTGTCCCTAACTTAATCATCTCCCAGGTCTTCCTGATCTTAATAGTTTTTCGAGCTCACTAATAACATATGTGTATACAAACATATATTTATTTCAGTGTGTAATCATAATTTTGGTCTACCTGTGACCAAGCCGTACACACTGGAATTTTGGACAACAATTATTTGGGGCAAGTAGCTAATGCATAGACCACGACCCTATACCAGTCTCATTTGTTATTCTAATATCTAAGTATTTTCACTTAGGGATCCCTTCCCATGATTTTCCTTGAAAACATTTTCAAAATTATTTATAATCTTTAAATTGAACTTACACAAGGAAAATATACAATCTTTATGTTTTACTCAAAATCATCTTTCCATGCTATGTGAGTGTGTGTCAATATATATATATATACATACTTTACTCAAATCTTAGTTGATGAAAACGTTTAAGCATTTGAAAGTACCATTTTCGACTCCATTGAAAGTACCCCTTTATAAACCTTTAAAAGCATCTCTTTCTAAATCAAGTAGAACCCTTTATTTATCTAGGACAAAAGGCCAAAACCATTCCTTTCGAAAACATACTTCAAACCATTGAAAACTTTCCTTTCGAAAGCATTAAAACCTTGGATATCCTATCTTAAAACACTTTGAAATATTGCCTTAGAAAACCTTGGAAAAACCATCTATTTCGACCCTTTGGAAACAATCAGAAATAGGACCTTTCAAACCACTTGAAAGCTACCTTTCGACTCCTTCGAAAGCTACCTTTTGACCATATCGAATGCTTTGTTTCTGACCCCTTCGAAAGCTTTGCTTTTGACCCTTTCAAAACCATTTAGAAAATAGTATCTTTCGAAAGCATTAAACCTTTAAATATAAACCTTTCAAAATCTCTTTAGGTTCAACTTAAAACATGAGGAAAAACCTCTTTAAAACCTTCAACTCCTTTGGAAGTTTAGCTTTCAACCCCTTCGAAAGCTCCTCGTTGAAAGCATTGTTTTCGACCTTTTCGAAAGCTTAAAACATAACTTTTAAAATAATATGCTCTTGCCTTTCTAATACTTTAAAACACCTCTTCCAAAACTTTGGGTTATACTTTAGTTATAATAAAAAGGGTAAAGCCTCTAAGTGAAACCTTCCTTTCGAAACATTTTCCTAAACAAGAAGCAATGTTGTCAAAACCATCCCCTCGAAAGAACGGGAGAAGCTGCTGATTTTTAAAAGACTTACCTTTCCACCTTGTCGAAAGCCAATGACTTTGAAAGGCAGAAAGGTGACAGCTAGGGGTTTCAACTCCTTTGAAAGCATGTTTACCTTTCGACTTCATTGAAAGCTTTAAACCTTTATTTTAAATATTTGACCTGGTCGAAAGCGACCAAGTCGAAAGCTTCTTTTAGAAAGAAAAGTGGGCGTTACTTTAGGCTTATAAAACAAACATACTCCAACCTCTTCGAAATCTAAGGTTTCGGCCAAGTTCCCCTTCTACCTTGTCCAGTATGTTACGTACCAAGTTGCTTGATACCATATGCATTGGTTTCGAAAGCTTTGATGTGAAAGGTCTGGGTCGGAACCCTTAATGCCGAAAGTCGCTGAACATGCAAAAAGAATGATTTTCTTGTTTTTAATTTAAAAGAGATAATTTTTCAACTAAGCTCTATTCGTCAAATTTTTATTGGTAACTAAATACTTTTCAGAAAAGTGCTAGCAATAATTTCAAAAATAAACAATGATTTTATTTTTTAAAATGCCCATTCTTCTTAATTAAATATATAAAACATTAAAGTCACATACCTTAAATCATTTTATATATTCATCAAAACACATAGGAAAAATTTGAAAAAAATTTAGAAAATCTATTTTAATATGTTTTTCAACATATAAAAATTTCAAATCCAAATAATTATTAATTTAGTCGTAAAATAATTTATAACCCAATAAACCATTTTCTTCACTAGGAGATTAATATAAAATCCTCATTAGTTCGAAAAATTATGAAAATTGAAACACATCTCTAAAATATCATTTCTGACCTGTATTTAAATTTTCAAAGCATATAGATGTCATTTAGTAGGGCCTACATATCAAACATATCATAGAAACTAATATGAACATGTATAATTCATCAACAAACATATATATATATATATATATATATAAACAACTTTAATCATCCAAAGTGAGACGTCCCGACTTTCCACTCCCGGAAAATCGCATCATCTTTAAGAAAGAAAGGGATAGAAAAGAGAATAGAAAGAAGAGAAGAAAGAAACAACACATCAGAATCTAACAGCGGAACAAATAAATTATATTAATAACATAAATATTACATAGTTTATAATCATTATCAGAGTACACAGATATACAACACATACTAGACAGTTATAAACACCTGTCTAGTTATTACAACTCAATACAACAACTCAGAGAACATACAGCGGAATACTATATATATCTACACGCGGAAGCCTCCTGCTCCATTGCTCCTCCATAATTCGTCAAAGCTAACCTGAATCCTAACCTAAATTCTCTTGACTACTCATAAAAATTTGAGTAACCAAGAGTTTATGAAAACAAAAATAAACTCCGGGTCAGACATGGGTCTGGTGTGAGTAACAGGTTAAAGTTGCTTAACTTTCAAAAACCTTTTGAAAAGAAAGGTATCACGTAAGACTTCCCACACATAAACATGGAAAAGTTTTTACCTTACGCTAACCAAAACATTTGATAGGAAATCCGATGATATTATAATAGTGTCTAGGGTTTTCAAGTAAAATACAGAAATAGCTGGAATGCTTACATCTCACGTTCCAACATAGTTGGGCACAACTAATACGTACGGCACTTATTGGATTTTGGATTCCAAACAATGGCAGGGCTATTGGGTACCGCCCGTTAGAGTACGTGGCCTAGATCAACGTACTGAGGATCACTCCCGACCCCCTGCAACACAAAGCCGGACCCATTCCTTACTGAACAGTTCCGAACAAGACAACCCCATGGTTGTAGCTAACAACCACCCACACAGCCGAATATAAAATGACTTCTAGACAGGGATCAATCTTGCTCTCCAGTGGGCACGACCCACGAAGCCTTGCTGCACATCCCCTGTTTTAGCCATTCCCTGTTGATGAGGCTTGAGGCTACGATTACCTTTATAGGACATATCACTTAGAATGCTCATTGTCCACCTGACGATGTTCTGAAAGCATTCAATCCATACAAGTTCATTACGGGTTCGAACAAAACCGATGGCATTATCTCGTTACACTCATTTTGGAATCACCCTCAGAGTTAACGACAATAACCCTTGCACTCTGAACCAACATCTCGAATCTATAAGAACTAATTCCGTCAACTCATTACGGAATCACCCACAGAGTTATACTGACTCATAGTCCTTACACCTCGAGTCTTCACAAAGCTCCACTTTGATACACGACCTAACGTTATTTGGAATCGATGTGGTTTTCGGATATCCAAATATGGAAACCCGATCCCGGTCTCATCGAAAACCAAAGCGTGTCTTTTAAGGTCCAAGTTGTTTTAAAGGTTTAAAACAATTTAATACAGTATCTTTATACACACAGATAGATAACTCATAATCACAATTGATAATCAACATCATCACATAACAGGTAATTCACATCATCAATATCATATAGATATTCCATATAATACCTTCACAATAGATAACCTATGTTATCATCACAATACAATCAAACATCCATACCACACAATATCATTTATCTCATTACTGAGATCACAAAGCATCCAAGACAATCAATGACATCCATTCATACATAAGCAACGATTTGCTCATCACCGTATAATTAATTTAAAATAAATTAAATTAACTATCTTTAACTCTAATTAATTCAAAATGAATTAAATTAATTACCCCATCTTTAATTAATTTAAATTAAATATAATTAATCATCAATACAAATTTTGCTTACTCAATCATTTAATTGATTACAATCAATTAATCATTCATTATTAATCACCTTAATTATTCCTCTTGATTAATTACCCTTAATTATATTCATGTAATTATCCTTAATTAATTTCACAAATTAATTATCCTCAACTAAACAGTAATTAACCTTTAATTACTCAATTAATTAATTAATCATAATTAATTATCCTAATCCTTAATTAATTACATTAATTAATTATCTTTAATTACTTATTATTGATTAATTAATCATAATTAATCAACTTTAATTATATCATTAATTATAATAATTAATGATCCTTAATTAACCCTTAAATTAATTACTCTAAGTAATTAACTAACTTAATTACTATTTAAACCAAATTAATTATCCTTAAATTAATTTTGTAATTAATTATTTGATTAATTACTAAATAATTAATCCAAATTATCCCATACTTAAACATCTCCACTTAATTACAATTATGTAATTATTAATTAATTACTTAATGTTAACCCCGTTCCAGCATACGAGCTAAAAGGCCTACGAGTTAGAGGCGTCAACGGGTTAAGACTTGAAACGACCTACGACTTAAGGTGCCTAACGACTTAGGAGACCTCACAACTTAAGGAAAGGACCGACTCAAAGAATCCCCGACTCAACTATTATGCGACTCATGGGAGTTTCTAAACTCAGCGACTCACGACTTAAGGAGCCTGATAAGTTAAAGCATTAGCGACTCATCGAAAGGACGACTTAGGGAAAGTACCGACTCATTTGACCTGGCTCCGACTCATCAAAGACCGACTCATCTGATCACGACTCATCCACTTAAGGTCTTACCGACTCATTAGAGCTACGACTCAGGAAAAGTCCACGACTCAACAGGCTAACGACTCAAGAAACCTACTACCTAAGGAACCTGGCGAGTTAAGGAGATTCTATGAGTTAAGGATGGCACGACTCAGGGAGGTTTACGACTCAAAAGATAAGTCGACGCACGACACAAGACTCAGAGGCAAGTTCAGAGTCATGCTGCAAAGGGGTGACTCGTAGATGACTCACGACACATCATGAGTCGGTCACGACTCATCATGAGTCGGTCACGACTCATGACTTGACAGTTTCAGCCTAACATTCTGCCTATAAATACATGGCCATATTCAACATTTGGGGGACTTTGGGGGGGAATGACTTCCTAGGCGCCATTACTCTGCTGTTATCTCGACTTCAAGCAACACTCAAACAACACTTCTATCACTCCAATCACCAAAGACATTTCGACAAATCTCAAGAAGAAAAATAACTCATTCATCATGCATTCGAAGGATTCTTCTACATCGGGGTTTGAGATATTTGTCTAAGTGTGTTGTAATCAGAGTTGATTGTAAAGAATTGTAACTAAATCAGCAATAAAGAGCTTTAAAGTGGACGTAGGCTTGATCCTAAGCCGAACCACTATAAATACTGTGTCTTTTATAGCTTTCCTGTGATTTCTTTGCATATACTTTGTTCCCGTACCAACGGGTGGTGCTTTCACAATTTCCATCTATACACCGGGGTGTTAGCGTTTATTTTCTAGCGTTAACATTTTTGGTGCTTTCACTGAGAATTGAACTCAGGACAGCTGTCATCATTGCTTCGCAGATATTAGAAGAAAGAATTTCTTTAAAAACCAGAAGTATATCTGAGATTATGGCTCCTGGAAGGAAGAGTAGATCTATCAGATCTGGGAATATTCAAGAGGGAACCTCCGCTTCCCCTGTGCCTAACCTACCCACTCCGTCTGTTGGAGTTACAAAAGCAGAATTGGATGCTGTGATTCTAGGGCTAAACCATCAGATCAACGCCCAAAATGCACAACTAGAGGCTCAAAGTGCCCAGAATGCTCTGATTCTGAATAAATTAAACGACTTACTTGGGGCAAACAATCAACCGGCTGGTAATGAAGGGAACTATGCTGGCAACATTCATGATGATAATGAAAGGAATGCTTATGAAAGGCCTACTAGTCCCTTTGAGCAGGCAGTACCTGACGCCGGTGGATCTAAAACTCGGCATGATGAGGAATATCTTTCTGGAATGGTCCGGCAGATCATGAAAGAAAGTATGCAAAGGGTTGAAGATGAGAAGGAATGGGGTTTCGCTCCAAGTAAAACTCCGTTTACTGAAAAAATCTTGAAGGCGGAATTTCCAAGGAAGTTTGTCCCTCCAACTATTCCAGCTTACAAAGGGACAAGTGATCCGAATGAGTTCTTGTATAAATATGATTGGCACATGACAGGTGCCAGGGCCTCCGACGAAATAAAGTGCCGATATTTCCCCGTATACCTGGAAGGCGTGGCTTTGCTGTGGTTCACCAAGTTGCCAGTTCGATCTATCAATCAGTTTTCAGACTTGACCAGAAAATTTAAGGAGCAGTTTAGGCTATATGCTTCGAAGGCCAAGGATATCATGTCATTGTCCAGTTTAGAGCAGAATCCTGGTGAGTCTATCAGATCTTTCTTGAACCGTTTCAATATAGCATTGGCTGAAGTGGACAATGCTGAACCACGAATGATATTGACTTATCTGATGAGGGCTATTGATAAGTCAAGCGAATTTGGGAAATGGTTAAATATGAAGGAGCCAACCTCTCTCGAGAAGTTCTACAAAAAAGCAGACGAATTCATTCGCTTGGAAAGTCGTCTTTGCCAGTAAAGGCAGTGTTCGAAAAAGCTGAAGACAATACTGTCGCTCCACGCAAGAATGAGTCGGTGGGGCAGAAAAGGGAGAATAATAATGGAAAGAAACAGGGTAATCTGAAAAAGCCCCGGTCCTTCAAGCCATCAGAATATACTCCATTATCACATACGCCGGAGCACATCTACCTTGCCACCAAAGATTCCGTCGACTTCCCTAAACCTATCCCTTTGAGAACTGGGAGAAAAGCCATACAAAGTGGGAAATTTTGCCGCTTCCACAATCAACCAGGTCATGAAACTGATGAATGCCGCCAGCTGAAGAATCTGATTGAAGAGTTGCTAAGAGAAAACAAGTTGCAGCAATTTGTGAAAAAGAATAGCAACAATCCTGCATCATCGAGTCAGGGGCAGCGGGCTCCTGTTCATCAGCCTGGGGCAGGTGAGAAAGCTACGGGGCATGAATCTGGAAGGCCCGTTATCAATGTCATTTCCGGAGGACCTCACCCAGCTGGCAAGAGTTGGGGTGAGATGGAGAGATATTCCAGGGCTTTGAAATATGCTCCAGCCGAAGAAAACGTCTTTGTTTTAGAAGACACTACACCCCTTAAACAACAAAAAACTTTCAGTGATGATATTATTTTCAGAGCCAGAGATTCTACAGGTATTGAAGCTCCTACTTTAGATCCCTTGGTCATCTCGGCTGGTATTGGACCAGCCATTGTCAGAAGAGTCCTCATTGACTGCGGAGCATCATGTAATATCCTCTTCAAAAAGACATTTGACCAGATGAAAATCCCTATGATCGATGTGCAAGCCTCATCACAGAAAATCGTGGGCTTCACAGGGGAGCCAAAGCAACCAGTAGGAACCATCGATTTGTTTGTAGAACTTGGGGAAGGAGAAAGGAAAGTGGTCCGAAAGCAAACATTTGTGATTGTCGATGAGTTTTCTGCCTATAATGCTTTTCTTGGCCGCCCAACACTCGCAGCATTCAAAGCTATCCTAGCCCCATGGTGCCTCACTATTAAATTCCCTACTGACAATGGAGTAGGAGTTATAAAAGGGGATCAGAATGCTGCGCGAGAGTGCTATTTGACAGAGCTGCGAGAGTCAAGAAAAAGAGAAATGGGAAAGGGTGTGGCAACCCCAGTCCGCATCAAGGAGCCAGCCTTGTAGCAATTACAGAGCGGACCCTGCACTGGCGAACACAGCGGGGCACGGAAAGAAATGGATCCCAGAAAAGCCAGTACAGGGGAGAATAGAGTAGTACCGGTGGAAACGACAGTTCCGGTACCTGTTGACCCAAAAGATCCAAATAAGGTGTTGAATGTGGGTTCACAGCTTAATATGTCAATTCAGAACATCTTGATATCTTTCCTGAAGGCAAATCTGGATGTCTTTGCTTGGACTCATGCCGATATGTGTGGGATATCTCCAGAAGTTGCAGTACACGCTCTGAATATTGATCCAAAATTTACGCCAGTTAAACAGAAAAGGAGAACCCAAGGTCCAGAAAGGTCAGCAGCATTAAAAGAAGAAGTTGATCGACTCATGGAAAATAACTTCATCAGAGAATCTACATATCCGAATTGGGTTTCGAATCCTGTGTTGGTCAAGAAAGCTAATGGAAAATGGAGAGTGTGCATCGATTTTTCTGATCTAAACAAGGCTTGCCCCAAAGATTGCTTCCCATTACCCAGGATCGATCAACTGGTAGACGGAACTGCGGGACATGAATTGTTATCCTTCATGGATGCCTACTCCGGTTATAACCAAATCATGATGCATGAGCCAGACCAGGAGGATACAAGCTTTATCACGGGTGTTGGACTTTATTGTTACAGAGTTATGCCCTTCGGATTGAAAAACGCAGGGGCAACCTACCAAAGACTTGTTAATGCTATGTTCAAACCGCAATTGGGAAAAACTATGGAAGTCTACGTCGACGACATGTTAGTGAAGTCCAGGAAAGCAGTGGATCACATTGAACACTTAGCAGAAATGTTCGCAGTCCTCCGAAAATACAGAATGAAACTTAACCCTCTGAAATGTACGTTTGGGGTCGAATCCGGAAAGTTCTTAGGTTTTATCGTCAGTGCTAGGGGCATTGA
This sequence comes from Allium cepa, assembly GCA_030765085.1. NCBI lineage: Eukaryota > Viridiplantae > Streptophyta > Magnoliopsida > Asparagales > Amaryllidaceae > Allium > Allium cepa. The sequence continues at coordinate 607,554,030 of CM060938.1, read as the reverse complement.
GGCCAGTCCAGCTCAAATTACCGCCTTAAAAGAAGTTAAAGCTCCTAGAACGAAGAAGGAATTGCAAAGTCTCAACGGAAAGGTCGCCGCTTTGAGTCGGTTCATTTCCAAAGCTACTGATAAATGCATCCCATTCTTCGATGCCCTAAAAAAAGGAAAGAAGAACTTTGAATGGACTCCCGAATGCCAAGAAGCCTTTGAAGAGTTGATCCGTCATATGGAAACGCCTCCGATACTTTCTAGGCCAGGCAATGGTGAGGATCTTCTTATATACTTGGCAGTGTCATCTCATGCTCTAAGTGTAGCGCTGATACGGGAAGACAAAAGGATTCAACATCCAGTTTACTATATCAGCAAAAGACTCACTGGGGCAGAGCTGAATTACTCCAAGTTGGAAAAACTCGCCTATTGCCTACTAATTGCATCAAGGAAACTGAGGCAATATTTCCAAGCTCATCCTATCAAAGTACTCACTGATCAGCCTCTAAAGCAAGTCCTGTTTCGCCCTGAAACTTCGGGTCGTCTTCTAAAATGGAACATTGAACTTAGTCAATATGACATTACCTATCACCCCCGAAAAGCAATCAACGGACAAGCTTTAGCTGATTTCATTGCAGAATTCACAGAGAAAGATAATGGTAAGGAAAAAGCGATCAATGATTCTCCAATCCAGTGGAAGATGTATGTTGATGGCGCAAGAAATGACTACTGTTCTGGAGCCGGAGTGGTACTTGAAACTCCTGAAGGTCGATCATTATGTTATGCACTAAGACTGGAATTTCCTTCAACAAACAATGAAGCGGAATATGAAGCTCTTATTGCAGGTCTGAAAATCGCTAAAGAGCTAAACATTCGAGCATTACAAATTTTCAGTGATTCTCAGCTTATCGTATGTCAAGTCAAGAAGGAATTTCAAGCAAAAGGTGGAAATCTGCCTTCCTATTTGTTAAAGGCTTGGGAACTCCTATATGAACTCGATCACTATTCAATAAGCCACATTCCTCGTGAAGAGAATATGAAGGCGGATTCCCTCGCAAAGTATTCAAGTTCTGGTGAAGCTCAACTATTGGGATTGGTCCCTGTAGAAGTCCTTTCAGCGCCAAGTATAGACGAGATGGATATAGACTGGATTATGAATGTATCTCAAGAACAAGAGTCATGGATGACTCCAATACTGGATTACCTACTCAGGGGTTCTCTGCCAGAAAACTCGATAGAAAGACGAAAGCTTCTAAGGAAGGCCTCTCGCTATGTAATTCAGGATGGCCGATTGTACAGACGGGGATTCTCAATGCCATTGCTTCGATGTGTATCCCGGGAAGAGTCCAAAACAATCCTAGCTGAAGTGCATGGAGGAGAATGCGGTGATCATTCAGGTGGTCAAACACTAGCAAAGAAAATTCTCCGATACGGATATTTTTGGCCAGAAATTAATCGGGATGCCGCAGATTATTCCCGAAAATGTGACAAGTGCCAAAGATATGCCAAAATTCCTAGAGCACCTTCTACCGAACTCACACAGATGGTCAGTCCATGGCCATTTGCAATTTGGGGAATGGATCTCATTGGGCCGCTACCAACTGCTAAATCAGGGATTAAATATGCTATTGTTGCAGTTGATTATTTTACTAAGTGGGCTGAAGCTGAACCATTGGCTACTATCACTTCTAAGAAAATGATAAGCTTTGTGACCAAGAATATCATTTGCAGATACGGTGTGCCTCAGAAAATAATCACAGACAATGGTACTCAGTTTGAAAGTGAGGAATTCCAGGATTTTTGCAAACGATTCAAAATCCAGAAAAGCTTTTCGGCAGTAGCTCATCCGCAGGCAAACGGGCAAGTGGAAGCAGTGAACAAGATCATCAAATCAACCATCAAAAAGCAACTCGAAAGAGCAAAAGGTGGTTGGGTCGATAAACTACCACTCGCACTATGGGCATACAGAACTACTCACAAAACTGCAACTGGGCATACTCCTTTTTCGTTAGCATACGGATCGGAAGCAATGATCCCGGTTGAAACAGAGGTCCCTTCACACAGAAGAATCCATTTCAATCAAGCAGAAAATGAAAAGCTGCAACTTGAAGCGCTGGATCTCCTTGATGAAAAAAGAAATGAAGCTAACCTCAGAGTTGCAGCTCATCAGCAAAGGATAGCCAGACATTTCAATTCCAAAGTTCGTCAACGCAGCTTTGAAATTGGAGATCTAGTCCTGAAAAGAATTATGACCGCGACAGGTGTGTTTGGGCCAAATTGGGAAGGACCATATGTAGTAGGTCAGAAGCTTCTTGACGGCACATTCAAGCTCACCACTGTTGATGGAGAGCAAATTCCAAGGGCATGGAACAGCAACCACTTGCGTCCATACTTTACTTGAAAATTTTGTTGAAAAATTGTAAAAAGAATTATGGATGTATGATTCTTGTAATTGAAAGCAATTGTGAAACTGATGCAAGTAAATAATAAAAAATAATATAAAGTGGATGTAGGCCCAATTTCATGGCCGAACCACTATAAATCTTGTGTTCCTTATTATCATTATATGCTTGCTTTGTTTTCGATATAAAAATACATAAGATGTATTGCTAAAATGTCAATTTAAATTTTTGCAGACCATGGAAATAAAACTTGCGCATAATAAGACTGAGCGATTCTCACCATCATTCAACAAACAAATTTCAAGTCACAAAGACCCCGAATTCAAATCCTAGATAGGAAATACTTCAATTGAACGGCTAATGATTTCGATAGAAACGAGCCCTTGCTGATAAATTGAGATCGTTTGAACAAACAAACATCCAATTAGGAAGCTAGTGCCCGTTCTCACGAACTTGCCTGGCAATGAAGTACACTTCCTTGGATTAAACAAGCCACTTGTGAGAGAAAGGGGGATGAAAACTTGAAAAGAAAAAAAAAAAAAAGAGGATCGCTGAAAAGGCATAAGCAAGTGAACAGAGGAACAACCAAAGCTACCATCAGCGGCACAAGTCCTCTTCGGAGGCGCAACTCTTCGGAGGATAAAAGACCTCTAATGGGTCATACGCCACAAAAAAGAAAGTTCTCTACTCAACAAAAAAGATTGGAGGAGTCATGACCCTCCAACCATGAGAGAGTAACTTCCAGGCGATGAAAACCCTCTCTGAGGCACATTTCACCAGGAGTTGAAGTGTTATAACCGCTCTTCGGGATTTCACTTCACCAGAGTTGAAATGTAAACAAAATAAAAGCCCTCTTCGGAGGCCCATTTCACCAGGAGTTGAAGTGTTATAACCGCTCTTCGGGATTTCACTTCACCAGAGTTGAAATGTAAACAAAATAAAAGCCCTCTTCGGAGGCCCATTTCACCAGGAGTTGAAGTGTTATAACCGCTCTTCGGGATTTCACTTCACCAGAGTTGAAATGTAAACAAAATAAAAGCCCTCTTCGGAGGCCCATTTCACCAGGAGTTGAAGTGTTATAACCGCTCTTCGGGATTTCACTTCACCAGAGTTGAAATGTAAACAAAATAAAGCCCTCTTCGGAGGCACATTTCGCCAGGAGATGAAGTGTAGCAACCGCTCTTCGGAATTTCACTTCACCAAAGTTGAAATGCAAAAACAAAGACCTTCTTGAAAGCACACGTTTCACCGAGATTGAAATAAAACTTCCAAGTGTTGAAACGTAAAAAGGCTTTCTTCAAAGGCACAACTCTTTGGGGGTACACGTTTCACCAAGATTGAAATAAAACTTCCAAGTGTTGGAACGTAAGAAATCCCTCCTCAGAGGTACAACCCCCTCCCGGGGACACAATTAAGAAGAAAGACCTCTTCAGAAACCCACGTTTCACCGAGATTGAAATAAAACTTCCAAGTGTTGAAACGTGAAAAGGATTTCTAAGGCATAACTCTTTGGAGGTACACGTTTCACCGAGATTGAAATAAAACTTCCAAGTGTTGAAACGTGAAAAAATCCCTCCTTAGAGGTACAACTTTCTATATATAAAAAAAAAAAAAAAAAATCCTCATCAAAAGCGTACTTTAACTTTCAAAGGAAAAGTAATTTGCCTACTATGGGAAATGATCGTAAAAAGAAAAGAAGTTAAAGTACCCTTCAGAGGTCCGCTTTACCACATAGAGGAATTCACTTGGTGAAATATGCACGTAAGCAAAAGAAAAAAGTGATTTCTTCGGATGACAAAGCGTAAAAACTTATACGAAGGGATTTGTACTCTATAAAAATTTTTTCTTTAAAGAATAAAATAATTATTCTTTAGCAAATAAGAGTGCAAGTCCCCTCGAAGTGTAAAATATTGCAGCAAGCTTAAGGTATGGGGGCAACATGGTATAGTAGTATAGATGCATCAGTAGAGTAATACTCAAGCAACATACCATAAGCCCGCTGCAACACTATATAAACAAACTTGTGCAAAAATAAATAGTAAATGCATTCTCAAATTCAAACAGAAGTTTGTACAAACGAAGAATCATTTTATTCAACTATAATGCAGATACAGGTTTTCAAAATAAAAGCGGGCGCCGGTACCCGCACAACTCTCGGCCAGTTCATACAAAAGGCAAAAAACTAAAATCTTCACTTTTTCTTCCCTCCTTTGGACCCTTTGCTCGGTCGAATAACCAGCTTTTCAGGTCGGCCAGTGGGTATAAGGGAAGTAGGAGAGGCAGGTGTAACCGGTTCAACTTCCGGCTCCTCTTCAGTGGCGGTGATTTTCTTCCCCCTCCTTTTCGATGTCCCACGCTTCTCTCTCCTTTGTGAGGAAGACTCACTCCCCGGAGTGACAAGTTTTGATAGAACAATGTTGTCAGAAGGAGTCCGTTCCGGGGAAATGTCACCTCCCTCAGGTCTCTCATCTTTCTGCTCTTGCGAAGTGATGGGATCATCCAAGCCGTGAAGAGCCTCTATTTGTTCCTCCTGTGATCCAGGTTGCGAGGCAGAAGGAGGCACCGCCTGAAGAGATGAAGGAAGGATGACCGGAGGAGTAGAAGTTTGAGCAGTGCTTGGTACTTTCTCTACAGAAGAAAAAAGGTTGAAGTCAGTAAAGAGAGGAGATGAAGGCTCGTCAAGGTTGAGAAAATAGCCAAGGAGCTCGTGAAACTCATGAGAAATAAACGAGTAACCAGCTTGAGCAGAATTGACAGTAGCAAGATTAACAGTGAAATTACCTGGAGAAGCTGGTTTCCTGATATCGACTTCATAAGCTTGCGCATCAGCGCTCTCTTCACCCTCGTCTCCACCTTGCGTGCTTGTAATATCAGCGGTAACTTTGGTGGGAGATGCGAGATGGGAACTGGAACCAATAATGTCGACTTCAGACGAAGAAGGTGGCTGGACTAGAGTAGTTGAAGTGGTTTTCCCCAGCAGGTCCCCTTCCGTGACTTCGGTTCTTAGTTTGGCAAGTTGTTCCTTTCCCCTGGCGAGAGCAGCGCGAGCGTCTTCATCAAAATAATGCCTTTCCAGGGCTGGCTCGTCATAACCAGCACCTTCAGCACCAAGCATATCGAGGGCGGCCTCCCACACTTCGGCTAAAGTGATCTCATACTTGGGACCAAGAAAGGCGAGGCTTCCACGCCCCAAGACGCTATTCAAGTAGAAGTCGAATAATGTTGAGCCAAAGCTGTTTTTGGTCGCCTCATGAGACTCTTCGGCTGCGATTTTGCCGGCGACAGCCTCATCGCGCTCCCTTTCAGTTCTGGCAAGCTGAAGCTTAAGCATTTGTATCTCCGCCTCCTGGGAGTTGTTTTTCTTTCGAAGCTCAGCAATATCAGAGACATAGCCGTCACTGATTCTTTTTTGTGCTTCAAGCCTGTCCTCAGCGTCTCTCTGACTGGCATGAGCATCTCTAACTTGTCTGAGAAGCACTTCTTCTTTTTGAGAGTATGAAGTAGAGGAAGCAGCAAGCTCATCTTTCAACTTCTCAACCTTTGCTTCGAGCTCCTCGTTGTAGGAAGTAATACTTCTCATCTCAGTATCATGCTGCTCAAGGACCTTTTGCCACTCAGCCTTATCGTTTTCCATGGTGAGCATAGCCTCCAAGTTGGCACGGTTAACTCGTTGAAGCTCATCAACAAGCTTCTGCCAGTTTGACATCCTCTCGATATCAAGTTTAACGGCGTCAAGATTTCGTAGCATAGCAGGCTTGTCAATAGGGACTAGGTCGAGATCGAACCTCACACCCTTTAAACACCACTGCGGAAAACGACTTTGTAAAGTGGCTGGGCCCGGTCCCACCTGAAATTTAGGCCTACTTATTATTGTCTGGATGTCCTCCTTCCCAAGAGCAGGAGAGTCAGAAGTAATGTCAAGAGGGGCAGGGGCAGTAGGCTTTTCGGGAATAGTGGAAGTATGTCTCTCACCATGTCGGGCTCGTTTGCCTGAATCTTCAGTTACATGACCTTTTCCCCGGTCGTCGTAAGATTTCCTTTTGTGAGAGTCGTCACTCCTTTGCAGAGAATCATGGTAATCATCCCTATCCCTTCTGTCGTGACGCTCTTCTGCATCCCTCCTTTCACGAGCCTTTCGAGCAGCCCTCTCTTCGTCAGACTCTCTATAAGAGGGAAAGTAACGCCGATAATCATATTGACCACGCCCCCCGTAGCGTTGGAAATCCTGATAATACGATCCGCCGCGTGTCATTGAAGAATCTGAAATAAGAAAAGATAAGCTTTAGAAATCTCTAAAGTATAAGAAGATAAGTGCATAAATGTGCTGGAAAATCCTTAGTTGTGTGTGACGTGCAAGCTACTCGCGTTGAACTAACGAACCACTCCTCTGTTGGGGGGAAGTGATAGATTTCACTGTTGATGACAATTCTTGAGATGAAGGAGTAAGAGTCTGTTGGAGGGCAGATGTTGCTTCAATCGTCGGAGGTATAGCTTTACCATGAGTAGGGTCTTCTTTAAAGAGCTCTTGGGAAGTAATAATTATGTCGCTTAAATCCCCAAAGACGTCATCACCGGCATGCCCAACCTGATTCCTTCCATCATCTCCTTTGTCAGCACTCTCCCTGGTTTGGGAAAGGGGCTCCTCTTCTTCTTCAATAATGGGAGCAAGTGCGGGCTTTTCGGAGGGTCCCGTATCGTCTCTGGGAGTAGAACACTTTACTAACAAGGTTTCTGCAGAAATTTCTCCTCGTATGTGCTCTTTAGTGGAGATCGGAAGATCAGGAGTTTTCACCGGAGAGTCAGGAACCTCCGTTGGAGCTTCACGAGGCCGAGTAAAGCGAGAGAGATGGAGGAGTCCGTATTGATGTAAAAGTTCATCGTTTAGCAGAAACTTTATGCTCCTCTCTTCTACCGGCACGGCACTTAATCTTTCAAAAATTTGCTTGAGACTTGGGTCCCTAGCAGGGGGTGGTAGTGCTAAAAACAGAGAAAGAATGAAATTAGTAGCTGAGAGTTCAGATCTCGAGAAAGTTTCAAAACGGAAAAAGTAGAGACAGGAAATCTTACTTCCCACTCTCCAGATGGCATAAAACCCTGGGGGGCAGCGAACGAAGAAAAACTGATTCAAAAATCCGTGAGCGCTTTCGGAGAGATCAGTAATAAGTTTGCGATTTCGAGCGCTTCTTACAACCACAATGGAGGGATGGTCTTTAGTTTTCGTGAATGAGCAAAAATAGCAGATCTCCTCGAAGCTTGGTAACCGATCCAAAACTCTCCTGAATAGAACACATAACCCCATCAAAATGGCATAGCCATTGGGGTGTAATTGGAATGGAGAGATAGACAACCGAAGCAGAAGCTGTTGGAGAAAGCCGTTAAAAGGAGGAATCGCCCCACTTAAGCACATTTGGCGATTGACTGCAACAAAGCCGTAGGGAGGATTGTCAGCAGTGTCATTTGGCCCCGGAAATAAGGTGTCAGCATCATCAATGCCAAACTGAATGCGCAGTTGGTTAAACACCCACTGATTCAAAGTTGTGGGTGTTCTCTCCGGAGGGTTGTCTATAGGGATGGCTACTGGAAAGACATCTTCGGCCTGACCCATCGGCTCTTCTTGATGAGAGGTCATTCTACACAAGCAACTGGATGTTCAAATGCGAAGGTGCACGTTTCCTAAAAAGTTTGAAGTGTCGTGCAAAGCTAATAAAATAATAATAATAACAAGTAAAGATAACTGGAATTAAACTGGTTGACGATTGATTGACTATGATAATTTCGGAACTTGTTATTTAAAGCTCAAGCACAATATTAATGCGGGCTGGTCAGTTTCAATTGACTAATCCAGTGCTGCTTTAATATTCCACTTGAAATTGGTAGCACTTCATTCACACGATTTATTTAAGTTAATTATATAACATTAACTAATCTGTCGTTCGATGTGGACAATCAATGACAGTATATTCGTCCCAGTTTTCTGTGAATGTTGTATTAACAGATTATTAGCTTACAAGTTGAAGTAATCAGTAAAAGAATGCAGCAGTATAGCAGTTCAGAGTCCATGCAATAATTCGGAGTTCAAACAAAATTTACAAGTACTAAGTCGAAAACGACTCAAGGATTCTTTGTACGGGTTAAGCTAAGTCGTTGGCTATTTAGGTGGCTCGACTACGACCTAAGGAAAGTAAGGCGAGTTAAGTTAGGTTACTCCAACTCTAAACCGCTGATGTTATAAGTCGGCAGCACTATGAGTCGTAAGTCAAAGAACAGGAGGAAGGCTCCAGATCAAAGCAATAAGAAACCTTCTAAGTCCTAACCCGGTCACGACTCATGGATTTTGTCGTAAAACTTGCTAAGTCGGATTAAAGTCGATAGTAAAGGCTACTGGGTCGCATGGAAGCCACTGAGTCGTACACGGCTTATAGTTTAAGTCGTGCACGGTTTAAGGGATGAGTCACGAGAAAGTAGCAAGTACTGAGTCGTGCACGGCTTATGGCTTAAGACGTTCACGACTTATAGCTTGAGTCGTTTGTGGTTTATGGCTAAAAGCATTAAGTCGTGTACGGTTGTGATTGCAAGGTATTTCAGAATCAGTGGCCGAAAAGCAAAACCAACTAAGTCGTGAGATCCTAAGTCGTTTCCTCAACCAATCAACCCCTTTCTAACCCGTTAACCCGTTAAGAACCTCCTCATCTCCTCCGAACCCACGGGCCAGTCAAATCAAGACATTGTAATTCATCATCTTCTCCTCACACCATCAGAAAGCACCCAAAAAAAACCAATTCGAATCGCTTCAAGTGTACGGCGAATCAAACGCGATGCTATAATCTAGAGGATCACAACAACAACGTAGCCAACAATGATCAGAATCGTTCACAACTCAAATCAAAGCCCAAGTGAGACATGCGGCGGTGATTTGGGAACAGGAAGCGAAAATTTGTGCCCTAGCAATGGACGTTGTTGGATTGAAGTTCGAAATCACTTACGCAATGTAGTGGAAAGGATGGATTGATGATCAATTAACTTGGATTCGCCTTCGAAAGGTTGAAAGGTCTCTAATGGCAGATGCGGCTCTGGGATAAGTAATAAGAAGTGAAAAAGAGGAGAAGCGACTCAAGCATTTTTATACCTGGAAATGTTGGGACTCGATTCGGCACGGGTCATGATGAGTCGAAGCACACGACTTACGACTTAAGCGTGTGCTTCGAGGGGCAAATGTTAACCCCGTTCCAGCATACGAGCTAAAAGGCCTACGAGTTAGAGGCGTCAACGGGTTAAGACTTGAAACGACCTACGACTTAAGGTGCCTAACGACTTAGGAGACCTCACAACTTAAGGAAAGGACCGACTCAAAGAATCCCCGACTCAACTATTATGCGACTCATGGGAGTTTCTAAACTCAGCGACTCACGACTTAAGGAGCCTGATAAGTTAAAGCATTAGCGACTCATCGAAAGGACGACTTAGGGAAAGTACCGACTCATTTGACCTGGCTCCGACTCATCAAAGACCGACTCATCTGATCACGACTCATCCACTTAAGGTCTTACCGACTCATTGGAGCTACGACTCAGGAAAAGTCCACGACTCAACAGGCTAACGACTCAAGAAACCTACTACCTAAGGAACCTGGCGAGTTAAGGAGATTCTATGAGTTAAGGATGGCACGACTCAGGGAGGTTTACGACTCAAAAGATAAGTCGACGCACGACACAAGACTCAGAGGCAAGTTCAGAGTCATGCTGCAAAGGGGTGACTCGTAGATGACTCACGACTCATCATGAGTCGGTCACGACTCATCATGAGTCGGTCACGACTCATGACTTGACAGTTTCAGCCTAACATTCTGCCTATAAATACATGGCCATATTCAACATTTGGGGGACTTTGGGGGGGAATGACTTCCTAGGCGCCATTACTCTGCTGTTATCTCGACTTCAAGCAACACTCAAACAACACTTCTATCACTCCAATCACCAAAGACATTTCGACAAATCTCAAGAAGAAAAATAACTCATTCATCATGCATTCGAAGGATTCTTCTACATCGGGGTTTGAGATATTTGTCTAAGTGTGTTGTAATCAGAGTTGATTGTAAAGAATTGTAACTAAATCAGCAATAAAGAGCTTTAAAGTGGACGTAGGCTTGATCCTAAGCCGAACCACTATAAATACTGTGTCTTTTATAGCTTTCCTGTGATTTCTTTGCATATACTTTGTTCCCGTACCAACGGGTGGTGCTTTCACAATTTCCATCTATACACCGGGGTGTTAGCGTTTATTTTCTAGCGTTAACACTTAACTAAGTAATTTCCAAAACTTTAATTACATAAAGCAATTATTTATAAAACTCAAGTGTTTAAAATTAATTAAACTTAATTAATTAAATTAAACAATCTCATTAAATTAAATTAATTACATTAAGTAATTAATCCCTTAATTACATTATCAAGTAATTATACTCAAACCATTTACAATTGATTATTATTAAATTAATTAATCTAATTAATTATAAAAATTAACCACATTAATTAATTGTTAAATAATTAGGGTTAACAACCATCATTAACCATCCTCTAATTATTTTATAAGGTAATTAACTTAAATTAATTACCATTTAAATTATCTTTAATCATTCATTAATTAAAGTTAATTATTAAATTAATTAACCTTAATTAAAAACTTAATTACATAATTAATATTGTTCATTCATCATTAATTAATAATTTAATTAATGATCTTAATTATAAGTTGATTAATCATTATTCAATTATTAATTCCAAATTTAATTAGTTAATTAACAAATCTTAATTACCTTGTTAATTAATTCTAAACATAAATCTTAATTTAAATTTTCAAGATGAAACATAACTAATTATGTTTAAAACAATTTAATTCAAGACAAAGTACTTTTTGAACTTACCCTTAAATTTCAATTTAAATTCACGTTTAAAATAGAATAAATTTTAAACTTATCAAAGTTTTAAATAATTTAAAACTTTTCTAGTTGCAAATCAAACAAATGTTATATACAAAATTTAAAGTCAAATTCATTCCAAAACTTTTGATAACTTAAATTTACTTTTAATTTAAAACTTCAATTTAAACCTTCTTTTAAAATTTAAAACTGAAACTCAAATTTAGCTTTTGAATTTCCAGATTTTAAATTAACTTCAAATCTATTCATATTTTTAAAATCTTATTATTAAAAATGTTTAAACTATTTTATCAAAACAAATAGTTATTTAAATTAAATTTCAGATACTTTTATTTTATTTTAAAAACTGAAATTTAAATTTGAATCTGAAATTCAAACTTGAATTTGATTTTAAACCTAAACCTTAGTTTAAACCTAAAGCTACAGATTTAAAAGTCCATAAATCCAGATTAAAAAAAAAACAGTTTCAAAACCTGGATATTGCAGAGTAACCATAGAAACCTATACTTTACTTCGGGTTTACAGCCTTCCTACTCCGAGTTTCACATTGACCTGCTTCGAGTCATTCTCCCACTTTCCCCATATCTCCCCTGTAACATTCCCAAACCCACAGTTCATCAGAGAACTTATCGCCGCCACCTCTGCCGATCATCTCAGGTGATCAAGCCACAACCAGAAACCCCTCAACCCACTAACATTATCACCAAATTCGAACAGAAATCAAAGCATTCAAAAATTTAAGCTCTGAAACCCCCAAATCAAAACCTGTAAAACAGGAAACAGGTTTCACTGATGCAAACCTGTCAACGGCCACAATTCTTACCTCCGACCACTTGACATCCACCCTCTCCGGCCACGAACACTTCTACACACCCTATACCCATATCCCAAACCTTAAAGCACTCGGTCAATCCACCACTTCAAACTGACTCAAAGTACAAACCTATTTAAAACTAGGGCTTTATTCTAAAAATCAAAACTGAAATTCACTCTAGCAAATTTAATTACTTCTTTGATTTTTCTAAGGATCTATGATCCTTACTTAATAACTCAGAAAGAATTCTATGTTTCCTCAAGTATCAGATTGCAAGTACTAGCTCAAACTCATATTTTTATTCAAGAACAACCTGCAAATGAAACATACCCCTAAAAATTCCAATACTTGATTTAAAAATCAAGTTACAGTTTATATTTTTGATTTGTATTACTGAATTATTATATTAATTAGATTGGGTTTGATTAAAATTGAACATGCATGATGTTCCTACAGTTTCCAGAGTCCAGAAACAAGTTTATTATCCTAAATAAAATTTAATACTTTAATTAGGATATACTACATGTTTTATTTGAAAATTTGCATCTAAACATAGATTAGATATGGAGTTCATCAATTTTGAATTATATTTTTAGTCTGGAATCTAGATCAGGAAAATTAATCATCAATGGCAAACAGGCATTCAACTCATCATATATGCAGACATTTATAAGCACACAAACATAATTTTTTTATCTCAAACATTTAATCAAGCAACCTAATATAGTTTAAGGTTTTAAATGTTACTCACCAGTCAATGCAGACCCCCTGTGTTCTTTATGAATTTGCAGAAAATGAAAATTGCAGGCTTGACCTTTTTGTTGAAATCTGAGTTTAAATTGATATGTAGTTGCATATGTTCCCTGACTTAGATTACTAGCATGCAGATGTAGATTAAGCTGCTAAATCTTCACAAATACATGCTATGATTCCCAGGTCTTAAACAGAATGTAGAAAAGAAATAGTGCAGGCTCTTCTTGAATTTTGCAGATTTGAACATAATTTTTGAATATGCAGAATTTTGATTGTGGATATGCAGGTTTATGAACAGATTTAGTTTTGATTAAAGAAGTGAAAATAATATGCAATATGAAAATGAAGATGCAAGTTCAACTAAATGTATTTTCAGATTCTAATGAAAGAAAAGAAAAGAAAAACTAAAATTTACACTTGTCAATTTTTTTACAACACTTGTCAATTTAAATGCATATGAATCTAACACATGTATTTCCTTTAAAAGTAATTAGTATTAATTTACAAAATAATGCATGAATTAGCTTAGTTTCAATTTGTTAATTTATATTTAAAACATGTGTATAAATTTATAAGAGAAATAAGAACAATTCATGTTTATAAATAAACATTTACATAGAATAATTAAACAATTCAAAATTTATACTTTTGAATTTAAATTCAAACTAAATTCAAAACCAAACAATTTCAAATCAAGTTATAAATATAAATTAAATTTGAAATAAAAATTACAAATTCTATTTAAAACTTAGTAAAAAGACAATACAATGTTAGTATTATTTTTATAAATCTCTTATTATTAAATTAAAATCATTTTATAAGAGATTATATTTTTATCAATAAAATATCCATTTTATTAAGCCATGAAATCATTTGTTGAATTTATTCTAAATTTAAAACTCCAGCCAATTTAATTAAAAACATTCCAATATTTTTCCATTCAATTATAAAATCATATATTCATTTATGAAATAGTTTTAAAACTCAATACTAATTTAAAACAAGATTCCTAAATTGATATGTATATATGAAAATTTTAAAACATGATTTAATTATTAAATTTGAACCAAAATCATTTATTAAATTTTGAAAAGCTTAAATATTAAATAAAACAAATTTTCACAAATTATTAAAACTAGAAAATATGCTTTACTTATTAAAATTAAAACAATGCCAATCTATTTAAAATATAAACCATATATTTAAAATGGAAATCAATTTATTATTTAAAAGATAAAATAACCAATTTAAATATTTATTGAAGAAGATTAATAAATCTATTTGAATAATTATTAACAGAATATCAATATCAATTTAATTTTAACTACAGATTATTAAATTGATATTGTTAAAAATTCCGGGATGTTACAATCCTTCCCTCTTAAAAGAATTTCGTCCTCGAAATTTAAAACAAAGGTAATTTAATAATCTCATTAAATTTTAATTTAAAACACAAGCATATATCAAACATATGCTAACAACCAAAAACAACCAATTCAACCAAATCTAATTATCCAGACAAATTCTGGATAGAATTTCTTCGAGTTTCCCCAGGTATATATATATATACTGGGATACTCGCCCTAGAGAATCCAAACAAACAATACTATGAAGCTACAAAGCTCCTATACAACTATATCTATAATACTAGACAAGATATCAGACTACAAACGAGTCTGACTCAACAACCAAAACTCCAGAACTGCTGATTCCACAACCAGAGATAGATCATACATGTACTCCCTCAGAGATACGTGAAACTCATCGAATCCCAGTTATCCAAACTGGCAATCCAATCCTGTAGATCAATCACTTAATCTCTAAGATACAGAAAAGACCCAAAACACTTCAGAGCTAACTTCTCAGACTTACCAAAACTTATAGCTCACTTAAGATCAGAGAAAACTTATCCAAAATTAAATCTCCGACTTCAGAGTCCAAATCTCCCCGACTCTTATTCACAAAATCTCTTCAGACAATCCTGGCTACCTACAGCCTACCAATCAGCTCAACCTTTGTTGATGCTTCTAGAAACAAACTAGACCAATCAATACAACAAAATGATCTCCTCAAGATCAACCAAAACCAAGAACTCAACTCAACTCCTCAACATCAGAAGACAACAACTTCTTCTGTCCAGAAAAGAAAAGCAGATACACTTCCAAACTGCTTCCGCTGCTCAACTCTGATCCAAAGTAGAAGAAAATGCTAAAGAAGAATGCAAGCACAATCAGGACAACACACCACAGAGATATGGTTCAACAAATCCATAAGAAACTTTCAGAAGTTCCTCCAAAACTCCGAGCTGCTACACCAACTCAACCTCCTTGAAACCATTCTTCTATACAGCTGAACCATCGGTACCATTCCTGGAATCCCAGAGGATAAGAAAACTCAAACTCCAAATGGGAACAAAACTCTGACCTCTTGAAGACATCCAGAAAAACTCAGATAACCCAAGAGAACACTCAACAATCGCATGTCACTTTTGCGATAAACTAAACCAAATCCAAGTAAAACTGTTCTCCCTTAACCAAATTAAACAACTTACACTTAACTGGCCAACCCATCGAAGAAATGGGTCCACTCAACTGCTTCTGAACTCCACTTCAGAAAAACTACTAAGCCAGAAGATCTCTTGTCAACACATGGAACACTCCAAGCTACACTGCTGCCATAGATGCCAAAGAATTCCAAACCAAAGCTCTCCGAGAAACCCGGACTTCAAAGCAAACAGAAACTCCGGCTGAACACAGCTACAACACCGAAGCAGACTCACCTTCTTAACTTGTTCCAAAGAAAACATCTTCGGGAACATCCATAGTCACTGCATCACATCACGTAGCTACTATTTCCTGAGGTATCAAAATACCATCACTTGCTTCTTCCCAACCGACCGATCCAAACTCTACTCACTCAACTTCAGAAATGAACTCCGAACCTTAACAGGTTTCCTTCAAAGATTAATGAAGTCCTTCATCACTACAGAACTTACTCGAGATGGTATTAGGTCTACAGTCTCGACAGAACACTTCCAACCTCAAACATACAAACTCCAACCAATGGTAGTAATCGTGTTACACACACTACTACCCCATCTACCTTTATAACTTATATTGGAAAACCTAAACAGGTAACCCAACAGATAGGTAGAAATATATAAATACATACATATATATATATATATATATATATATATATATATATATATTAAAAATTACAAGTACGCTCTCTCAAGAAAGACACCACTACAGAGCCTAGGTATTCACTCAGCCTAATGCTCCCTAAGAAAGACATACTTCAGAGCCTAGGTATTCACTCAGCCTAATGCTCTGATACCAAATGAGACGACCCGACTTTCCACTCCCGGAAAATCGCATCATCTTTAAGAAAGAAAGGGAAAGAAAAGAGAATAGAAATAAGAGAAGAAAGAAACAACACATCAGAATCTAACAGCGGAATGAATAAATTATATTAATAACATAAATATTACATAGTTTACAATCATTATCAGAGTACATAGATATACAACACATACTAGACAGTTATAAACACCTGTCTAGTTATTACAACTCAATACAACAACACAGAGAACATACAGCGGAATACAATATATATCTACACGCGAAAGCCTCCTGCTCCATTGCTCCTCCATAATTCGTCAAAGCTAACCTGAATCCTAACCTAAATTCTCTTGACTACTCATAAAAATTTGAGTACCCAAGAGTTTATGAAAACAAAAATAAACTCCGGGTCAGACATGGGTCTGGTGTGAGTAACAGGTTAAAGTAGCTTAACTTTCAAAAACCTTTTAAAAAGAAAGGTATCACGTAAGACTTCCCACACATAAACATGGAAAAGTTTTTACCTTACGGTAACCAAAACATTTGATAGGAAATCCGATGATATTATAATAGTGTCTAGGGTTTTCAAGTAAAATACAGAAATAGCTGGAATGCTTACATCTCACGTTCCAACATAGTTGGGCACAACTAATACGTACGGCACTTATTGGATTTTGGATTCCATACAATGGCAGGGCTACTGGGGTACCGCCCGTCACAGTACGTGGCCTAGATCAACGTACCGAGGATCACTCCCGACCCCCTGCAACACAAAGCCGGACCCATTCCTTACTGAACAGTTCCGAACAAGACAACCTCGTGGTTGTAGCTAGCAACCACCCACACAGCCGAATATAAAGGGACTTCTAGACAGGGATCAATCTTGCTCTCCAGTGGGCGCGACCCACGAAGCCTTGCTGCACCTCCCCTGTTTTAGCCATTCCCGGTTGATGAGGCTTGAGGCTACGATTACCTTCATAGGACATATCACTTAGAATGCTCATTGTCCACCTGGCGATGTTCTGAAAGCATTCAATCCATACAAGTTCGTTCCGGGTTCGAACGAAACCGAAGGCATTATCTCGTTACACTCATTTTGGAATCACCCTCAGAGTTAACGACAATAACCCTTGCACTCTGAACCACCATCTCGAATCTATAAGAACTAATTCCGTCAACTAATTACGGAATCACCCACAGAGTTATACTGACTCATAGTCCTTACACCTCGAGTCTTCACAAAGCTCCACTTTGATACACGACCTAACGTTATTTGTAATTGATGTGGTTTTCGGATATCCAAATATGGAAACCCGATCCCGGTCTCATCGAAAACCAAAGCGTGTCTTTTAAGGTCCAAGTTGTTTTAAAGGTTTAAAACAATTTAAGACAGGATCTCTATACACACAGATAGATAACTCATAATCACAATTGATAATCAACATCATCACATAACAGGTAATTCACATCATCAATATCATATAGATATTCCATATAATACCTTCACAATAGATAACCTATGTTATCATCACAATACAATCAAACATCCATACCACACAATATCATTTATCTCATTACTGAGATCACAAAGCATCCAAGACAATCAATGACATCCATTCATACAAAAGCGATGATTTGCTCATCACCATATAATTAACTTAAAATAAATTAAATTAACTATCTTTAACTCTAATTAATTCAAAATGAATTAAATTAATTACCCCACCTTTAATTAATTTAAAATAAATTAAATTAATTACTTCATCAATACAAATTTTGCTTACTCAATCATTTAATTGATTACAATCAATTAATCATTCATTATTAATCACCTTAATTAATCACTCTTGATTAATTACCCTTAATTATATTCATGTAATTATCCTTAATTAATTTCACAAATTAATTATCCTCAACTGAACAGTAATTAACCTATAATTACTCAATTAATTAATTAATCATAATTAATTATCCTAATCCTTAATTAATTACATTAATTAATTATCTTTAATTACTTATTATTGATTAATTAATCATAATTAATCAACTTTAATTACATCATTAATTATAATAATGCATGATCCTTAATTAACCCTTAAATTAATTACTCTAAGTAATTAACTAACTTAGTTACTATTTAAACCAAATTAATTATCCTTAAATTAATTTCTTAATTAATTATTTGATTAATTGCTAAATAATTAATCCAAATTATCTCATACTTAAACATCTCCACTTAATTACAATCATGTAATTATTAATTAATTACTTAACTAAGTAATTTCCAAAACTTTAATCACATAAAGTAATTATTTATAAAACTCAAGTGTTTAAAATTAATTAAACTTAATTAATTAAATTAAACAATCTCATTAAATTACATTAATTACATTACGTAATTAATTACTTAATTATTTTATCATGTAATTATACTCAAACCATTTACAATTGATTATTTTTAAATTAATTAATCTAATTAATTATAAAAATTAACTACATTAATCAATTGTTAAATAATCATGGTTAACGACCTTCATTAACCATCCTCTAATTGTTTTATAAGGTAATTAACTTAAATTAATTACCATTTAAATTATCTTTAATCATTCATTAATTAAAGTTAATTATTAAATTAATTAACCTTAATTAAAAACTTAATTACGTAATTAATATTGTTCATTCATCATTAATTAATAATTTAATTAATGATCTTAATTATAAATTGATTAATCATTAATCAATCATTAATTCCAAATTTAATTAATTAATTAATTAACAAATCATAATTACCTTGTTAATTAATTCTAAACATAAATCTTAATTTAAATTTTCAAGATGAAACATAACTAATTATGTTTAAAACAATTTAATTCAAGACAAAGTACTTTTTGAAATTACCCTTAAATTTCAATTTAAATTCAAGTTTAAAATAGAATAAATTTTAAACTTATCAAAGTTTTAAATAATTTAAAACTTTTCAAGTTGCAAACCAAACAAATGTTATATAAAAATTTTAAAGTTAAATTCATTCCAAAACTTTTGATAACTTAAATTTACTTTTAATTTAAAACTTCAATTTAAACCTTCTTTTAAAATTTAAAACTGAAACTCAAATTTAACTTTTGAGTTTCCAGATTTTAAATTAACTTCAAATCTATTCATATTTTTAAATCTTATTATTAAAAATGTTTAAACTATTTTATCAAAACAAATAGTTATTTAAATTAAATTTCAGAAACTTTTATTTTATTTTAAAAACTAGAATTTAAATTTAAATCTGAAATACAAACTTGAATTTGATTTTAAACCTAAACCTTAGTTTAAACCTAAAGCTACAGATTTAAAAGTCCATAAATCCATATTCAAAAAAAAAAACAGTTTCAAAACCTGGATATTGCAGAGTAACCCGAGAAACCTATACTTTACTTCGGGTTTACAGCCTTCCTACTCTGAGTTTCACATTAACCTTCTTTGAGTCATTCTCCCACTTTCCCCACATCTCCCCTGTAACATTCCCAAACCCACAGTTCATCGGAGAACTTATCGCCGCCACCTCTGCCGATCATCTCAGGTGATCAAGCCACAACCAGAAACCCCTCAACCCACTAACATTATCACCAAATTCGAACAGAAATCGAAGCATTCAAAAATTTAAGCTCTGAAACCCCCAAATCAAAACCTGTAAAACAGGAAACAGGTTTCACTGATGCAAACCTGTCAACGGCCACAATTCTCACCTCCGACCACCTGACATCCACCCACTCCGGCCACGAATACTTCTACACACCCTCTACCCATATCCCAAACACCAAAGCACTCGGTCAATCCACCACTTCAAACTGACTCAAAGCACAAACCTATTCAAAACTAGGGCTTTATTCTAAAAATCAAAACTGCAATTCACTCTAGCAAATTTAATTACTTCTTTGATTTTTCTAAGGATCTATGATCCTTACTTAATAACTCAGAAAGAATTCTATGTTTCCTCAAGTATCAAATTGCAAGTACTAGCTCAAACTCATATTTTTATTCAAGAACAACCTGTAAATGAAACATACTCCTAAAATTCCAATACTTGATTAAAAAATCAAGTTACAGCTTATATTTTTGATTTGTATTACTGAATTATTATATTAATTAGATTGGGTTTGATTAAAATTGAACATGCATGATGTTCCTACAGTTTCCAGAGTCCAGAAACAAGTTTATTATCCTAAATAAAATTTAATACTTTAATTAGGATATACTACATGTTTTATTTGAAAATTTGCATCTAAACATAGATTAGATGTGGAGTTCATGAATTTTGAATTGTATTTTTAGTCTGGAATCTAGATCAAGAAAATAAATCATCAATGGCAAACAGGCATTCAGCTCATCATATATGTAGACATTTATAAGCACACAAACATAATTTTTTTATCTCAAACATTTAATCAAGCAACCTAATATAGTTTAAGGTTTTAAATGTTACTCACCAATCAATGCAGACCCCCTGTGTGCTTTATGAATTTGCAGAAAATGAAAATTGCAGGCTTGACCGTTTTGTTGAAATCTGAGTTTGAATTGATATGCAGTTGCATATGTTCCCTGAATTAGATTACTAGCATGCAGATGTAGATTAAGTTGCTAAATCTTCACAAATACATGCTATGATTCCCAGGTCTTAAACAGAATGCAGAAAAGAAATAGTGCAGGCTCTTCTTGAATTTTGCAGATTTGAACATAATTTTTTAATATGCAGAATTTTGATTGTGGATATGCAGGTTTATGAACAGATTTAGTTTTGATTAAAGAAGTGAAAAGAATATGCAATATGAAAATGAAGATGCAAGTTCAACTAAATGTATTTTCAGATTTTAATGAAAGAAAAGAAAAGAAAAACTAAAATTTACACTTGTCAATTTTTTTACAACACTTGTCAATTTAAATGCATATGAATCTAACACATGTATTTCCTTTAAAAGTAATTAGTGTTTATTTAAAAAATAATGCATGAATTAGCTAAGTTTCAATTTGTTAATTTGTATTTAAAACATGTGTATAAATTTACGAGAGAAATAAGAACAATTCATGTTTATAAATAAACATTTACATAAAATAATTAAACAATTCAAAATTTATACTTTTGAATTTAAATTCAAACTAAATTCAAAACCAAACAATTTCAAATCAAGTTATAAATATAAATTAAATTTGAAATAAAAATTACAAATTCTATTTAATACTTATTAAAAAGACAATACAATGTTAGTATTATTTTTATAAATCTCTTATTATTAAATTTAAATCATTTTACAAGAGATTATATTTTTATCAATAAAATATCCATTTTATCAAACCATGAAATCATTTGTTGAATTTATTCTAAATTTAAAACTCCAGCCAATTTAATTAAAAACATTCCAATATTTTTCCATTCAATTTTAAAATCATATGTTCATTTATGAAATAGTTTTAAAACTCAATACTAATTTAAAACAAGATTCCCAAATTGAAATGTATATATTAAAATTTTAAAGCATGATTTAATTATTAAATTTAAACCAAAATCATTTATTAAATTTTGAAAAGCTCAAATATTAAATAAAATAAATTTTCCATATTATTAAAACTAGAAAATATGCTTTACTTATTAAAATTAAAACAATACCAATCTATTTAAAATATAAACCATATATTTAAAATGGAAATCAATTTATTATTTAAAAGATAAAATAACCAATTTAAATATTTATTGAAGAAGATTATTAAATCTATTTGAATAATTATTAACAGAATATCAATATCAATTTAATTTTAACTACAGATTATTAAATTGATATTGTTAAAAATTCCGGGATGTTACAATCCTTTCCCCTTAAAAGAATTTCGTCCTCGAAATTTAAAACAAAGGTAATTTTATAATCTCATTAAATTTTAATTTAAAACACAAGCATATATCAAACATATGCTAACAACCAAAAACAACCAATTCAACCAAATCTAATTATCCAGACAAATTCTGGATAGAATTTCTTCGAGTTTCCCCAGGTATATATATATACCATGATACTCGCCCTAGAGAATCCAAACAAACAATACTATGAAGCTAAAAAGCTCCTATACAACTATATCTATAATACTAGACAAGAAATCAGACTACAAACGAGTCTGACTCAACAACCAAAACTCCAGAACTGCTGGTTCCACAACCAGAGATAGATCATACACGTACTCCCTCAGAGATACGTGAAACTCATCGAATCCCAGTTATCCAAACTGGCAATCCAATCCTGTAGATCAATCACTTAATCTCCAAGATACAGAAAAGACTCAAAACACTTCAGAGCTAACTTCTCAGATTTACCCAAACTTATAGCTCACTTAAGGTCAGAGAAAACTTATCCAAAATTAAATCTCCGACTTCAGAGTCCAAATCTCCCCGACTCTTATTCACAAAATCTCTTCAGACAATCCTGGCTACCTACAGCCTACCAATCAGCTCAACCTTTGTTGATGTTTCTAGAAACAAACTAGACCAATCAATACAACAAAATGATCTCCTCAAGATCAACCAAAACCAAGAGCTCAACTCAACTCCTCAACATTAGAAGACAACAACTTCTTCTGTCCAGAAAAGAAAAGCAGATACACTTCCAAACTGCTTCCGCTGCTCAACTCTGATCCAAAGTAGAAGAAAATGCTAAAGAAGAATGCAAGCACAATCAGGACAACACACCCCAGAGATATGGTTCAACAAATCCATAAGAAACTTTCAGAAGTTCCTCCAAAACTCCGAGCTGCTACACCAACCCAACCTCCTTGAAACCATTCATCTATACAGCTGAACCACCGGTACCATTCCTGGAATGCCAGACGATAAGAAAACTCAAACTCCAGATGGGAACAAAACTCTGACTTCCTGAAGACATCTAGAAAAACTCAGATAACCCAAGAGAACACTCAACAATCGCAAGTCACTTTTGCGATCCACTAAACCAAATCCAAGTAAAACTGTTCTCCCTTAACCAAATTAAACAGCTTACACTTAACTGGCCAACCCATCGAAGAAACGGGTCCACTCAACTGCTTCTGAACTCCACTTCGGAAAAACTACTAAGCCAGAAGATCTCTTGCCAACACCAGGAACACTCCAAACTATACTGCTGCCACAGATGCCAAAGAATTCCAAACCAAAGCTCTCCGAGAAACTCGGACTTCAAAGCAAATAGAAACTCCGGCTAAACACAGCTACAACACCGAAGCAGACTCACCTTCTTAATTTGTTCCAAAGAAAACATCTTCGGGAACATCCATAGTCACTGCATCTCATCATGCGGCTACTATTTCCTGAGGTATCAAAATACCATCACTTGCTTCTTCCCAACCGACCGAACCAAACTCTACTCACTCAACTTCAGAAATGAACTCCGAACCTTAACAGGTTTCCTTCAGAGATTAATGAAGTCCTTCATCACTACAGAACTTACTCAAGACGGTATTAGGTCTATAGTCTCGACAAAACACTTCCAACCTCAAACATACATACTCCAACCAATGGTAGTAATCGTGTTACACACACTACTACCCCATCTACCTTTATAACTTATATTGGAAAACCTGAACAGGTAACCCAACAGATAGGTAGAAATATATATATATATATATATATTAATATATTAAAAATTACAAGTACGCTCTCTAAAGAAAGACACCACTACAGAGCCTAAGTATTCACTCAGCCTAATGCTCCCTAATAAAAACACTTCAGAGCCTAGGCATTCACTCAGCCTAATGCTCTGATACCAAATGAGGCGACCCGACTTTCCACTCCCAAAAAATCGCATCATCTTTAAGAAAGAAAGAGATAGAAAAGAGAATAGAAAGAAGAGAAGAAAGAAACAACACATCAGAATCTAATAGCGGAACGAATAAATTATATTAATAACATAAATATTATATAGTTTACAATCATTATCAGAGTACACAGATATACAACACATACTGACAGTTATAAACACATGTCTAGTTATTACAACTCAATACAACAACTCAGAGAACATACAGCGGAATACTATACATATCTACACGCGGAAGCCACCTGCTCCATTGCTCCTCCATAATTCGTCAAAGCTAACCTGAATCCTAACCTAAATTCTCTTGACTACTCATAAAAATTTGAGTACCCAAGAGTTTATGAAAACAAAAATAAACTCCGGGTCAGACATGGGTCTGGTGTGAGTAACAGGTTAAAGTTGCTTAACTTTCAAAAACCTTTTAAAAAGAAAGGTATCACGTAAGACTTCCCACACATAAACATGGAAAAGTTTTTACCTTACGGTAACCAAAACATTTGATAGGAAATCCGATGATATTATAATAGTGTCTAGGGTTTTCAAGTAAAATATAGAAATAGCTGGAATGCTTACATCTCACGTTCCAACATAGTTGGGCACAACTAATACGTACGACACCTATTGGATTTTGATTCCATACAATGGCAGGGCTACTGGGGTACCGCCCGTCGGAGTACGTGGCCTAGATCAGCGTACCGAGGATCACTCCCGACCCCCTGCAACACAAAGCTGGAACCATTCTTACTGAACAGTTTCGAACAAGACAACCTCGTGGTTGTAGCTAGCAACCACCCACACAGCCGAATATAAAGGGACTTCTAGACAGGGATCAATCTTGCTCTCCAGTGGACGCGACCCACGAAGCCTTGCTGCACCTCCCCTGTTTTAGCCATTCCCGGTCGATGAGGCTTGAGGCTAAGATTACCTTTATAGGACATATCACTTAGAATGCTCATTGTCCACCTGACGATGTTCTGAAAGCATTCAATCCATACAAGTTCATTCCGGGTTCGAACGAAACCGAAGGCATTATCTCGTTACACTCATTTTGGAATCACCCTCAGAGTTAACGACAATAACCCTTGCACTCTGAACCACCATCTCGAATATATAAGAACTAATTCCGTCAACTCATTACGGAATCACCCACAGAGTTATACTGACTCATAGTCCTTACACCTTGAGTCTTCACAAAGCTTCACTTTGATACACGACCTAACGTTATTTGGAATCGATGTGGTTTTAGGATATCCAAATATGGAAACCCGATCCCGGTCTCATCGAAAACCAAAGCGTGTCTTTTAAGGTTCCAGTTGTTTTAAAGGTTTAAAACAATTTAATACAGTATCTCTATACACACAGATAGATAACTCATAATCACAATTGATAATCAACATCATCACATAATAGGTAATTCACATCATCAATATCATATAGATATTCCATATAATACCTTCACAATAGATAACCTATATTATCATCACAATACAATCAAACATCCATACCACACAATATCATTTATCTCATTACTGAGATCACAAAGCATCCAAGACAATCAATGACATCCATTCATACATAAGCAATGATTTGCTCATCACAATATAATTAATTTAAAATAAATTAAATTAACTATCTTTAACTCTACTTAATTCAAAATGAATTAAATTAATTACCCCATCTTTAATTAATTTAAAATAAATTAAATTAATTACTTCATCAATACAAATTTTGCTTACTCAATCATTTAATTGATTACAATCAATTAATCATTCATTATTAATCACCTTAATTAATCACTCTTGATTAATTACCCTTAATTATATTCATGTAATTATCCTTAATTAATTTCACAAATTAATTATCCTCAACTAAACAGTAATTAACCTTTAATTACTCAATTAATTAATTAATCATAATTAATTATCCTAATCCTTAATTAATTACATTAATTAATTATCTTTAATTACTTATTATTGATTAATTAGTCATAATTAGTCAACTTTAATTACATCATTAATTATAATAATTAACGATCCTTAATTAACCCTTAAATTAATTACTCTAAGTAATTAACTAACTTAATTACTATTTAAACCAAATTAATTATCCTTAAATTAATTTCGTAATTAATTATTTGATTAATTACTAAATAATTAATCCAAATTATCCCATACTTAAACATCTCCACTTAATTACAATCATGTAATTATTAATTAATTACTTAACTAAGTAATTTCCAAAACTTTAATTACATAAACTAATTATTTATAAAACTCAAGTGTTTAAAATTAATTAAACTTAATTAATTAAATTAAACAATCTCATTAAATTAAATTAATTACATTAAGTAATTAATTCCTTAATTACTTTATCAAGTAATTATACTCAACCCATTTACAATTGATTATTATTAAATTAATTAATCTAATTAATTATAAAAATTAACCACATTAATTAATTGTTAAATAATCATGGTTAACGACCTTCATTAATCATCCTCTAATTATTTTATAAGGTAATTAACTTAAATTATTTACCATTTAAATTATCTTTAATCATTCATTAATTAAAGTTAATTATTAAATTAATTAACCTTAATTAAAAACTTAATTACATAATTAATATTGTTCATTCATCATTAATTAATAACTTAATTAATGATCTTAATTATAAATTGATTAATCATTAATCAATTATTAATTCCAAATTTAATTAATTAATTAATTAACAAATCTTAATTACCTTGTTAATTAATTGTAAACATAAATCTTAATTTAAATTTTCAATATGAAACATAACTAATTATGTTTAAAACAATTTAATTCAAGACAAAGTACTTTTTGAACTTACCCTTAAATTTCAATTTAAATTCAAGTTTAAAATAGAATAAATTTTAAACTTATCGCAGTTTTAAATAATTTAAAACTTTTCAAGTTGCAAATCAAACAAATGTTATATAAAAATTTTAAAGTTAAATTCATTCCAAAACTTTTGATAACTTAAATTTACTTTTAATTTAAAACTTCAATTTAAACCTTCTTTTAAAATTTAAAACTGAAACTCAAATTTAACTTTTGAATTTCCAGATTTTAAATTAACTTCAAATCTATTCATATTTTTAAAATCTTATTATTAAAAATGTTTAAACTATTTTATCAAAACAAATAGTTATTTAAATTAAATTTCAGAAACTTTTATTTTATTTTAAAAACTGGAATTCAAATTCGAATCTGAAATTCAAACTTGAATTTGATTTTAAACCAAAACCATAGTTTAAACCTAAAGCTACAGATTTAAAAGTCCATAAATCCAGATTTAAAAAAAACAGTTTCAAAACCTGGATATTGCAGAGTAACCCGAGAAACCTATACTTTACTTCGGGTTTACAGCCTTCCTACTCTGAGTTTCACATTGACCTTCTTTGAGTCATTCTCCCACCTTTCCCACATCTCCCCTTTAACATTCCCAAACCCACAGTTCATCAGAGAACTTATCGCCGCTACCTCTGCCGATCATCTCAGGTGATCAAGCCACAACCAGAAACCCCTCAACCCACTAACATTATCACCAAATTCGAACAGAAATCAAAGCATTCAAAAATTTAAGCTCTGAAACCCCCAAATCAAAACTTGTAAAACAGGAAACAGGTTTCACTGATGCAAACCTGTCAACGTCCACAATTCTCACCTCTGACCACCTGACATCCATCCTCTCCGGCCATGAACACTTCTACACACCCTCTACCCATATCCCAAACACCAAAGCACTCGGTCAATCCACCACTTCCAACTGACTCAAAGCACAAACCTAGTCAAAACTAGTGCTTTATTCTAAAAATCAAAACTGCAATTCACTCTAGCAAATTTAATTACTTCTTTGATTTTTCTAAGGATCTATGATCCTTACTTAATAACTCAGAAAGAATTCTATGTTTCCTCAAGTATCAGATTGCAAGTACTAGCTCAAACTCATATTTTTATTCAAGAACAACCTGTAAATGAAACATACTCCTAAAAATTCCAATACTTGATTTAAAAATCAAGTTACAGTTTATATTTTTGATTTGTATTACTGAATTATTATATTAATTAGATTGGGTTTGATTAAAATTGAACATGCATGATGTTCCTACAGTTTCCAGAGTCCAGAAACAAGTTTATTATCCTAAATAAAATTTAATACTTTAATTAGGATATACTACATGTTTTATTTGAAAATTTGCATTCAAACATAGATTAGATGTGGAGTTCATGGATTTTGAATTATATTTTTAGTCTGGAATCTAGATCAGTAAAATAAATCATCAATGGCAAACAGGCATTCAACTCATCATATATGCAGACATTTATAAGCACACAAACATAATTTTTTTATCTCAAACATTTAATCAAGCAACCTAATTAGTTTAAGGTTTTAAATGTTACTCACCAGTCAATGCAGACCCCCTGTGTTCTTTATGAATTTGCAGAAAATGAAAATTGCAGGCTTGACCTTTTTGTTGAAATCTGAGTTTGAATTGGTATGCAGTTGCATATGTTCCCTGACTTAGATTACTAGCATGCAGATGTAGATTAAGTTGCTAAATCTTCACAAATACATGCTATGATTCCCAGGTCTTAAACAGAATGCAGAAAAGAAATAGTGCAGGCTCTTCTTGAATTTTGCAGATTTGAACATAATTTTTGAATATGTAGAATTTTGATTGTGGATATGCAGGTTTATGAACAGATTTAGTTTTGATTAAAGAAGTGAAAAGAATATGCAATATGAAAATGAAGATGCAAGTTCAACTAAATGTATTTTCAGATTTTAATGAAAGAAAAGAAAAGAAAAACTAAAATTTACACTTGTCAATTTTTTTACGACACTTGTCAATTTAAATGCATATGAATCTATAACATGTTTTTCCTTTAAAAGTAATTAGTATTTATTTACAAAATAATGCATGAATTAGCTTAGTTTCAATTTTTTAATTTATATTTAAAACATGTGTATAAATTTACAAGAGAAATAAGAACAATTCATGTTTATAAATAAACATTTACATAAAATAATTAAACAATTCAAAATTTATACTTTTGAATTTAAATTCAAACTAAATTCAAAACCAAACAATTTCAAATCAAGTTATAAATATAAATTAAATTTGAAATAAAAATTACAAATTCTATTTAAAACTTATTAAAAAGACAATACAATGTTAGTATTATTTTTATAAATCTCTTATTATTAAATTAAAATCATTTTACAAGAGATTATATTTTTATCAATAAAATATTCATTTTATTAAGCCATGAATCATTTGTTGAATTTATTCTAAATTTAAAACTCCAGCCAATTTAATTAAAAACATTCCAATATTTTTCCATTCAATTTTAAAATCATATATTCATTTATGAAATAATTTTAAAACTCAATACTAATTTAAAACAAGATTCCCAAATTGAAATGTATATATTAAAATTTTAAAACATGATTTAATTATTAAATTTAAACCAAAATCATTTATTAAATTTTGAAAAGCTTAAATATTAAATATAACAAATTTTCCTAAATTATTAAAACTAGAAAATATGCTTTACTTATTAAAATTAAAACAATACCAATCTATTTAAAATATAAACCATATATTTAAAATGGAAATCAATTTATTATTTAAAAGATTAAATAACCAATTTAAATATTTATTGAAGAAGATTATTAAATCTATTTGAATAATTATTAACAGAATATCAATATCAATTTAATTTTAACTACATATTATTAAATTGATATTGTTAAAAATTCCGGGATGTTACACAAAGCATGGCATAAACTTGCAAACTCATTTCGGATCTAGCTTAAAACTGAAAACCATAAGAAAATAGGGTATATTAATCATTCACCTTAGCTTTGAGATTAAAAGATGTGAGATTTGATATTGAATTAGTTGATTAACTTCTTTCTCTTGAAATCCTAGCTTTATCTTTCCTTAAGAATGAAATGGTGGTCGGCCTTGATGTTTTAGTTTGATAGAATGAAATGAACGTGTTTTTCATTTCCTAAGGGTTTAGAGTATAAGTCTCTCCTATTTACCATTTTATCCTAACCTATTGCTTAACACATTAGTTCATGTTGTTTCATGTTTATTTACATTTAACATGGCACAGCTAGCTTTAGTTAAATCAAATCTCAACTTATTAATATTCACATTATTTTATTTAATTTAACTAATTAAATATCCTAATTAATATTATAAAAATATAGGGTGTTATAGTCACCCCTGCTTAAAGAATTTCGTCCTCGAAATTACGATAATTACACAATCAACATAACGTCAAACAAATCAGGATAAGAGTTTCTAATCCTGCTCTTAGTCTCCCGAGTACCGTCTCTAGCATCATCACTTCACTAGACCTTTACCAATCCGACTATCTTGTTCCTCAACTTCTTCTGATCTCTTGCAATTATCTGAATCGGCTTTCTAACTATAGTCAAATTTAGCTCTACTACTAAATCCTTCAACGCTATCGGTGTTATAGTAGTCTTCGGGTCTCTAACACATTTTCTAAGATGAGAAATATGGAAAACATTGTGGTCTCCTACGAAACTATTCGTTAACTTCACTCTATAAGCGGGTTTCCCGATCGTATCAACAATACAGAAAGGTCCAACGAATCTAGATGCTAACTTTCCTGATTTTTCGAATCTAACCACACCATCATTGTTAAAACTTAATAAACATGTGATCTCCAACAAAGAATTCCAAGTCTTTCCTTCTCTTATCCGCATAAATTTTCTGTCTAGACTGAGCTTCCAGCATCCTAGCTCGGATCGACGCAATCTTCTCAGCGACTTCTTTCATTAAATCCAAACCAAGAACCAACCTATCCCTAGCCTCTAACTAGCATATGGGAAATTTGCATGGTCTCCATACAAAGCTTCAAAAGGTGTCATCTCAATACTGGTTTGATAACTACTATTATACGAGAACTCAACTGAATGGAGGCGGTCTTCCAACGATCCCCTAGTTTGTGGATTGTTAACTCTTTTTGTTTGCCCATCAGCCCGTGGATGGTAAGTTGTACTCATGTTGAGCTTGGTTTCTAAAGCTTTCAGTAGACTCTTACAGAACTCACTAGTAAACAAAGAATCTCTTTCGTTGATGATAATATTAGGAATCCCATGTAGTCTAACCACATTCTTCATAAACAACTTCGCCAAAATAGTGTCGTCCTATTTGACTTTACTGGAGCGAAATGCGCACTCTTGGTCAATCTATCCACTATGACCCAGAATATATGTGCATCCCCAGGTGGGCTTGCATCTAATCACAATGTCTTGTTGCTAGATCACCAGTTCCATCCTTTTTAGTGCTCCATGGTCCGTAGTCTCACATATATCATTTACGTTGTATTTTTTCTTTTTTAAATTCATATTTTTTGAATATACTCGTTAATATTTTTGTTGAATTTGTGATTGTGAAAAGACTACACGTTAGATGATTAAAAAAATTCAAAGTTTGAATCAAAGATGTATGATACCATAATTTGCATAAGGTTAGGAAGTTAAATTTTATTTGGCAGGCTAATTCTTCCCCAAGCAAATGGAATTGCAACGCTATTAAAAATGAATGCAAGCTCTTATATGTTGTGTTTTGGCACTACAATGTGTTCCTATAAATGCACGCTTCATTTTTCTGAAATAACGCTACCTTAATGAAGGTTTACGATGTGCCAGCGTCCCGATTGAACATCCCTTTCACCACCTTCCGAAATGGGTACATAGATGGTCTTGCCAACACTTGTTGGTAACAAAAAGGAATTCCCAACGTTATATGTCACCAATTCCACATATATACCATGTTATGCACCATATTTCTTACAATGTGGGATTTAAATTTCACCTATGCACTCTCAAATGCGAGACACACCTAACAGATCTCCACCTTGGCAAGCATTTCCTCTAACCTTCATTTGGAGCATATTGAAGAAGCTCTACAGTTGGTCAAGAAGCTTCCACTTCTTTACGCAGTTGGTGAGGCTACATTACCAAATCTCCACTTCAAGGTGAGTACTTTCGCTAAAGCTATCTTGGAGCATCAACAACGCTCAAACATTAAAATTACAATCAAACATTAAAAACCTTAAAATTACAATCAAACATTAAATACCCCTAATTTCATTAGGTCAGCAAAGCTCATTGCCTCCAAGATGAGGAGGCCTCCTACACACAATAACTTCATGTTCTTCAGGTCCTATATGATTTTACCTAACCCGATTAAAACAAAAATAAACTCAACATGTTTAACATATTTAGCAAATGGATTAACCTGATCTAATCCATGATTAAATAGGTTAGACCCGACCCGACTCGACCTATTTGAAAAAAAATGTACTGAATACTAATATATTATAGGTTATAAATTATAGTTTAGTATGCAGTTTAAATAGATATAATAATATGTTGTTCAATTTATAATAAGATGTTCGGTACATACATATTATTATAAATCAAAGTTTAGTACATGCATATAATAATAAACTTCAACATTAGATTTTTTCCGTTCGACCTCATTATATTGATGAAACAAACCATCATTATACAGAAGAAACAAAGAAACTTAAAAACCTTCGTATAGCTGCAAATGCCCACAAAGTCAGCCCATACACACTTGCAAATGTAACATGTTTTAGCACTAATTCATGCTATACTTTAGTTTGCAGAATCACTAAATTCATGCACACCTGCAAATAGAATAATAAAAAAACACCTGCAAATGGCAAAAGTGTCAATCCATAAACGTGCAAATGCAAAGAATTAAACTATCACTAAATTCACGCTATTCTTTGTGTTAGTATTTGTTACCACTTCAGTAATATGCATTTGAAAATCATAACAAAAAATACACAAACTTTATAACCAATAATGACACTACTAATTAATAAACCTTATTATTAATCAATATCCTTCAATACAAAGTAATCAATCCTTAATTACTTTTATAATCAATTAATTAACCTTTAATTAACTGATTAATTATCCTTTAACTATTAATTAATAACCTTAATTATTAATCAGTATCTCTCAATACAAATTAATTAATCCATAATTACTCTTATAATTAATTAATTAATCTTTAATTAACTAATTAATTATCCCTTAATT
Source organism: Allium cepa (assembly GCA_030765085.1). Lineage (NCBI taxonomy): Eukaryota > Viridiplantae > Streptophyta > Magnoliopsida > Asparagales > Amaryllidaceae > Allium > Allium cepa. Next base: position 607,520,818 of record CM060938.1, on the reverse strand, counting down.
ATTAAGTAATAAAACTTAATTATTAATTAACAACCATAATTACATCAACAACAAGCTTTTAAAAAAATCAAGCATTGCTTTCCAATTTTGAAAATTTGGCATCTCAGTTTAAAAAAAAAATCTCTGTGCATCATCAAAAGAGGTGAGTAATCAAGCTTCTAATTTCTTTTAAAGTCTTGATTGCATGTCGTGATCTTGATGTAAATTAGTAACAGTGATTGCATGATCATTTTATATGATTATATATATATATATAAGATTATACTGGTGTGTATGTCTGTTGAGGCTCTGAAACAAAATGTAATGACCCGGAATTTTCGATCTCGAAGATTCTAGATAGTTAAGAAAGAGAAGAAAAGAGATAGAAGAAGAAGATTAAACAGAAACACCAAAAGGCAGATTCTCACGTTCACAACGGATCAAAATATAATATCAAATAAGATAGCAGTTATACAAAGGAAATCTGTACTTGTCAAATTACATTTTAATACACCAGAGTTACAACATTTACACAAACCATGAACAGTTAAAATCAACATGCTAGCTATACAACAATATATCACAGCGGAAACACTCCATACGTTCCTGCCTTCCAGCTCGCCTCCTTAGCTCCAGAATGATTACCTGAAAATCTGTAATACTCGGTCTGACCCGAGCATTACACCAAGATGTCACTACACCAAATCTTCTTCTCTCGAGGTGCCACGAAGCAATAAAAGAATTAGAACTGGATCAAAGGAGATTGATGAGGAAAGTTGTTTCCGTTGTTACAGGGAATCGGCCATTCGTAGTCGTATTCCCCGCTCCCTAACCTCGTCCTCTTCTTGCACTCATACTCACTATCGGTGGATAGTAAGAGAATTTACAGAGGCACACGAACAGATATCTTAGGGATATACTCATTCTAAGGTATACTTCATCCTATCTCCAATAAGTTACCTAATGTGTTATACTCCAGAGCTATACCAACTTTCATGGCTCGCCTTTCTTAACCCAGAAAGACGCATCATGAATTAAGAAAGATAGAGAAGAAAGAACAACAACGCTAGAATATCATGGCGGAACGAACGAAATATAATAGATCACATAAGATATTACATAGTATCATATACATTAGAGTACACAACTTATACCTCACAAATTAGACAGTTATAAATTTCTGTCTATCATACAACTCAAGTACATCAATACAATACATCATCAAAGAGGAAACTCTATATATCTATACGCTAAAGCCTCTGCTCCAATTCTCCTCCTGAATTCTTCAAAGAAAACCTGAATCCCTTGACTACTCAATTTGAGTACCCAACAGTTTAATAAAATAGAAAATAAACACTTGGGTCAGACATGGGTTTAGTGTGTGTAAACGGGTTAAAGTTGCTTAACTTTAAAAATCCTTTGAAAATGAAGGTATCACGTAAGACTTCCCACACATAAACACGGAAAAGTTTTTACCTTACGCTAACCAAAACCTTTGATAGGAAATCCAGTGATATTATAATAGTTTCTAGGGTTTTCAAGTAAATAAGAAATAGCTGAAATTGTTATATGATTAAATTCCAGCATACTAGCTATAGAGTGTGTTATACAATCAAAACCATAAAAGGAACATAGGAAGAATGGGTTTCTATCAATGGCAGGGCTAGTGGGGTACCACCTGTCATAGTACATGGCATAGATCTACGTACTGAGGATCACTCCCGATCCCCTACAACACAAAGCTAAAACCATCCCTTACTGGATAGTCTCGAACAAGACAACCCGGTGGTTGGCGGGACCAACCATAACTAAGCCAAAATAAAAAGAGACCTCTAAACAGGGGTAAATCTCGCCCTACTTGGGTGCTACCCACTTAGCCTTGCTGCGCCTCCCCTATTTTAGCCATTCCCGGTTGATGAGGCTTGAGGCTACGATTACCTTTTAGCACATGACTAGTTACACTTCGTATGCCAAATTATCAAATTGGGAACGTATCACTAGCAACCATCAACTACATAACCTCGGAGCTCGTACGTCTCAGAGAAGGGTGTTAAGTTAAGAGAATATATCTCCACCACCAAACAGGAATGTGTTTGATAGAAACCAGCTTTACGTTTCAAAGTGTAATGTCAGACGCACATCCATACAAGTTCGTTTCGGGTTCAAACAAAACCGAAGGCACTATCTCGTTACATTCATTTTGGAATCACCCTTAGAGTTAACGACCATAGCTCTTGCACTCTGAATCTCCATCTCAAACGTGAAAGTACTACCCCAGTTAACTCATCTTGGAATCACCCTCAGAGTTTTAACAATGAATAGTTCTTACACTTCGAGTCTTCACCTTGATCTTCAATTGGATTCATGACCTAACATTTTATCTGGATCGATGTGGTTTTCGTATATCCAAATTTAGAAATCCGTTCCCAGTCTCACCGAAATCCAAACGCCATTATAATGTCCAAGTTGTTTAAGAGTTAAACATTTGAACTTATATTTAGAATAACATACACAGATAGATGATTCACATTATCACAGATAGATAATTCATATCAACAAATCATCTCACAAAGCAGCATAGATCACACATCAGAGATATTACATCCAAATCATCCAATATCAATCAATCATCCATAAGCAGGTTTGATTCACTCTTAATCAATTTAATTAACCTCTAACTAAATTTAGTTACTACCCTTTAATCACATGGATTACTTTAATCCTGCTTACTTAACATTAATTAATTACAAATTAATTAAGTAATCATCTCTTAGTGATCTACCTGAATTAATCTTCCTTGATTAATTATTGTTTAGTTACATTAAGTAATTAACCTTTAATTAATTACACAAATTAATTATCCTTAACCATTTACAGTAATTAACCTTTAGTTACTATCATTAATTACATTAATTAATGACCCTCCATTTACTTCCATTAATTAATTAACTATAATTAATTACACCGATCCTTAATTAATTATAATTAATCAACCATACTTTAATTAATCACTTCCATTACTCAACCTTAATTAATCACAAAAAGTAATTAACAATCCTGTAATTACTTACCTTAACTAATTAACCTTTTTAATTAATTATATTAATCCTTTGATTAATTAAACTAATTAATTAATCCTTAATAACTTCCATTAATTAATTATTAATTAACTCCATTAATTAATAATCCTTAATTAATTATTTTCATTAGTTAATTACATTTTTAATTAATTACATTTAGTAATTAATCATAAATTAATCACATTCACTAATTAATTAATCACATTAATTAATTGACTAAATTAATTATAATAAGTAATTAATTCTTAATTACTTTCATCGGGTAATTATCCTCTAATTACCGCATTAAGTAATTTCTCTTTAATTAATTACAAACAGTAATTAACAACCCCGTAGTTGGCTGCAGACCAACTGCCCACACAGCCAATAAAAAGGGACATCTAGACAGGAGTAAATCTTGTCCTACTTAGGCAAGGCCCACTTATCCTTGCTGCACCTTCCCTGTTTCAGCCATTCTCGGTTGATGAGGCTTGAGGCTGCGATTGCCTTTTAGCGTATGACCAGCCATACTTCGTATTCCACATTACCAAATTGGGAATGTATCATTAGTAACCATCAACTACATAACCTCTGAGCTCGTACATCTTAGAGAAGGGTGTTAAGCTAAGAGAATAAATCTCCGCCACCAAACAGAAATGTATTTGACAGAAACCAGCTTTACATCTTAAAGTGCAACGTCAGATACACATCCATACAAGTTCATTCCGGTTTGAATGAAACCAAAGGCATTATCTCATTACACTCATTTTGGAATCATCCTCAGAGTTAACGACAATAACCCTTGCACTCTGAATCTTCATCTCGAATTTGAAATTACTATCTCCGTCAAACTCATCTAGAAATCACCCTCAGAGTTTTAATGATGAATAGTTCTTATACTTCGAGTCTTCACCTTGATCTTTACTTGAATTCATGACTTAACATTTGACATGGAACGATGTGGTTTTCGGATATCCAAATTTGAAAACCAGATCCCGGTCTCATCGAAATTCAAACTGTCACGACCCCTCTTTCTATCTGCAGAAAAACGCATCATAATTTAGGAAAGAAAGGGATAGAAGAAGGAAGATAGAAAAGAAGAAACTCAACAACAATAGATTCTCACAACGGAACGAATGAAATATAATATATCACATAAAATATTACACGGTATCATATACATCAGAGTTACACAATCTATACAATACATATTAGACTGTTATAAACATCTGTCTAACTATACAACTCAAGATATCACAAGATACAGACACAACATAAACACACCGGAACCCTAATATATCTACACGCGGAAGCCTCCTGCTCCAAATCTCCTCCAGAATTCGTCAAGCTAACCTGAATCCCTCGACTACTCATACATAATATGAGTACCCAAGAGTTTAATATAATAGAAAATAAACACTCGGGTCAGACGGGGGTCTGGTGTGAGTAAATGGGTTAAAATTGCTTAACTTTAGAAAATCCTTTGAAAAGAAAAGGTATCACGTAAGACTTCCCACACATAAACATGGAAAAGTTTTTACCTTACGCTAACCAAAACATTTGATAGGAAATCCAGTGATATTATAATAGTGTCTAGGGTTTTCAAGTAAATAAGAAATAGCCGAAATTGTTACATTATTAAATTCCAGTTACTAGCCACAAAAGTGGGTAATACAATAAAAACTGTAGGGTCTCGTAGGAAGAATGGGTTTCCATCAATGGCAGGGCTACTGGGGTACCGCCCGTCACGATATGTGGCCTAGATCACCGTACCGAGAAGCCATCCTAACTCCCCTACAATGCAAGACCGGGACCATCCCTTACTGGACAGTCCCGAGTAAGATGACCCCGTGGTTGGCGCGACCAACCACCCACTAAGCCGAAATAAAAAGGGACATCTAGACAGGGATGACCTTACCCTAAAATGGGTGCTACCCACCTAGCCTTGCTACACCTCCCCTATTTTAGCCATTCTCGGTTGATGAGGCTTGAGGCTGTGATTACCTTAATAGAACACATCTATCTTAGAATGCTCATCATCCACCTGACGATGTTCTGAAAGCATTCAATCCATACAAGTTTGTTCCGGGTTCGAACGAAACCGAAGGCACTATCTTGTCGCACTCATTTTGGAATCACTCTCAGAGTCAACGACCGTAGCCTTTGCACTCTGAATCTCCATCTCGAACCTGAAAGTACTATCTCCATCAAACTCATCTCGGAATCACCCACAGAGTTATACTGAGTCCTGACAAATAGTTCTTAAACTTCGAGTCTTCATTAAGCTCTTTTCTTGGATTGACGACCTAACGTTTAATTTGGATCGATGTGGTTTTCGGATATCCAAATATGGAAACCGATCCCGGTCTCACCGAAATCCAAATGCCATTTTAATGTCCAAGTTGTTTAAGGGTTTAAATAATTTAAACTTATATTCAGGATAGCATATACAGATAGATGAATCACATTATCACAATAGATAATTCATATCAACCAATCATCTCACAATGCAGCACATATCACATATTAGAGATATCACACCCAAATCATCCGATATCAATCATCCAATATTAATCATCCAATATCAATCATCCAATATTAATCATCCAATATTAATCAATCATCTATAGGCAGGTTTGATTAACTCTTAATCAATTTAATTAACCCTTAATTAAATTAATTACTATCCTTTAATCACTTGGATTATCTTAATGTCGCTTCATTAATTTATTACAAATTAATTTATTAATCATCTCTTAGTGATCTTCCTTAATTAATCTCTCTGATTAATTATCCTTTAATTACATTCAGGTAATTAGCCTTTCATTCTTTAATTAATTCCACAAATTAATTATCCTTATCCATATACAGTAATTAACCTTTAATTGCTATCATTAAATACAATAATTAATGATTCTTCATTTGCTTCCATTAATTAATTAACTATGATTAATTACATTAATCCTTTATTAATTACAATTAATCATACTTTAATTAATCACTCATTCATCAGCCTTGATTAATTTCATAATTATATTAACTAATGATCCTTATTAATTAATAATCCCTTTAATTAAATAATTAATCTGTAATTAACCATCTCATTAATCATAAACAGTAATTAACAACATGTAATTACTTATCTTAATTAATTAACTTCTTAATTAATTATGTTAATCTTGATTAATTGTATTAATTAATAAATCTTTAATTACTTCATTAAGTAATTATTAATCAATTAAATTAATTAATAATCCTTAATTAATTACTTTAATAATTAATTACATTTTTAATTAATTACATTTAGTAATTAATCTTATATTAATCTCATTCATTAATTAATCAATCACATTAATTAATTAACTAAATTAACTAAGTAATTAGCCCTTAATTCTTTCATAAGTAATTATTCTCTAATTACTTTCATTAGTTAATTACTCTCTAAATTAATTACTTGACAAGTAATTAATTCCATTATTAATTAATCTAAATTCTTCAATTAATTAATTACTCTATAGTTAATTAACTTCAAATCAATTATATTAATTAATCCTTTAATTAATAACATCAAGTGATTATCTCTTAATCACTTCCTCAATCACTTCCATAAGCAATTTTCCACTAATTACTTCCATAAGCAATTTTCCTTCTTAATTACATCAAGTAATTATTCTCCATTAAATAATTACACTTAATTGATTCATAATTAAGTGATTATTTAAAATAAATAATCAATTAACTAATCATTTAAAATTAATTAAATAACCAGTTAACTTCTTATATTTAAAATCCTTAGTTAATTAAGAAAACCATTTATCTAAATTAAACTTTTACTTGTAAACAAATCATATTAATTAAGTATTCTTAAATTCATAACAATAATAATTTAACCATATTTATTTTCACAAATTAATTATTTGAATTAATCAAATCTTAATAACTAGAAGAAAGATTATTTTATTGGTTACAAAATTATAACTTTAACCTTATTTGAAAATAAAGCATTAAAAATCAATTTGAAATTTAAATAGATTTAATCATCTAATTTAAACTTTTTCATTTTCAATATAATCTGAAAACTTAGTTTTTAAAACATTACTTAAAACATTGATTTAATATTTTAAAATTGAAAACACATCTTTTAAATTAAAATTAAAAATTAAATTAAGTTAATTACTTTCAAATGCAATCATCTTAAACATTTTAAACTTGAAAGTAAATTCAATTAACACTTTTAATAGTTTGATTAACTTTTACTTCAAAAGAACAAGTTTTAACTTTGTAAATTTACTTCATTTTGTAAAAACTTAAGCTTGATTTCATTTATTTCAAAACAACAAGTTAAATTTGTAAACTTTATATTTTATTTTTACTCTACCAAACAAGAAAAGCCTACCACCTGAAAACTTCGAGTCGAACACTACATCTACACGAGCCTGCCCCAAGATAAAACTCAGTCTCATCCACTTCGAGTCGACACAAGGAAAACGCGAGGTCCACACCGAGATAGCCCTCGTCTTCCCCAAAACACCAACCTTCCAGAAATATCGTGCACGTGGTGCACATACCCCAATAATTCCGACCACCGTAGGTCATCGCGGCTACCATCGACGACTATACGAACCCACGCGATTACGACTGAGCATCCAGATCGACAAATAACACGTGAATCAAAATTTCGATCACTGATCGAAAACTGAACCCAAACTCGACCCACAAAACCTCTCAACGCCGTCGACCATGTTGACCAAAACTTCCAGAACCTCTTCCAAAGCACTGCCGTTTCACCATGCCACCATTCCCCATCTCGCGATTGCATCCGACCCACTACCCATGTCGAAATTGCCTCGAAAGCCAAGACGAATGAAAAACAAGCTTAAACCCTAGTTTGATCGAATCCGATCATCTCGGCCATAGGAAAAATTCATGAGCATTTTTCCCCTCATCCACGATACCATAGCTGGCTTCGACCACGAATTCGGCCCCAAACACCGTGTTGATCATCGGCAATTCATCAATTTGCCAAAAACGTTCATCTCCCAATTCCAAATCGAATATCAAATTGAAAATTCTGAAATGAATATCAAAATTCGTGATTTACAATCACGAATTCATTTCTATAATGCAAATTTGAAATTAAGAAAGTTGATTATTATGAAAATTTGCGTTTTCACTGTTATTTATAAAATTTGAGATAAATATTAATTATAAATTATTGGGATATGTTTTTATAATGGCATTACACCAATTCAATCATCTTTCATTTGCAAATCAAAACTAAATATTGATTGTATGTTAAGATTTTGAATTATGATCAAAACCTGTAAACAACAGAGCATACTTATACAGTCACCATACATACATATCATCTTTATATACAAACATGCAACCATATCACAACACATTTGCGACTAAACGACTGTATAAATCATCACACATGTCTACGTTTAATAACAGGTTCAAATCTGTTTTTAAAATGAAGATTTACTCACCTTTTTGAAAAGGCAGAGAGCAGGTCTACATCTTTTTTATTTGGGCTTTGAAATTTTTGTCTGGAAAATGCCTTCGATTGCTATGCTGATGAAAACCTTTGCATGCTCATAAATCTTTGATTTAAGTGTTGAAACTGATGTTGCTCTTTCATTTTAGTTGCAGCAGGTTTGGTTGATATGGAGAACTTGTTTTCAGATTTTAATTTTAGATTTGATTTTTGCTTTTGGTTTCAAATTTCAGGTTTGAAGCAATTTCTGGTTTGCTAATGAATTTTTGAAAGAGTGAAGGAAGAAAAAGAAAAGAAATTGAGAAGAAGAAAGTTTTTAATTGAAAGTGGAAAAACAAGTTTCTGTTCAAACTATTTTTTTTTATAAATTTAAATTCTAAATAAAAGAAAATGTTGCCACTTGTTCATAAATTTAAACAAATGTCAAAAGCTAGCTTGAATGATTCACAAGTGTTAACTTTCTTTTTTTATTAATTCACTTCACATATGTATTTATAAAGTACTTTTATGTGTAAAAGAAATGTTTGTCTTCTTATAAGCTTTTGAATTTCTAATAAATATATAAGTGTGAAACCTTTGTAAACATTTATTTTATAAATAGCTTATGTTTTAAAATCAAATAAATGTATTATATGTTTTCCTTTAAATTATGATATATGAATGTGTATTTATATTTATATAAATGTAAATCTAATAATTTATTTATATATTACTTTTGTTTACAACTATTCTAATTTGAGAGATAATTAAAAAGAAAGTTTATTTATAACTTTATATATACATAACCATTTTAATTCAAGCACTTTTATAGAAAACAAAATAAAACTTTGATTAAATCTTATTTAAACTATCACATTTAAAAATAAATAATTATCTTATATTTTGAAAATATAAAATTAGATTTTGAAAAAAAATATTAATTTTAAAACAAAGCTTCTAATTACAATATATTCATACATATATGTATTATCAATAGATTATATTAAATTTCAAAACAACTTCAAATTATAACATATACATACATGTATATTACAATTTGAAAATACATCTTTTATTTAAAGAAAATATTTTATATTCACAATATATATATATATCAAATATATATATTATAAATAGAATAAGATTTTATTAGCTTTGAAAGATAATTCTTATCAATTTTAAATTGTTAGAAAAGATATTGATCAATATTGCCAGATTAAATATTTATTAACCTTTAAAAGATTAAATTTACCAATTTAAATTAAAATTATAAAGAAAAATTATTGAATCAATTTAATTATTAATTCAGATTATTAAATTAATATTGCCAAAAATTCCGGGTCGTCGCATTCCTCCCCCCTAAAAGAATTTCGTCCCCGAAATTTAAAAACAAAGGTAATTTAATAACCCAACAAAGATTTTAATTTTAAACAGCAAAGCATACCTATTATCCAGTTACTAACAACCATAGCAACAAACAAACCTAACTAATTATCCTGACACAAATCAGGATAGATCTTCTAATACTATCTAGAGTTTCCAAAGTATAAATCACTGGGAGACTCGCTCTACAGAACCTAAACTAACTACACCCACATAATCAGAGCTCCTCTCTTCTCTGGATCCATCAATCTGAACAGAACATCAGACTATACTCAAGTCTAGCTCAACTTCCAAATCCATCAGAACTACAGATTCCACAACCAACAATGAATCATACACGTACTCCCTCGGAGATACCTGAAATACAATGAATTCCTGCTATCCAAACTGGCAATTTAATCCTATAGAAAAAAAGAACTTATTTTATCAAAAACACCGATAAGAAATCCCAAATACTTCAGAACTAGCCATCCAATCTTATCCAATTACTGCTCTCTTAACCCGAGAAATCTTAACAACAATGAAGTCTCCAACTTCGAATTCCAAACTCCTTATCTCATATCTGAATGACTCAATAGACAATCCTGGGCTGCCCATTCTTCTTGATCAGCTCAACCTATGCTGATGCTTCCAGAAACAACTAGACCAAAGCAAACCAGTTTCTGGATCATATTCATCAAAATAGTCTTCCAAGATCCGTCGAAATCCAGAACACAAGCTCTACTTCCTAAGCAATAGCAAACTGAACTTGCTTCCTTCCTCGCACAGCTGCTACCTCGCTTCCGCTGCACAACTCTAATTCTAGAATAGATGAGAGTACTGTTGATGAACATGAGTACAAACTTATCCAATATATCCGGGAAACTTTGTTCATCAAATTCATAAAATCTTAGTGACCCATCTGACTCGGTCACACAACCTTATAGAAGAATCAAACTCTAAAACTAAATCTGACCAATCCAAATTCCAAAAATTTCTGAGCTGCTACACCAACTCTTCCTTCTCCAAGAACCATCCTACTTCCAGTTTGACCACCAATATCGCTACTGGAACCAATTCAATATGGAACTCAACTCCAGATGCAGACAAACTTCTGATTACTTCAGTAGCTCCTACTTCCACATGAGTACCCTCAGTCTCAAACAAAAGATTGCCCAAGATAAATTCCCAAACTAATCGGAAATCACTTTTGCGATCCTACCCAGTTCGGATTCCAAAGAAACTGTCCTCTCTTTACCAATTAGAACAGCCTTAAGCTTTTCCAAACAAGGTTAACCCTTCAAGGAAACCATCACTATCTGCCCGGACTGCTGAAAGAAGAACCACAAAGATTCATGAACCATCGGAGAAACGGGCCACACTGCTGCCTCCAAACTCTACCTCGATGGTACTGCAAAGCCAAAAGACCCTCTTGTCGGCACACAAAAACCTCCGAGCTGAAACTGCTACCACAGCTAATCAAACAATTCTAATCCAAAAGGTTCCTCGAACCAAAAATCATCAACAAACTGCACAAAAGACCTTCGAGATGGCAGACATCTCTCAAGAAATTCAGGCCTAAACCAGGCATCAACATCTTGCTTTCCTTAAGGGATGACAAATGAGACCATGCCGAAGCGAAGCAACTTATAGACCTTAGTCTCATATTCCAAAACAGCCAACCTCCTTGCTGGAGATCCAGATAACTTCTATACAGACGAGTCTTCCCTACGGCTGATAAAGACTACTCCTCAACTACTTCTAAAACTGCTTCAAGTGAAAACAACTTCGAAAATACCCATGGATGCTGCATTTCACCACACAGCTACCAAGATACCATCACTTACTTCTGCACTTCCGACAGATCCATACTTTATAAAATCCGCTCACCCAAGCGAAATCCAAACTTACACTTCAAAGATGAACTCCGAATCTTTAAAAAGATTTCCTTCGGAGATCAGAGAAATCCTTACTCCAAGCTGCAAAGCTCACTTGAGACGATATTAGGTCTATAGTCTCGACAGATACACATCCAACCTCAAACATATGGACCTCTTCCATTAGTGGTAGTTGTGTTACACACACACCACTGCTCCATCTACCTATAAAACTTATGTTGGATAACCCAAACAGGTAACCCAGCAAATCAGGTAGATATAGATATATAAATATATAGTTATATATAAAAATTACACTTACGCTCTCTCAAGAAAGACACCACTTCAGAGCTTAGGTATTCGCTCAACCTAACGCTCTGATACCAGCTGTCACGACCCGTCTTTCTATCTACAAAAAAACGCATCATGATTTAAGAAAGAAAGGGATAGAAGAAGAAAACATAGAAAAGAAGAAACTCAACAATAATAGATTCTCACAGCGGAACGAATGAAATATAATATCACATAAAACATTACACAGTATCATATACATCAGAGTTACACAATCTATACAATACATATTAGACAGTCATAAACATCTATCTAACTATACAACTCAAGATATCACAAGATACAAACACAACATAAACACACCGGAACCATAATATATCTACACGCGGAAGCCTCCTGCTCCAAATCTCCTCCAGAATTCGTCAAGCTAACCTGAATCCCTCGATTACTCATACATAATATGAGTACCCAAGAGTTTAATAAAATAGAAAATAAACACTCGGGTCAGACAGGGGTCTGGTGTGAGTAAACGGGTTAAAATTGCTTAACTTTAGAAAATCCTTTGAAAAGAAAAGGCATCACGTAAGACTTCCCACACATAAACATGGAAAAAAATTTACCTTATGCTAACCAAAACATTTGATAGGAAATCCAGTGATATTGTAATAGTGTCTAGGGTTTTCAAGTAAATAAGAAATAGTCGAAATTGTTACAATATTAAATTCCACCTACTAGCCACAAAAGTGGGTAATACAATCAAAACCGTAGGGTCTCGTAGGAAGAATGAGTTTCCACCAATGGCAGGGCTACTGGGGTACCGCTCGTCACAGTACGTGGCCTAGATCACCGTATCAAGGAGCCACCCTAACTCCCCTGCAACACAAGACCGGGACCATCCCTTACTGGATAGTCTCAAGTAAGATCACCCCGTGGTTGGCGCGACCAACCACCCACTAAGCCGAAATAAAAAGGGACATCTAGACAGGGATGACCTCACCTTGAAATGGGTGCTACCCACCTAGCCTTGCTGCACCTCCCTTGTTTTAGCCATTCCCGGTTGATGAGGCTTGAGGCTGCGATTACCTTAGTAGAACACATCTATCTTGTAATAACCCGCATATTTATCGTTTTTATATTTAAATATTTTATTTAAATATTATATCGTTAATCAAATTTTGGTCCGAAAAGCTACTTTTTGCAAATGGTCAAATTAGGACTCGAGACCACTTCCGTTGAGTTCGAAATGCCGTTTACAACTTTTTTAAGTATAAACATCGATATGTTTGGAGTCAGTGGAATTTCATTAACTTTTCCCTTCTCCTCACTCTTCATAAATTCCTAACTAACTCAAGATTTTGCATTAATGGTGAAGAGAATGGGAAATTAAAACTCCAAGCTCAAATTTAATTGCTAATCCAACATTCAACTCCAAATTCTAATAGAAGACATTGGATCCTAGCTTGTAGTTGCTTCTCTATTGATTTCAAGCTTCCTCTACATTGAATTTGTGCAAAGGTGAGATTTTTATCTCACAAATTTAGCCTATAACTATCTTGGACTGTTGGGAATGAATCCCTATCATGTTTGCATGTACATTTGCATTTGGTTTGGATTGGATTGGCGAAAAACCCCAAATTTTAGTGTTTTTGGTCAAAAACTGCACTTAGGTCGTTCTGCCTATGCTAGGCCGTTTGCGTGGAAAAGTCTCGGCCTCAAAATAGCTCGTTTCCGACCTTAAAATGGCCTACAACGTTAGGTCGCACGGCACTCGGAAGTAGGTCTTAGGTCATTTGGTTTTAGGTCGCTAGGTCGTATGGACCTTAGGTCGTAGGTCGTTCTGGCCATTTCTAATGTCTTCGGAGTTAGGTCGTATGGACCTTAGGTCGCTAGGTCGTATGGCTTTAAGTCGCTAGGTCGTATGACCTTAGGTCGTTAGGTCGTATGGCTTTAGGTCGCTAAGTCTTATGACGTTAGGTCGTTAGGTCCTATGGCATTTTAGGTCGTGTGATCTTCTTACCTGTTAGGTCGTTGGACCTACATCCTGTTAGGTCGTTGAACCTTTAGCTCGTAGGTCGCTAGGCCTTATCTCCTTAGGTCGCGTGACCCATCTTCTTTAAACCACTAGGTCACTAGACCACATTTCCAGTTAGGTCGCAAGACCTTGTAAACCGTTAGGTCATGTGACCTATATTCCGTAGGTCGTTGACCCACTTAAGTCACTTGTCCCTCATAAGTCGCGTTTCCTGCTTAGGTCGCTAGGTCGCGTGGTCCCTAGGTCGCTTGAAAGAGTGAAGGAAGAAAAAGAAAAGAAATTGAGAAGAAGAAAGTTTTGAATTGAAAGTGGAAAAACAAGTTTCTCTTCAAACTATATTTTTTGTAATATAAATTTAAATTCTAAGTAAAAGAAAATGTTGCCACTTTTCCATAAATTTAGACAAATGTCAAAAGCTTGCTTGAATGATTCACAATTATTAACCTTCTTTTTTTAATTAATTCATTTAAGTCACATATGTATTTATAAAGTACTTTTATGTGCAAAAGAAATGTTTGTCTTCTTATAAGCTTTTGAATTTTTAATAAATATATAAGTGTGAAATCTTTGTAAATATTTGTTTCATAAATAGCTTATGTTTTAAAATCACATAAATGTGTTATATGTTTTCCTTTAAATTGTGAAATATGAATTTGTATTTATATTTATATAAATGTGAATCTAGTAATTTATTTATATATTACTTATTTGCAACTATTCTAATTTGAGAGATAATTAAAATGAAAGTTTATTTATAACTTTATATATATACATAACCATTTTAATTTAAGCACTTTTAAAGGAAACAAAATAAAACTTTGATTAAATCTTATTTAAACTATCACTTTTAAAAATAAATAATTATCTTATATTTTAAAAATATATAATTAATCTTAAATTAGCTTTTTAAAAAAAAATATTAATTTTAAAACCAAGCTTCTAATTACAATATATTCATACATATATGTATTATCAATAGTTTATATTAAATTTCAAAACAACTTCAAATTATGACATATACATACATATATATTACAATTTGAAAATACATCTTTTATTTAAAAGAAAACATTTTCTATTCACAATATATATATCAAATATATATTATAAATAGAATAAAATTTTATTGGCTTTGAAAGATAATTCTTATCAATTTTAAATTGTTAGAAAGGATATTGATCAATATTGCCAGATTAAATATTTATTAACCTTTAAAAGATAAAATTTAACAATTTAAATTAAAATTATAAAGAAAAATTATCAAATCAATTTAATTATTAATTCAAATTATTAAATTGATATTGCTAAAAATTCCAGGTCGTCGCACAAACGTATCTTTAAAGACCAAGTTGTTTAAGGTTTAAACAATTCAATTCAATTCAATACTTTGAACTCATACAGCATTTAACGTAGATAAATATCAAACATTTATCCAATATCACATCACAGCATATCATCCAATAGATATCGTCCAATTCATACATTCTGCATAAACAATTATCCATAAACAAGAATTATTAATCCATGCTATAATTAATTTAATCTATTCGAATTAAATTAATTACTTAAGAATTAATCACCTAATCCTGCTCAATTTATCATTAATTAATTACAAAAAAATTAATTAATCATCACTTAAATCAATCATCCCCTTAATTAATCATCCTTGATTAATTTTCCTTTAATACCGATTAATCAATTAATTAATCTCTAATCACAGATTAATTATCCTCTAACTATTGATTAATAAATCTTATTATTAATCAATGTCCTTCAATACAAAGTAATCAATCCTTAATTACTTTTAAAATCGATTAATTGACCTTTAATTAACTGATTAATTATTCTTTAACTATTAATTAATAACCTAATTACTAATCAATATATATCAATACAAATTAATTAATCTGTAATTACTCTTATAATTAATTAATTAATCTTTAATTAACTAATTAATTATCCTTTAATTATTAATTAATAAAACTTATTTATTAATTAACAACCTTAATTACAAATTAATTAATCCATATTTACCAATTAATCAATCCTTAATTAACATTTGATTAATCCTTAATTACCTTTGATTAATCTTCAATTACCCTTGATTAATCTTTAGTTACCCTTGATTAATTAATTAATTAATCTTTAATTATAGATTAATCATCCTTTAAGTATTAATTAGTAAAATCTTATTATTAATTAATAAAACTTAATTACAAATTAAGTACTTCTTAATTTCTAGTTAATTAATTACTTAATTAATCCTTTATAATTAATTAATTAAGTTAATTAATTATAATTAATTCCCTTAATTAACTTAGCTAATCTCACGATATTAAAACCTTAATCATCTTAAGATAAAACATTATCTTATAAATACCATAATTACCATTAACGTTTTTTTAATAACATTTTATCATTATAATTAATTTTACTTAATTAATCATTTAATTAAGATTTGAAATAAAATAATCATTAACTTGATAAATTAAACAAAACTTAATTTCCTTAAAATAACTTAAATCATTATCAAGTAGAAGTTTTAAAAACTAATTTCAATTTGTATTTTAAAACTTGCTTTTATAAAAAATTTAAACTTCATTTTAAATTAAGTTTTAAAATCACTATAAATTTTACAAAATTAAATTAAAAAAAATTCAAAAACTTCTTAATCCATGGTTAAAGAAAACAATTATAAAAGAGTAAGTTTAAATAATAAGTTTAAACTAGATTTAAATTAAAATTTTAAAAAAAATTGATTTTAAAACATTTTAAAAACTGTTCCACACTACTGCTCCGTGTCAAGCCCGAAGACCACTCGGGTCTAGCTCCAAGTAGAACATCATTTTCCCCTCTATTTCTAAACTTAGGTTTATTTTTTTTAAACCTACAGGCTAACTTCCACAAACCACTTGAGTGTAAACCTGAGTCACATTGCCAAAAACACCATCCCACCTTCGAGTTGAAACCCCAATCCAAACCACAGACATCAATCCTCCCCAGTGCACCTGCACAATCAACTGCAATGACGATGACCACCGCCGTAGCCTTTGACACCATGACCATCACCTATACATCGATAACCGATCATCCAAATACATGCCCAAGCTTTACATCAAAATCGAGCAAGGTTGCTAATACTGGAACCCCTAAACATCACCATAATTTGCCTCGAACACCTTCCTCCGACCACTAGAGTCACTGCCACCCCGTCTAAGTCTCCATTAACACTGCCTGCTGCATTTCCCAAGGGTCCGGTGAAGCTCGATCTACCATAGAAGATGCACTGCCATAGATTACAGACTCGACCAAAATTAGGTTTAGAAAACTAAATCTACTCGCCGCCAACGCCACTGTTCGCCTACGAAAAACAAACCAGCGAAGCGTGACGTGATGATCGGGCAAACAACCGACTATTTTTTCTAGACTCGCCATACATCCTTCCACCTCCATACGAAGCCCCGATGACCCTAGACCCTTTGGCCATCACCAAATGCTTAGAACCCCAATTCCAGTCAACCTTAAATTGCTCATTCAATTCAATATTAATATTTATGATTTTCTTTCTAAAAATCATGATTTCCTAAGATAACTGAAGATATATATTTGAATCAACTTAATTTAACACTTGATTTTATCATGTTAACAAGATTGCTACTATTATTTCCAGATGCTAACAATTTTCCAAACTTAAAATGTTTATTCATATTTTTATATCCTAGATTAAGTTTAAACTTAATGAATTTATTTGAAATACAAAGTTTATCAATGAATAGATAAAAAGAATTGAAATTTTGACCTAGATTTTAAACCCTGTATCAAGAACAGGGAAGAACAAAACATTTCCACACAAGCACACCTGTATCATAACCTTATACTTCAAATTTCATATAGAACAACCACTTAAATATTCACAGGCAAGCATTAATAATCTCATAAATTTTCACAAGCAACAAATTATAATTTACTTAAGTTTTTAAGTAGTTGTTTACTTACAGGTTTTAAAAAGGCAGAGGCTTGAATGCTAGAATTTGCAGCAGCCAATATTTTGAAACTAGAAGCTTTGAATTTTGTAGAAGAAAATATTTTGAAACTTGACAGCTTGAAACTGGAAAACGTGATTTTGTTTTTTATTTACACACTGGAAATACTTGATGATGCTTGAGAAGGTTGCTTGACATTGTACTTCAGGGTTGCATTGAAAATCTTTGTTTACAGGTTTTATTGCACACGGATTTGAGAAAAATGATCTACAAGGCTGGATTTTGATTTGTGGAATTTACAGACTTGGCTATTGATTTGAAAAATGTTTATAGGCTTGAGGAGGAAATAGTTTACAGGGTTGCATTTGAATTAGAGTTGTTTCGATTTTTAGTTGAGAAAGTTTTCAGGTTTTGAAGAATTTTTACTGATTTGATTTCTGGTTTTTGAAAGAAATAGTTTAACATAAATGATTTTTTTTTTAGAAATTGGGAAGATTAAAAGAAATGGAAAGAAGAAGATGTAAGTTTATATAATGTAATTTATAATTTATTTTAGAATTAAAGATAATAAAAATAAACTTTGACACTTGTTTACAAATGCTAACACTTGTCATTACCATTATTAATTAACATGTGTATTTACAAGCTTTAATAAATAAACACTTGTAATTTTTTTATGTTTATTTATTTGAAATGATATTAAAAGCTTTTATGCTAATTTCTCTTAATTAATAAATACATTTGTAAATTAATAAATGCTTTTCTAAATTTATATAAATAAAATCTATAAAAGAAAATAAAGTAAAAACCACATATAATTTAAATATAAAATCATATATAATATATTTAATTTATTTTAAAATGTTAATATGAACCTTTTGTATTTTATTTACTATTTAATAAACATAGTATTCTTTAAGGAAAACAAATCTTGTTTTAAATAAAACTTATTCATATATTTTATATATTCGAATATTTTCAAGATATATATCCATTTAAATTCAAACTTAAATCTAAATTCAAATTCAAATTCAAATTCTAAAATCCAATTCTAAAATCAATTCATATATATATATATATTAATTTTATAAAAATACAAATTAAATTTGAAAATAATAACGTATTTAAAAATCTATTTTTATAATCAATCTCAATTATATATAAACAAACACCTTATTAACTCAAAAATAATAATTCTATTTAAAAATATTTTTATACCTATATTTAAAAACATCACATAATTAATTATTTTAGTTATTTATACTTTAAAATAACAATTTTATCAATTTAGAATAATTTAATAAGTAGATTATCACATTTTAAATCACTTGAAATTTCGAGATATCACATTCCTCCACCCTTAAAAGAATTTCGTCCCCGAAATTTAAACAAAGATAATCCAAAAACTTTATTTCATTTCAACAATCCAAGCATCCATGTCAACCATACACTATTAACCAAACAAATAATTCCAACTAATTTATTCGAACAAACAATTCATTTAAATTAAACAACTCTAGCTATTCGGATAAGCCTTCCTAAAACTATCCAGAGTTTCTCAAGACAAACTCTGGAATCCTCGCTCTACAGAACCTTAACTAGTTATACCACTATGATCCAGAGCTTTCTCTCACTCAGATCCATAAATCTGAACTAGATACCAGACCACATTAAAAACCAGCTCAACTACCAGATCCTTCTGAACTACAGATCCCAACTAGGATGGATCATTCACGTATTTCCTCGGATGAGGTACATGAAAAACAACATGAATTCCAGCCATCCAAACTGGCAATTCAATGCTATAGATCAAAACACTAATTTCTCGATCACTTGGAATGGACCAATACATCTTGGACAAATTTCCCATCTTTCCAAATCTGATAATTCCTTTAAATCGGGAAACCTTTGTCAAAGACTAAATCCCCAATCTCAAATTCCAATTATCTTTGTCTCTTATCCACAAATTCTTTTGACGATCCTACGATGTTCTCAAACTCCTCTAGATAAGCTCCACCTCCGTAGATGCCTCTCGGTTCAAACTAGACCAAGAACCAGACGATTTCTATACTCTACCCAATAGAATGAGAATCTACAAGGTCTTCCATACAAAACTCCATAGGGTGCCATCTACATACTCGCCTGCTAACTATACGAGAATTCCATTCAATACAGATGGTCCTCCAAGATTCACCAAAATCCAAAACACAAGCCCTCATCATAACCTTAAAAATTCTATTCAGCCTTTCCGTTTAACCTTCGATCTGGGAATGATAGGCTGAACTCAAACTCAAACTCGAACCCAAAGCTGATCACAAAGCTTCTCAAAATCTACTGGAGAAGATAGGATCACGGTCGCTAACAATGCTGACTGAAACACCAAGTAATCAAACAAACTCCTTCAAGAAAAACTCAGCCAAAGATGCTGTAGTATGGCTTGCCTTGACCGGAATAAGATGGGTGGGGTGCTCTTAATCAACCGGTCTACAATTACCCATATTCCATTTCCCTCTTTGGTCCGTGGAAAACCATTGACGAAACCCAAAGAAATCACTTCACACTTCCACTTCGAAACGTCAAAGGCTGCAATAGACTTGCGGTCTTCTGCTGATCACCTTCACCTGCTGGCAGATCGCATATCCCCTGACGAAAGCAGCTACATCCTTCCTCAAGCTCAGCTACCAAAAGACTCTCTTCATATCCTTCCACATCTCCTTGCCTCAAATCCCTGATATTCGAAACACAAATCCTTCCAACGATCTTCAAAGTTCCTTGGCCATCAAAACACAAAACTGGAACTCTGACCATTCTAGGCACACACAGCGTCCGAGTAGACCACAAACTAACTCTTGCAATCAAGAATAGCTAGAACAGGCACACGGTCAACCTTGCCGTCAAATCAAAGAAAGCCTCTCCACACTTGGGCCCACTTAAACTTTGTTCCTTCCCGAGTCAACTTGGTTGAATGCGAAGAAATCTTAAAAATAGACCTGATAAACTTCCTATAGAAATCTGCCAAAACCCAGAAAACTGCGGTTACTTCACCCCTGAATAGTAGCTACCTTGGATGGATCTACAGAAATACGCTCACTAGAAACAAAATGCCTTCTCAAAGAAATCTTAGGTCTGCCGCTCCAACACTTCTCTCTCTTTGGCGTCATCCTTCTACTAGGCTGAACAACAGGCATTACTCCTTGTTAGAGTAGTATTTTTCCATTGCTTTGTTATATGTTTCGCTTTGTTATATGTTTCGGTTATATTTTGTTTGTGTGTCTTTCTTATTTTGTTCGGGCTTCTTATATTGGCCCATATCTTTTCGTTTCTCAAATAGAAGACTCTCTTCTATTATATAAGTTTGTATCTGCTGGTTTGTTTTTGGTTAAGTTGAATAATAATCAAACTTAAAAGTTACCGCTCTCTCTCTCAAAATCTTAACATGGTATCAGAGAAATCAGATCCGATCTAAATTCTTTTTTCGTTTTCCGCTTCTATCTTTTCTTCAATCCAGATCTAAACTCTAGGGCTATGGCAGAGAATAAGGCTATCATGGATGTTATGCCAGTGATGTCAAAGATCACAGAACACAAATTGGGAGACTCGAATTATTTTGATTGGAATAAAACAATTCGATTATATCTTCGAAGTATTGATAAGGAAGATCACCTCTCTCGAGATCCACCAAAGGAAAATTCTGATGACAAGGAAGATCAAATCTGGTTAAGGGATGATGCGCGGCTGTTTCTTCAGATCAGGAATACTATTGATGGTTGTGTAATCAGTCTAGTGAATCATTGCAGTTTTGTAAAAGAATTAATGGATTACCTCGAATTTTTGTATTCTGGAAAAGGGAACTTGAGTAGGATGTATGATGTTTGTAAGGCATTTTATCGATCTGAAAAACAAGACCTATCTCTGATGAACTACTTTATGAAGTTCAAAAAGACATATGAAGAATTTAACATGCTGCTTCCAATTAGTACAGATGTGAAGGTTCAACAACAACAAAGAGGACAAATGGCAATTATGAGTTTTTTGGGTAGATTGTCAAGTGATTTTGATTCTGCAAAAGCACAAGTTCTATCTGGATCTAGTGTTACCTCATTGCAAGAAGTTTTTAGTCGAATTCTGAGAGCAGACAATTCAAGTAATGAACAAAATACCACACCAAATACAAGTGTTCTTATTAGCCAAGACAGTGCACAACCAAGATATGCACAGAATAATGCACAGTGGAGACCTAATCAATACAACACTAAGAAAGGAAGTGGCCAACCTGGAAATCAAACTGTTAACCCAAATTTTTGTACCTTTTGTAAAAGAGATGGTCATAGGTACCAACAATGCTGGAAATTACAGAAACGAAACAAGCAGAAAAACTTTGATAAAGGCAAGGGGCAAAATCCTTATAATCAAGCAGCAGCAAATGTGGCAAGAACTCAAGAAGAAGGGTTTATGCTGGTCTCTGGAGAAGAATATGCAAAATTCTCCGAATATCAAAATAATATGAAGAAACAATTAAACAATCAATCATCTAGTATCTCAACTGTTGCCAAATCAATTAAATGGGTCATAGATTCAGGTGCCACTGATTATATGACTGTAACTCACTGCTTCTCTTAGAATTTCATGCAAACCACAAAGCACAGAGCATAACATTAGCAGATGGATCCTTATCATCTGTTCATGGATCAGGGTCTATCAACTTTAACTCCTAACTGAAATTAAGTTCTATTTTATATACACCAGAGCTTAGTTTTAACCTCATCTCTGTCAGTCAAATAACAAGAAAACTCGACTATTGTGTTATTTTTTATCCTAATCATTGTGTGTTTCAGGATCTAACCACCAATAAGATTATTGGTAGAGGTCATGAACTTGGGGGCCTATACATGTTTGATAGCTTGCCATCAACTTCTACTGCATGTACCAGTATTAATCAGGCTCTCAAGTCTCACTGCCAACTTGGTCATCCTTCCCTATAGAATTTTAAAATTCTATGTCCTCGGTTTAATTCAATAAAATCTTTGGAGTGTGATTCTTGTTAGTTTGCCAAACACCACCGTCAAAGTTCAATTCCAAGAGACAATAAAGGAGCCAATGCTGCATTTGATCTTGTTCAGTCAGACATTTAGGGGCCATCTTCAGTAACATCTAAACCAGGATTTAAATATTTTGTTACCTTTGTAGATGATTACTCTAGACTAACTTGGATATTCCTTATGAAAAATAAATCAGAACTATACTCTATTTTTTGTAATTTCTACGTTGAAATAAAAACACAATTCAATGCTAAGATCAAAGTGCTAAGAAGTGATAATGCTAAGGAGTACACTTCTAGTCTTTTTCATAATTTTATGGCTGCTAATGGCATTATGCATGAAACTTCATGTGTTGACACACCATCTCAAAATGGAATAGCAGAGAGGAAGAATAGACATTTGTTGGAAACCACTAGAGCTCTTTTATTTCAAATGAACATGCCAAAAGTTTTTTGGGCTGATGCAATTGCCACGGCTTGTTTCTTAATTAATAGGATGCCATCAAGTGTTTTAAATGGTGATATCCCATACAAAGTTCTCTTTCCAGAAAAAGCTATTTACCCTGTTAAACCTAAACTGTTTGGATGCACATGTTTTGTTAGAGATGTTCGACCACAAGTGTCTAAATTAGACCCTAAATCCTTAAAGTGTGTGTTTGTTGGTTATTCAAGGTTGCAAAAAGGGTATAGGTGCTATTGCCCAAGTCTTGATAAATACCTAGTATCTATTGATGTAACTTTTCATGAAGATATACCATACTTTCAGAATAAAGCAAGTCAAACCGAGTCTAATCCAGATGAAGAGAGTGAATATATTATCTATTCCATAAACACACATACGCAAGAAGTAGGAAATAACGATGAATCTACACCCCTTCCACCTATTCATGATCCAGTACTCTATCATAATCCAAAGCTAGACCTTCCAATTGCTTTAAGAAAAGGGAGACGCCAATGCACATATCCTATTACATCTTATGTTACTTATAATCATTTACCACCTACCACATGTTTGTTCATAAAAACACTTGATGCCATTTCTATCCCAAAGACAGTTAATGAGGCTATCTCACACCCAAAGTGGCATGAGGCAATGATTGAAGTACTAAATGCCTTGGAGCTGAATAAAACATGGGACTTGGCAGTTCTACCTGAAGGGAAGAAGGCAATTGGATGCAGGTGGGTATTCTCTATCAAAGTCAATCCTGATGGGTCAGTTTCTAGATTTAAAGCTAGACTTGTGGCAAAAGGATATGCATAAGTATATGGGGTGGATTATTTAGAAACCTTTAGTCCAGTTGCCAAACTTACCTCAATTAGATTATTCATATCTCTGGCTGCTACACATGATTGGAGAATTCACCAATTGGATATTAAAAATGCCTTTTTGCATGGAGAACTTCAAGAGGAAATCTACATGACACAGCCTCCAGGTTTCAGTGTTAAGGGGGAGAAAAATAAGGTATGTAAACTCAAGAAAACACTATATGGCCTAAAACAATCTCCTCGGGCATGGTTTGGAAAATTTAGTCAAGATTTAGAAGGTTTTGGTATAAATAAAAGCAAATTTGACCACTCTGTGTTTTACATGACAACTGAAAATGGAATCATTCTCTTGGTTGTCTATGTTGATGATATCATTATAACTGGAAGTGATAGAAAAGGTATTTTGTCTCTAAAAACATATATACAAGCACAGTTTCATACCAAAGATTTGGGAAATTTAAAATACTTTCTTGGTATAGAAGTAGCAAGAAGTAAACAAGGAATTCTCCTATCACAAAGGAAATATGTGCTTGATCTCCTAACTGAAACAGGAAAGCTTGGATGCAAACCAAATTCTACTCCAATGATACCCAATAACAATCTAGCTGAAAATGGAGAACCATTCAATGATCTAGAAAGATATAGAAGATTAGTTGGTAAACTAAACTATTTAACTATCACAAGGCCAGATCTCTCATATTCAGTAAGTATTGTTAGTCAATTTATGTCTGCACCTTGTGTTCATCACTGGAAGGCAATTGAACATATCCTAGGGTACCTTAAATGGACAGCAGGTCTGGGTATATTATATACAAATCATGAACACACTAGGGTAGAATGTTTCTCGGATGCAGACTGGGCAGGGTCCAAATTAGACAGGAAATCTACATCTGGTTTTTGTGTGTATGTTGGAGGAAATCTTATATCATGGAAAAGTAAGAAACAAAGTATAGTTGCAAGGTCTAGTGCAGAATCAGAGTACAGACCTATGGCTAAAGGAGTTTGCGAAATTATGTGGATAAATTATGTGGATACTTCATCTTATGTCTGAAATTGGTCTAGAGGTTCAGAAACCAGCCTTGTTATTTTGTGACAATCAGGCAGCCTTACATATTGCCTCGAATCCTGTATTCCATGAAAGAACAAAACACATTGAAGTTGATTGCCATTTTATACGAGAAAAGATTTTACAAGGAATTGTATGTACAAGCTTTGTTAGAACTGGAAATCAAGTCGTTGATATCTTTACTAAGGCATTGGATGGGGCCAGAATTAAAGCTTTAAATGACAAGTTGAGCATGATAAATCTATATGCTCCACTTGAGGGGGAGTATTAGAGTAGTATTTTTCCATTGCTTTGTTATATGTTTCGCTTATATTTTTTTTGTGTGTCTTTCTTATTTTGTTCGGGCTTCTTATATTGGCCCATATCTTTTCGTTTCTCAAATAGAGGACTCTCTTCTATTATATAAGTTTGTATCTACTGGTTTGTTATTGGTTAAGTTGAATAATAATCAAACTTAAAAGTTACCGCTCTCTCTCTCAAAATCTTAACACTCCCAGAACTGAGATGATCCGAAACTCTATCTCCCAATGAGGGAAAATCTTCACATCCTCGGAATCATCCGGAAAATCTCATCTTGATGGACTCTACACCTTCTGGAGATGCCTCACTTCCATGCAACAGATGCTCAAATGAACTACGAAATCATCGCAAGTCATTTTTGGAATTCTTCCCAACTCAGTCTCCAAAGAAACAATCCTTATACTATCCATCCAATCCATATCCATAATAAGATCAAACTCTTTGAAATCCCATATGAAAGGGTCAATAGATAAACTGTGGGGAAACAAAAAAAATCTTAAGCCTCTAAAGATCATATCAACTCGGTTACCCTGCCTATAGGACTAGATACAAAGATAGGACGGTCAACCAAACAAAGATAAAGATAAAACTTCTCTAGAACTCATGTTGGAAATCCAAACAGATACCCAACAAATTTAAATAGGTATATAATTATATAAAAATTACAAATATGCGCTCTCAAGATAGACACTACTCCAGAGCCTAGGTTTTTTTCTCAACCTATGCTCTAATACCACGTGTGACGACCCGCCTTCGTATAATCAATAAGAAAGAAAGAGGTAGAAATAGAACAGAAAGAAGAAAGAACTAAACAATATCAGAATCTCACAGCGGAACGGAACAAAATATAATATATCACTTAGATATTACATAGTCAATACATCAGATTACAATAACATTTCACATTAGATAGTTATAAAGCTCAGTCTAATCCATTACAATTCAAGGAACAATAGACAAAAACTTAAACCCAGTGGAAATAAATAGACATAGCTACGTCAGGACTCCTGCTCCATGCTATCCAATATTCGCCAAGCCAAAACCTGATCACTTGGCTACTCATAAAAAATTGAGTACCTAAGAGCTTAAGAAAAAAAAAAATAAACTCCGGGTCAGACATGGGTCTGGTGTGAGTAAACGGTTAAAAATTGCTTAACTTTGAAAAACTTTTGAAAACAAATGTATCACGTAAGACTTCTCACACATAAACATGGGTAAGTTTTTACCTTACACTAAGCAAAACATTTGATAGGAAATCCAGTGATATTGTAATAGGGTCTAGGGTTTTCAAGTAAATAAGAAATAGCTGAAATTGTTACATGATTAAATTCTAGCGTACTAGCCACAAAGTGGGTAATACAATCATAACTGTAAGGGCACGTAGGAAGAATGGTTTCCATCAATAGAAGGACTACTGGGGTACCGCCCGTCATAGTACGTGGCCTAGATCAACGTACCGAGGATCACTTTCGATCCCCTACAACACAAGGCCGGAGCCATTCCTTACCGAACAGTCCCGAACAAGACAACCCCGCAGTTGGCTGCAGACCAACTGCCCACACATCCGAATAAAAAGGGACATCTAGACAGGGGTAAATCTTGTCCTACTTGGGCGCGACCCACTTAGCCTAGCTGCTTCCCCTATTTTAGCCATTTCCGGTTGATGAGGCTTGGGGCTACGATTAGCACATGACCTGCCATACTTCGTATGCCACATTACCAAATTGGGAATGTATCACCAGTAACCATCAACTACATAACCTCTGAGCTCGTACGTCTCAGAGAATGATGTTAAACTAAGAGAATAAATCTTCGCCACCAAAAAAAAATGTATTTGATAGAAACCAGCTTTACATCTTAAAGTGTAACGTCAGATACACATCCATACAAGTTCGTTCCGGGTTCGAGTGAAACCAAAGGCATTATCTTGTTACACTCATTTTGGAATCACCCTCAGAGTTAACGACAATAACCCTTGCACTCTGAATCTTCATCTCGAATCTGAAAGTACTATCTCCATCAAACTCATCTTGGAATCACCCTCAGAGTTTTAATGACGAATGGTTCTTATACTTCGAGTCTTCACCTTGATCTTTACTTGAATTCAGGACCTAACGTTTAACTCGATCGAGGTGGTTTTCAGATATCCAAATTTAGAAACCCGATCCCGGTCTCATCGAAATCCAAACGTACCTTTAAAGGCAAAGTTGTTTAAGGTTTAAACAATTCAATTCAATACTTTGAACTCATATAGCATTTAACATAGATAAATATCGCACATTTATCCAATATCACGTCACAGAATATCACAGCATATCATCCAATAGATATCATCCAATTCATACATTCTACACAAACAATTATCCATAAACAGGAATTATTAATCCATGTTATAATTAATTTATTCTATTCAAATTAAATTAATTAATTAAGAATTAATCACCTAATCCTGCTCAATTTATCATTAACTAATTACAAACAAATTAATTAATCATCGCTTAAATCAATCATCCCCTTAATTAATCATCCTTGATTAATTATCCTGTAATACTGATTAATCAATTAATTAATCTGTAATCGTAGATTAATTTTCCTTTAACTATTAATTGATAAACCTTATTATTAATCAATATCCTTCAATATAAAGTAATCAATCCTTGATTACTTTTATAATCAATTAATTAACCTTTAATTAATCATTAATTATCCTTTAACTATTAATTATAACCTTAATTATTAATCAATATCTCCCAATACAAATTAATTAATCCATAATTACTCTTATAATTAATTAATTAATCTTTAATTAACTAATTAATTATCCCTTATTTATTAATTAATAAAACCTAATTATTAATTAGCAACCTTAATTACAAATTAACTAATCCATAATTACCAATTAATCAATCCTTAATTACCATTTGATTAATCCTTAATTACCTTTGATTAATATTTAATTACCCTTGATTAATCTTTAATTATCCTTGATTAATCAATTAATTAATCTTTAATTATAGATTAATCGTCCTTTAAGTATTAATTAATTAAACATATTATTAATTAATAAAACTTAATTACAAATTAAGTACTTTTTAATTTCTAGTTAATTAATTAACCAATTAATCTTTCATAATTAATTAATTAAATTAATTAATTATACTTAATTCCCTCAATCAACTTAACTAATCTCAAGACATTAGAACCTTAATCACCTT
The DNA here is from genome assembly GCA_030765085.1 of Allium cepa. Classification (NCBI taxonomy): domain Eukaryota; kingdom Viridiplantae; phylum Streptophyta; class Magnoliopsida; order Asparagales; family Amaryllidaceae; genus Allium; species Allium cepa. The sequence continues at coordinate 607,491,871 of CM060938.1, read as the reverse complement.
AAGATAAAACATTATCTTATAAATACCTTAATTATCATTAACATTTTTTTAAAACATTTTATCAATATAATTAATTTTACTTAGTTAAATCATTTAGTTAAGATTTGAAATAAAATAATCATTAACTTGATAAATTAAACAAAACTTAACTTCCTTAAAATAACTTAAATCATTATCAAGTAGAAGTTTTAAAAACTAATTTCAATTTTTATTTTAAAACTTGCTTTTATAAAAATCTTAAACTTTATTTTAAAATAAGTTTTAAAATCACTTTAAATTTTACAAAATTAAATTAAACAAATTTTCAAAACTTCTTAATCAATAGTTAAAGATAATAATTATAAATGAGTAAGTTTAATTAATAAGTTTAAACTAGATTTAAATTTAAATTTGAAAAACAAATTGATTTTCAAACATTTTAAAAACTGTTCCACACTGCTGCTTCAAGTCAAGCCCGAAGACCACTCGGGTCTAGCTTCGAGTAAGACGTCTTTTCCCCTCTATTTCAAAACTTAGGTTTTTTTTAAAACCTACAGGCCTAACTTCCACAAACCACTCGAGTATAAATACGAGTCACATTCCCAAAAACACGATCCCACCTTCGAGTAGAAGCCCCAACCAAACCACAGACATCAATCCTCCCCTGTGCACCTGCATAATCAACTGCGACGACGATGACCACCGCCGTAGCCCCTGACACCACGACCATCACCTATACATCTATCCCCGAACATCCAAACATATGCCCAAGCTTTAAATCAAAATCGAGCAAGGTGGCTGATACTGGAACTCCTAAACATCACTAGAATAATCCTCGAACACCTTCCTCCGACCACCAGAGTTACTTCGACCCCGTCTACATCTCCACTAACACTCCCTGCTGCATTTTCCAAGGGTCCGGTGAAGCTTGATCCACCACAGAAGATGCACTGCCACAAATTACAGACTTGACCAAAATTAGGTTTAGAAACCTAAATCTACTCACCGCCGATGCCACGATGATCAGGCAACCCACCGACTATTTTTTCTAGACTCGCCGTACACCCTTCCAGCTCCATACCAAGCCTCGATCACCCTAGACTCTTTGGCCATCAGCAAATGCTCGAAAACCTAATTCCAGTCAACCTTAAATTACTCATTCAATTCAATATTAAAATTTATGATTTTCTTTTTAAAAATCGTGATTTCCTAAGATAATTCAAGATATATATATACTTGAATCAACTTAATTTAACACTTGATTTTATCATGTTAACAAGATTGCTACTGTTATTTCCAGATGCTAGCAATTTTCCTAACTTAAAATGTTTGTTCATATTTTTATATCTTTAATTAAGTTTGAAATTAATTAATTTATTTGAAATACAAAGTTTATCAATGAACAGATAAAAAGAATTGAAATTTTGACCTAGATTTTAAACCCTGTATCAAGAACAGGGAAGAACAAAACATTTCCAGACTTGCACACCTGTATCATAACCTTATACTTCAAATTTCATACAGAACTACCACTTAAATATTTACAGCCAAGCATCAATAATCTCAGAAATTTTCATAAGCACCAGATTATAATTTACTTAAGTTTTTAAGTAGATTTTTACTCACAAATTTAAAAAGGGTAGAGGCTTGAATGCTAGAATTTGCAGCAGCCAATATTTTAAAACTGGAAGCTTTGAATTTTGCAAAAGAAAATATTTTGAAACTTGACAGTTTGAAACTGGAAAACTTGATCTTGTTTTTAATTTACACACTGGAAATACTTGATGATGCTTGAGAAGGTTGCTTGACATTGTACTTCAGGTTTGCATTGAAAATCTTTATTTACAGGTTTAATTGCACACAGATTTGAGAAAAATGATCTACATGGCTTGATTTTGATTTGAGGAATTTACAGACTTGGCTATTGATATGAAAAGAAAATGTTTACAGGCTTGAGGAGGAAATAGTTTACAAGGTTGCATTTGAACTAGAGTTGTTTTGATTTTTAGTTGAGTAAGTTTTCAGGTTTTGAAGAATTTTTACTGATTTGATTTCTAGTTAAATAGTTTAACATAGATGAATTTTTTTTAGAAGTTGGAAAAATTAAAAGAAATGGGAAGAAAAAGATGTAATTTTATATAATGTAATTTATGATTTATTTTAGAATTAAAGAAAACAAAAATAAACTTTGACACTTGTTTACAAATGCTAACACTTGTCATTATCATTATTAATTAACTTACATGTGTATTTACAAGCTTTAATAATTCAACACTTGTAATTATTTCATGTTTATTTATTTGAAACGATATTAAAAGCTTTTATACTAATTTATCTTGATTAATAAATACATTTGTAAATTAATAAATGCTTTTCTAAATTTATATAAATAAAAATTTTAAAAGAAAATAAAGTAAAAACTAGTTATAATTTAAATAAAATCATATATAATTTATTTAATTTATTTTAAAATGTTAATATAAACCTTATGTATTTTATGTACTATTAAATAAACATAATATTCTTTAAGGAAAACAAATCTTATTTTAAATTAAACTTATTTATATATTTTATATATCCAAATATTTTCAAGATATATATCCATTTAAATTCCAATTTAAATCTAAATTTAAATCTTCTAATTCTAAAATCAATTCAAATATATATACTAATTTTAAAAAACACAAATTAAATTTGAAAATAATAACTTATTTAAAAATCTATTTTTACAATCAATCTCAATTATATATAAACACACACCTTATTAACTAAAAAATAATAATTCTATTTAAAAATATTTTTATACTTATATTTTAAAACATCACATAATTAATTAGTTTGGTTATTTATATTTGAAAATAATAATTTTATCAATTTAAAATAATTTAATAAGTAGATTATGACATTGTAAATTCCTCGAAATTCCAGGATATCGCATCCTAAGTCCATAATATTATCATATTACAGTAAAAATAAAAAATAAAAAGCAATTCATAGTTAAAGACTAAAAAAATATTGTATGATGTTAAAAATACAAACATTTTATGTATCAAATAGGAAATATAGTTGTTTAACTAACGTTGGGGACATTTTTCTATATCCTTGTCATTGACAACAAAAATATTTGAAATTTTCAGGTACCCTGCAAAATATAATAGTATTATGTGCATACATTATTCAAATCATTGTTCTACAACCTCACATTCTAAATCACCATATAATTACATGCATAGAATCATCAATGTAGCTTAAGAAATTAAAACAGTTTTCAATCATTTGTAACCAAGGACTTACTTCATGGTTACACTTAACATGCTTTGTCAATGCTTCAAGAAGAGACTCCCCTATTTTGATTATCAACAGTTCTTCAGAATCAATTTGTACCTAGGCAGAGCAAACAAAAATATACACAGTTCTGCACTATACTCTATTTATTTGGATCTTCCAACAATTACCCTTTTTTATGCAAATGAATTTTATGGTGGTCAGATATCTCTACCAAGCCATCCAAACAATAAACGGACTCAATTTATAAAATCACACATATGATATCCTATTATCATCCACATTAACCTTATTATGTTGCATCAAACCATTCGGCATTGCCTTTATCTAGATAAAGTTGAACCTGAACAGTAATAATCCGTTGTCCACCAATGTAATTAAATTCAAGCGCAAACTCGGGAACTTTATAGGTCATAATCAAACTATCTCTAAATGAACATAATGATCGTAATTACTAACGAAGTGGGCTAGCTATATACATTATCTCTAAATGAAGCAGGCCGGGTTGACAGTGTGGGTAGGCGGGTTGGACTTTGTCGTAGATAAATTGTTACATAAAACTAAATAAGGAACTGTGACACTAAACTTTAAGGATAGAACCGTTATTTGACATGACAAACAAATCATATGCTCTAACCAGGTATTTATCTTTTGATAACACAAATACATAAAAATTATGAAAATAAGAACCAAGCCTAAAATTTTAAATCAATTTGGATTACCAAATATTTAATTGGTTTAATTTTATTGTTTTTGACATCAACCATACAAATTCCTCGGGTAAGTCGAAAATATTTTTGGTTATTGTAATTTGTAATCGGTATGATTTATTGAAACTAACCCATCATATCTATTTAATTTTGGATAAATAGCACCAAGGAAAAACCAAGATGTTTATTAATAATAATTAGTCTATATTCTACACATATCCATAACTATTTCTTCTCGTAGGAAGTTACTCATTTTCATATCAGACCAAGAAAATATACTTAATATCATTTTACCGTATTAGTAACTTTTAGCATACTCAACAACTTGCATGATCCATCCTATATTAACTGGTTATTGGCTAATTACTATTTCATTAGCCTGTTCAAATGCATCAGAAATGAACCAAAATTGAACAAATAATTGAAACGGAGCCAAAATGTCTATGTATAGATTTTTTTTTAACATGTATATTTCTATGTTGCTTTCATATCATCGAATACAGCCAACGGTCATTGCATCATAACTTGTAGTCTTTACTTAACGGTCTTTAGTTTCCTTTTGTTATTTAGACGCATGAATTGATGAATCAAACATCATAGTATGTAAATTTACTGTTAATGTAGCATAAATGCTCAAAACCGTCAATGAACAGATTAAGAAGTAAAAGTGAATTCAAATTTTGTAATCAACAGTAAAATATAAAAATATGGTTACCATAAGTAATAGTAGCGTTTCCCTTTGCTAGGATACCTTAGTATGCTAATTGCAAGAGTTCCATAAAGAAGTGAATGAGCCAAATATGCTGTGTTGAAAAGCGAGATGCGTAAATGAATAATTGAAAAGGTTAATTTTTTAAGCTGGTTTCAAGCTTTCTATACTACAAAAGAAGAATACAGTGACATGGATAGGTGAATAAATTATGGAAAAACATAAATTCGCAAACTGATTAAAAATAGCAACTTTTAAGCTAGACATTGCTACATTCAATGTCTCTTTCGGCATATAAAGTGTGATAATAACTGGTTGAGTGGAATATACAATAAGCAACAATAATGTATACCTAGTTATTAGGGACAAACCCAGCATTCTTTTTGTTGGGAATTTGATTTGTTTCCACTGTCTCTTTCGGCATTATGTCGTTGGGTTGATATTTTAGCATATATATATATATACACACACAATGAACAATTTTCCTTGTGATACATACAGATTTGCCCTCTGTATTCATAAAAACTTTCATGACAAAAATACCCCTTTAATTTTTTTTGCTTAATTTATGTTTTACTTCTTTTTTTTCAATTTTTTTGTCCACCGCGCAGTGGCATTGCGTGGTGCCACTACGCGGGAGAGTAATTTTGGATTTTTTTCCGACAAGGGGCAACTCAGCAGTTGAGGGGGTTTTCACTGTCATCTTCAGATGAATCAAGACCTATACTACTAAATGGAGGTGGAATGTAAGGAGGACATGCACATCTTACCAATACCCAATCAACTCTACTAAAAATGGTTGCCTTCTAATTGCAGTTGTACCTGTTATGGATTTGATCCACTTTGTTGGATATTTAACTAATAATCCTGCAATTGATTCTTTAGTAGAGTTGGATATTAGTTAGATCTTTGGCAAATTCGAGAGTTCAAGCAACAATGTTGGCCAATGTAAGTTCATTATCAAATCCTTTGAATGAGGTAACTCTACAAAGAAGCTCATACATGAATATGCCCAGTGTCCACAATCCACTGGGCTTTCATGCCCTTCCTTGCTGAAAAATATATATGGATACGCCTTAAATATATATAAATGAGAATTTCCCAATGTTAATGCATCTATATCCATCACTATGTACATTAATTAATTCTTTGAAACCCTCTTGAAAAATAAAAATTATGTATGTTTAAGAGCAGATGTAAGCTCCTTGGATTTTTATCCCTGAATCATTCACTTTTTAATACCATCTCAAGCAGTATGATAACGTGTAACAAAACAACTCATAAAGAATTCACTGATACATGGATGTGTATTACCATCTCTAATGGAATAAATGAGTAAAATATATGCTCCTTTTTTTAGTGATTACCCGAAATAATCTCAATAGCCAAGTATTCATGAGTGCTAACAAATGACATAGATCTCAAATCAAAAGGTTTAGCAACAAAATGAAGTGAATAAAAACATGAGGCAGACACTGAAAGTGTTGACTGTAACTAAATGTATTATCTAAAAGAGTCAAAAAACCGAATCAGGGGAAAGAAAAGAAAAAGGTATGATAGAAGATTGCTTTTCTTACTGTATTTGAGATGAAGCAATTATTTGGCATGGATGGTTGTTTTATCACAGTTATATGACCTATGTGTAACCAAGTTAAAAAAGCCAGCATAGCAGGCATGAACTCCTTCACTGATAAAGAATTACTTATAATATATTTCTCAACCTGAAATAAACCAAAATATGAAAACAATATACTTAAGTCAAAGTTTTAAGAAATGGATAAAAACAATACCATATATACTGTTTGCTCCTTATATTTGGTGGTCATATATAAATCAAATTCCACATGTATTTTGTTTTCTTCTTATATAAGCTCAAAATATTTAATCGTAATATATATCCTTTATACACACAAACACACACCTAAAGCAGCTTCTAGTCTTTAGGAGAACAGAACCAATTTTTTGTATATTTTTTTCTTATCTAAAGAAAGTTCTTACGTTTTTACATATTCATTAAACCCGCTCTTCTTTTCTTTACTGCGATGTAACTAATTTTTTATTACTATCACTTAATGGGCTTCTCCTGTCTATTCATTTGGGTTCTGATTGAGTGGATACCGATACTAATGAAAGTGGAGTGTTTAAGAGATAGAAAAATTGAAAATACTAATAATTTACACTTTTGTCAAATTTTGTAAATTCCATTATCAACCTTAGTTACTGCATTTTGGAAGTAATCAAACTGAAGACACTCAGTCACAGTAACCATTTTCAGTTTCTGTAGCAAGGAGAAAATAGTAAAAAAAAATAGTAAAGAGCGTACTCTTCTTGTGAATCATTAAGGAACCCGATAATTACTCAATATCTAAATTAATGAAAATTAGTTAACAACTACATGAGATTAGTATCTGAAGGATATCAAATCTAGATGGATATAAGCAATTCATGCTTAATCGTCAATTGCCACTGTAGATACTAATTGATGTTGTAGATTCTAATCGATAATCGCACTAATGAAAATCTTAAGTAGTTGATGAAAATAAGAAAATAATTACCCAAGTCCGACGCCTGATGGAAATTGATTGGTGATGCTTGAGCTTAATACTTAGAACTTTTAGATTTCTTCGGACTTTTAGGTGATTTTAAGATGGTTTTTACTTTTCCTAATGGAGAAGTGATTGTACGAACCCAAGTATCCATCCAGCTTAGCAAAAATTACACCAAGCAAAATTCATGGATCAAAATAGCAGCTCAATTTGCACATGAAGCCTCCCTTCTCCTTTTCTTGGAATCTTCCTTCCTCAAGATACCTACAAATTAGCCAAAAATATCAATGATACATTTAAAAGTAACTTTTTTCATTAACTATAAATTTTAGATTTTCCAAATACAGTAGTATCATTTCCAAGGAGTCAAACTAACAATCACGATGGAAAATCGATGTTTCTTTCTTAACTAAAATCTGGATTGCTTCGCTATTTAGACCATTGAAACAACAAGTAATTAACAGTACATCATAATTAAGTTAAAAAACTGTAAATTCTTCATATTTGGGAACGAAGTCATAATAAATTGAAAGCGTAGTCGTGTTGAATGTAATAATAAATAAGAGAATGAATATTTTGAATAAATATAATGGATATATTTTAATAGACAAAAAATTAATGAAAAGGAACTGAAGTGAAAAATAAATATAGCAAGGAAAGTGAACAAAAAATCAAGTTATTATATCTAAAAGCATTAGTGCACCAGTTATGCAAAAAAATTGCCACGACTTATGCATTGTTATTTGAAGAAGACATTGTTGTGAACCCTAACAAATATTAGTTCTTGAATTTGTAATTGTTACATCAATATATACATATTTGTGTGTGTGTGTGTTAAATACAAAAAGTCAAACCAAAATGATCAATTTTCAAATATTTATGCGTGAAAGAAAGTTTTATACATGAACAAAAGGAAATTAGTGAAGGAAAAGTCATGTCATTCATAGCAGTAGGGGTAACTATATGGTTACGTATAATAGCAGATTCAAGGACCCACAATAAAATTGGATGATTATTTCGTTTCATACAAATAAAGTACTAACTTCCATGGAAAATAATCATAGAATTTTCTAAAAGAAAGATGAAAGTGTAGGAATTTTCTAACAATATTTGGAGCATAACTATGCCCATCTTTTATCAAGAAAATACCTCCTTTGGAATTGTAGCAGTTCCAAAGAATAAAGGATGAGTGACATCAAATAAATGAAAGATTCATCAACTATGAAGTGCATATTTGAATTAGTACCAAACCATGATACACATTACACAAGTGACCCATTGGACCATAAAGGAAGCCATAAACGTCTTTGATTACCTATATATAAATCCTACTCCTTTTTGAAGATGTTCTATTTTGCTTTCTTTCATATTTACATACTATAAATAGGTACTAACTTACTTTGGATTGTGAATGAGAATCATCATCTCTTCCTTATGGCTTGGTTTTGGATTAAGTTAAGTATGATTGTTAAATGAGCCATTATTATAACGGATGAAATAGCCATTGATCTGTTATTTACAAATCACATTCTATAAGTCATTCCAGAGTACCTATAAAGTTAAATTGATATAAAGTACATAATTATCTAGTTTTTGGAGATGCACATTACTAAAGTGATTTAAGAAGGTCGTGATATATAAGAGCAACATATATATGACCACTTCAATTCGTTTACAAAGAGTAATAAGAAATATCAATATATTTTCATGAAATCCAAAATCATGCATATTAATGTTGCTTTGGGCCACAATTTAACTTGGACTAGGATGACATGCTATTTTTCCAAGTTTATGCACTTAAGAAAACAGAATTTATGATTATTGTTTGAACCTTTTCTAACTTGTACATTTTAAAATGAATTTGTATAGAAATATTGTGTACATCATGGCTAACAAGTGAATAGAATCCAAAACACTAACATATCTAGGAATTTAAGTTAAACAATATTGCTTACCATTTTTATGAACTTATACTTCATATATATCAGTAAAGCATATATGTCATTGCACCTTACCATTAAAAAACATAATGACCACACCTTGTCAAAATGAAAAATAAATAAAGCAACGGTTAACAGTCCATTAAAAAACAACATTAATAGTTCATTTTTTAATTGAGTAAAAAAGGTAAAATAAAATGTTATAGCTTCATATAGTAACCAAAAATTGTTGTAGCTTAGTATCAATCATTTTTCTTATGCGTTCACTCTGTTCCATATGTAAATACTGTTTGCAACACGTAAATTAAAATAGCCTGTAAACTAAACTAAGAGAACTACAACCATCTATCCAAGCTTGTATTTTGACACAGTAAACTAATATGTAATGGAGCTTTTAATAAAAACCTGTAATGCAGTTGCCACCAAAAATGCACAGAATGTAACATACAAATTAAAATCGAGAATCGACATGTAAATTAAGATAACAGATAGTAAAATAAAATTAGACTATTATCTGAATTTTCTAGATCGAGAATCAACACGTAAATTAGTATTAGGAGCAAGCATTGATGAGAAAGAAAAAATCCAGAGCACAATCAAGGCATAATGTAAAAAAATACCTAAACCATGGTCGAAGTTCTATATGGAAGCAATAGTTCTTAATAAATATTGTTGATGGAGATGCTTAATAATCAAAGTCAAATAATGAGTTACCCGCATCGAATAATTTTGTACTTAGCTGAAAATTGAAGTTGAAGAAGGTGTTAGATCAAGAATCACAGTTTAACCTCTAATCTTAGACGATTAGTCGATAATCAGTAACCCAGGGTCGAAGTTGGAGAAGATGTTAGATCTAAAATTGTAGTTTAATCAGAATTGAATTTGAGACAAATTGATAATCAAAGTCGGAGAAGGTGCGGTGGTTGGAAATGGATTTTGGTCTCCTCGAAGGCAGGAGAAACTTGGGTTTTGTTTTATATTGGGAAGATAGGTAGAAGCGAGACATGGAGTGGTTAATTGGACGAAGGGTATTTCGAGAAGTTCAAAAAGACACGGTTATTTACTGTTTATTGAATTCTATTTATTAATAGTAAAGATATGCTTTCATTTCCTCTTTTAGACCTTGGCAACCCATCAATAAGATCCATAGAGATAGAATCTCACTTCAACAATGGTACATCCAATGGTTGAAGCAATCCACTTTGCTTTTGGTGTTCAGCCTTTGCTTGCTTGCAATTCAAGAATTTCTTAACACATAAACCAATGTCCCATTTCATACCTTCCAAAAAGAAAATTCTCTTCATATCTTGATACATTTTCATTCCTGGATGGATAGTGGACTTCGAATGATGGCATTCATCCAAAACTTCTTTCCTCATGTATCCTACATTCGAAACACATGACCTTCCTTTCTTTCTTAACTACCCACTCCGGTCAAGGCTAAAATCCTTTAATTCATCACTCTCTATTCCTTCCTTCACTTTTCCGATCCGCTCAGCCAAAACTGGATCCTCCTCCTATTTAGAAGCCATCCTCTCAATCATTACCGGTCGAACTTCTAAACAAGACAATGCATCACTTCCTGTACTAGAACCTGCCTTGGATCTATATTGCACTCTATAAGATGATAATGCTTCCAAATCTTTCCGCTTAGCAATCATAGCCAATACCGCATTCTAATGTTTCCTTCTAAGTGCATCCACTACCTTGTAATTCCTTTTCCGAGTGTGTACTCAATTCCAAAATCATGAGCAATAATAAACTCCAACCATTTTTGATGTCTCATATTCACATCCTTTTGAGACAATAAATACTTCAACGACTTATGATCTATGTAAAATCAAATCTCTCTCCCAGAAAATAATGCCTCCACACCTTCAAAGCAAACATAATGGCAGCTAACTCCAAGTCATGCGTAGGATACCTAACTTCATGTAGTCTGAGCTGTCTAGAAGCATAAGCAATTACTTTACCTCTTTGCATCATCACAGCTCCCAATCTAGTTCCACACTCACCAGTATAAACAAATAAATCCTGATTACCCTCCGGAACAAACAATACCAGTGCATGGGCCAATAAGTGTTTCAAGCTCTGGAATGCTTCCTCACACTTAGAAGTCCACACAAACTTCACATCTTTTTGCATAAGCTTAGTCATTAGTACAGTTATCCATGAAAAATCTCGGTAATACCGAGCTAATCCTAAAGAAATCTTTATTTCAGTCAAAGTTTATGGCCTCTTCTATTTATTTACTATTGCAATCTTAGTCGGATCTATAGACAACCTTTTTTCTGAGACCACATGACTAAGAAACTTCACTTCCTTCTTTCAAAAATGGCACTTAGAGAACTTGGCCTTCAACTGATGCTCCCTTGGTGTGACGCCCCACCTCTATACCCACGCTAGCCAAGGACACTACGGGGTAATGCCGTCAACTAGCACCGAGAATAAGGCTGTTGAGGAGCGACCATCTGTATAATTGCTTTGTGCGAGTACCGATATGCCAGATAAAAGTATAACTTTACATCTCGAAAGGAAATCTGACATACCGATGCAAACTCAAAGCTACTACAAAGTGGCTATAATATCTTCGGAAACAAATATAGAAATAAGCATAACATAAATCAGTCACAGATATCCATATCACAAAGGCGGAAACTGATATGAATTAACACATGGAACTGTACATCAGAGTAGTGGTCAAACAAGATCCACAATATCACAAAAGGATAGTTACAAGTGCTAGACAAAAGAATATGTATACATCAATGAATCTATATCTCAAATGTATGCAACCAAAAACTACTAATCTAAGTAGTTAGCCAAAAGTCAGGATAAAAATAAGCCCAAACGAGAAGTCAAGCAGAAGCACCTGTAACATCTTGGTCTAACCCGAGTATTATTTAATAAGAAAATAATAAACGGATCAGTCTAGCTATAAATATCAAATAAAATGATATATAATAAGAGATATGACAAAAACGTAAGATATCCATAAAGCCAAACTATGATAAGTATGTAATTGAAAATCAACAAGAGATTAATCAATATCACAAGAATCTTCGCAAAGATAAAAAGGAATGTCATACTCTATATTTTTATTCACAAAAAGTTAATGACACACAGATTCACCAATGCACAAATAATGATAAAGCTTATCAATGTAAATCACGAAAATTGGTGAAACACAAATTCTAGAAATCAATCAATAGAAATTCAGAAATCACAAAAAGGGGAAAGAGGCCTGTCACTAGAATGGGAGCATGAAAACTCACCAACACGTTTATCACAAAACGGAAAGCTATTACATGGTTGCTAACCATTAATTTTGAGCCGAGGCTCCACTAAAACGTCCCGAAGACCAAGAGCCGAAGCTCCACCAAAACGGCCCGAAGACCATGGGTCGCTAACCCACCAAGCCGAAGCTCCACTAAAAACGGGGTTTAGTCTCCCTCGCAGACAAAGAGACATCGCACATTGCTAGTCTAAATCACAAAATGATCATCATCGATCACAAGAAGTGTCAATTACACTAAGCTAGTAAATATGTGAGCTTAGCTTCATGTCCCATAACCACTAGCTTAACTTAAATATTTACGAACAAATTGTAGATCTCCACTTGAAAATTGTCACAAGAGGTTCAATCGAACAAGTCCAAGAATTAACCGACGAAGTAAACGCAAGCGTTTCATACCACTTGTTTTACTATGCCGTTTAATTAGATTTCTCATACGAACGATGTAAAGGTTTGTATATGCCAGTAGATTGGAAAACGGTTTAAGAAACGAGCTTTGTAATAAAATAGTATTGAAATCGTTTTGATGAAAGAATTTTGATATTTACTACTAGTATCGAAAACCTTTATATTTTTAAAAGTGACAAATCACAAAAATGATTGTAAAAACAATCAATCGCTAAAATTCAAATTCGAAGACGTGAATAGAATCCAAAGAAATCGATTCCGAATCCATCAAAATGGAAATATCCAAAAATTCCAAAAATAGAAGTTATCAAAGTCGACAAAGGTGATAACAACTAATCGGAGAAGAAGAATCGATTAAAGATTGGAAAAGCAAAGCAAAATGAGCATAATAGGCAAAACAGGGAAATAGGAGCCGGTCGGTTGACCGGACTTCCTGAGTCGGCCGACCGAAATAGCCCAGAAAGGTTACGGGCTCCAGCTCGGTCGACCGACACAGGGGGTCCGGGCGGCCAAACTGCAATTTCTGCAATTCCTATCCTATTTAATAGAAGTGCAAACTCTCACTCAATTTGCAACCGCTCGAGTACGGACGCTAGGGGATTACGCCTATCGGCTACCCGGTCCTATTGGCTCCTCGATGCATCACTAAAAACATGTTCAAACATCAAAGTTAGGATCTTTAAGGATTTGAACCCAAAACACTAAAAATTGGAATATTCACCAATTCAATCCAAACCAGAAGCAAGTGCATAAGAATAAGTGTTAGGAATTCATACCCAACAATCAAAGATAGTTATAGACAAAGATGTGAGATAAAAATCTCACCTTTTCACAAAAATAAGGAAGGAGAAGCTTGAAAGCAAAGGAAGAATGAACCACACTTCAACACAACCCAAATGAGCTTGAATCTAAGCTCAAAAGAAGAACATTCCCAAAGTTAGGTTTAGGAATTTCTGAAAATTGAAAGGAGAATAAGTTGGAGAAGAAGAAGATGACGCTTACCAATAGCTTCTCTTTGGATTTGGAGTTAGATGTTGGATTTGCTAATGGAACTAGGGTTTTGAAATTTTAATTTCCCATTCCACTCTCCATTTTCATTGTAGCTTGAATGTTAGGAAATAGAAATGAAGTAATGAAGAGAAGGGGGGTGAAATTTAAAAATAGATAAGTAGTTGAAAATAATTACTAGTTTGTAAAATATCTATAAAATAGATAACTAACTGTAAAATAATTTAGAAATAGCTAAATAGTTCCAGAAATTTTAGATAATTGCAAAATAGTTGGAAAATAATAATTTATTTGTAAATAGTTGAAAAACAGTAATTAGTTTATAAAATAGCTACAAAATAGTTAAATAACTCCAAAAGTAGTTATAAAATAAGTATAAAATAACTTTTGGGTTTAATAAGAAAGGTTGTATATATTAAATAGCTTGGAAAAATTTATTTATATTAAATCAACTTATAATGAAAATAGGCCATAGTCAACTGTTCACATTACCAACAATTCAATCTTAAATTTCCACTTCCATTTAATTGGCCTAATTCTAGCATGAATAACTTCAATTTCTATTGAAATTTATTTAAACTCAATTCAAGTTGAATCAACCTTGATTCCCTTCCCAATTTAAATCAAATTCCATTTGATTTTAATCCTGTTCAACTTTAATTATAATTTCATATTATCCCAATCAATTTGAATTATTATCAATATAATTTCAGAATCCAAATCACTTTAATTTAATCCAATCCAATTTCCCATTTTAAATTATTTTCACTTATGTATTTCAAGGTTCAAAAATAAAAAAAAATCAACACAATTTTATTTTAAAATTTTAATTTATTACTCAATTTTATCTTCCAGTTTAAAGCCGGTCCTTAGACAAGTTTAATTTATAATTCAATTATTCAAATTTATTTTATTTATACAATACCATCCTCAATTTAAATATTTTCATTAACAATAGGATGGTATCATCCAATTTATTTTAAAACGTCCATCCATTTTCAATTTTTAAATCCCAAAACCGTTTTGAGACCACACAAATTCCCAATTCAAATTTGAATTTTTATACTTATTCATTTTCAATTTTATCTAATTCAAACCAATTTAACTTGACCTGATTTAATTGAATCTAAACTTAAACCATCTCTAATTATATAAATTTGAGTTAACTTTCCCGATATTGGATTAACCACTTAAATTAGATTATCCTTGTTTAAAAATTCAAAATCCAAATCTTTAAACAATTAATCTCTGGATTAAACTCTCTATAGATAAAGAAAATATTATATTAGATTTTACTACCACAAAATATTCCATACATTAATCGACTACATACTAGTAGTTCATACATTGCATTCATCTATCCAAAATAAGAGTCTTACACAAGTCATAACTCCCGTTGCCTTTCTATTACCTAGAGGTTCGGAAAGATCAAAGTCCTAATATTCTTACAAGAATTCTTTCTATGGACTTCCTCCCAAAAGGCAAAGCCCGATCATACACTTTTCAACAGGATGTCCCCACTTATAGCATTTTCCACAAAAAGTTTCTACCCTCTCATCAATCTGGATGACCTTCATGTTTCCTACTGGATGTTTCACAACCTTAATCATCTTCTTCTGTCTCTTGGGACAATTTCTCGTGATATGTCCCATTCCCTTGCAATGATAGCAAATGGTTGACTCGTTGACTGGTTCCATTGGTTTACGCTTCACCTTCCTCACTTCAGGACAATGGTTAAGGAAATGTCCCTTCTTATGGCACTTAAAGCATAATATCTCGGAGCGAAAACGCTGGGATATACCCTTTAATTCCATCGTTGTTTTACCACACTTAGCTGCGTAATGACCCTTGTTGTAACATCTATAGCAAGTGACATTGTCATAAGTTCCTGGTCCATTTCTTTCCTTAATCCGATTTTCATACTCCAGAATTACTATTTCTCGTTCCTTACGTGCAGCTGCCCTTCGTTCTCTGCGCCTTGCCTTCCATTCTTCACTCTTAGCCATTTCTCTCAAAGACTGACTTCTAGAGGGACTTCCTAACCTATAAATTAGACTTAGTTAGAAGAATTCAACTCTTATATATCAATTTGCTTACCTAGATATACCTTAAGTTTCAAACCACCTTAGGTTTTTATTTCAAGTCAAATCTTCAAACAACCCATTGATACACATCTTATTATTTAACACACAACAACCACTTATGATAATAACCAAGATTATCATATCTAAAGCCATCTATTATCATCTTATTCTGAAATACTACTCCAATTCAAGATTTCAATTTCAATTTGAATCCATTTCAAACTTATCTTCATTTAATTTCAGTTTGGTTGTATTATATTACTTCTTAATTTAATCCTAATAATTCAATAGGCGATTTCCTTATTATTTAATTAGTGTGAAATATTGCTTCATATATCAAAATATAATCTTATATAAAATCATTTTAAAATCCTTATATAAGAAAATAACAAGTACGCTCTCTCATACATACATATACACTCAACTCATTTTAGGGTACTATTGACCCTATCCTTAATGAGTACACCCACCAGAGCCAAGGTTCTCGCTTAACCTTCTGCTCTGATACCAAATGTAACGACCCAAAATTTTTGATCTCGAAAATCTCAGATAGTTATGAAAAAGAAGAAAGAGATAGAAGAAGAAGAAGAAAAGAAACATCAACGTCTCACATTCGTAGCCGATAAAATATAATAATAAATAATAACAGTCTACAAAAGAATATTATATCTGTCGATTACATTTTATACATCAGCGTTTCCATATACACAGTCACTGAATATACACAATTACTATACCATGGATGCGTAATAATGTAACACAGTGGAGATACTCTATACGTTCTTGCCATCAGGCTCGCCTCTTGAGCTCCAGAACGTCCTTACCTAAAAATCTGTAATACTCGGTATGACCCGAGTATTACACCAAAGTAACACCCGGGTCAGGCTGGAAACCAGCGTGAGTAAACCCATCCAACATAGAATACAAAGTGTATAACTCATAAAAACCCGGGGTAACTTATATCAATTTACAACTTCAAATGTTATTATAGACATCATTTATTTCACACATCAATTTCTAAGTGCCAGAACTTAGATTATGTGGTTCAGTTCACCTAAATCATTCCATTACAGCCTATTATTTCCACGTATCAATTTATAAAGAATCGAAGTGGTTTCGGGTATTAACTAATACCCGACTCTGATCTCTTCGAATTCAGTTCGTCTTAACACATATTATCCGAGTAAAATGCAATTCAACTTTAAATAAAAGATGGCACCTTTACTTAGCAATTTCTTATTGATAAATAACCACATTATCATTGCCCACCCAAACACAACATATCACGAAACATTTCATATCTGGATTTTCAATCAATTCGGGGCATTTAATTATCCTTTAATCATACATAAGCAAGATAAGTTAACCACACCATCTCAAACCAATTACCTTTGAGTTCTGCTTATTAATTTCAACCCAATTGATTAACCATGCCATAATCATTAATATTAATTAATCCCCCGTGATTAATTATTCTTTAATTACATTAAGATTACCATTATCATCTAATTACTTTCATTAAGTAATTATACTTAACCAAACTCCATGAATGTTTGTCCCAAATTAATCAATTAAACTTAATTAATTGCATCCATTAATCAGACCCAATTTCTCATAAACAGTGATTACCCCTTTTAATTTCTTACCCTAGCAATTACCCTTTAATACTTCCCATTAAGGAATTCCTTTTAATTTATTACATCCCGTAATTGTGAATTACTTCACTAAATCTCATCAAGTAGTTATATTTAATTAATCTGCGAGAGGTTATATTTAATTAATTACAAATTTGTTTCAATTGGTTAATCCATCCCATAAATACCCTTAAACCCAGTTAATTAATAAAACTTAATTACCCATTTATTAGCTGCTAATTATTAACTTAGTTACTTATTTAATTATCACAAATTATTTTTAATTAATCATTTATTATCAATTAATTAATCGTTTATTCCTCAATTAATCACTTAAGTTAACTACCATTTATTATTAATTAACTTTAAGTAATTAATTAAGATTCTTAAGTTTGAAAATTTATTTAAACACAAATCAATTTCTAATTACAAATTTAATTAAAGTTATTTATTTAACTACAAGTATAAATTAATTTACATTTTTAATTTCCTTATATTAATTACTTTTACAAACCTTCCTTTTAATAAACTTCAAATCAAATATTAACTTTAAAACTAACCAAACATTAATTACTTAATTAATGTTAACTTCATATAACAAAATACTTAAAGTACTCGGGCAAATCATCATACCCGAGGCAGGCACTATCTAAGCCCAGAAAATCTCGCGTTCTCCCCTACCTTTCCCCGCGTCTCTCTTTCCTCATCTTCTCCTTTTTCCTTCCTGTTCCTTTTCTCCTTCTATTTTTTTTAGTTAAAACAAAGCTGCAGTTATACGAAACACTATCACAGGCATTGTATAGACTCGAAGCAACAACCCAGAACCCTCGAGCAACACTTGCGTCAACCCAAACTCGATGACACAGACACTCACACGCCACCGTGAACGTGCACGGTGGTTCGCCGCACCTCCGGCAGCCTTTGACGCCACCCACAAACCATAAATCGACCCCACATTCGAAATCAAAACTCAAATTGTCATGATTTGGACAAACACGAAAATTCGCCTGTAGCTCGAACCAAAAGTTCGAACTCCACACTGATATCCACCTCATCCTACCACCACCCATCACCGGTGGCAGGGCCCTTTCGCCAACGCCATGTCCAGGCCTTCCCCGGCCTTTACCCAAGCTTGCATGACACTCGATCAATCCACGGTGTCGAGAACACGAATTTACAGAGCCCAAAAAAAACGCAACTCCAAACCCTACATTCAAATTGTTCCCAAAATTCTTGCATTGAAAAAAATATTTAATAATTTTCCCATGTTAATACGTCTTCAAGTTTACATCATAAAAAGTTTCAACAATTAAAATTAAGCGAATTAACAGATATTGACCAAAATTTTACTTCTACTCATATTTAAACTGCACCTTTAATATTGATCTAAAATTCATCACTTCTAGTTTAAAAATCCTAACTTTGTATGCTAATTCAAAATGTGAGATCAAATTTTCAAATTAGAACATTCAACTTTTTAGCTTTTGATTCCTTTTTACTGTAACTTGAACAACAGTGCCTATATTATACTCTTCTGTTTCAATTAAATTCCCGGGCTTATGATTTAAATTAAACAAACTTAATTAACTTAAATTTCTAGGTTTAAATTGATTTAAATGAAGAAATATTAATGTTCTTTACCACTTCTATGCTCAGAAGCTTAAAAACCCATGAAGAACATAAAGCTTACAGTACCAAAATATAAAGTCAGGTCCTTTGATTAATAATATATAGCAACACAAGCTTCAGGGACTAATTATCATAAGTAAATTTTCTAGAAAAGTAGTTTACTCACAAAAATATTTGAATAGAAAGAAAGGTTGATGGAGAAAACTGCAGATGAAATTTCTGATAGCTTTCCTTTTGTTTTGCTGTTTGTATTTGTTTGAGTTGGAAGGAAATAATGATTATTTTCCTTTCTTTCTTGTCTCAGGTTTTCTTCTTAAGTTTGTTAAGTTATGAGAACAAACTAAAACAGTATGATGTATAAATAGAAAGGATATGAACAGCTGTAGGTTAAAACCAGTACAAGCTCACCCTGTTTTTGCTCAGATCTGTGTTTACTATGCTGCAAATTGAAATGATATTGTAAATCTCGGCTGAAGGATTTCTTATTGACAAAAAGTTGTGCTAATAAATGCATGTGTCTACATATTTGTTTACATATAATTTATATTTGCTGATATTTTACTTATTTCGGCTAAACATGTTCTTGGTTCAAAGATATTTTTGTACTTGATGTGAAAAATTTGCCTTCTTTTCATTGTTCATGTGGATATACAGGTGATGGAAATAGTTTATCTTCTTTGAATTGTACCTATGCTTATATTATACAGCAATATATGTTTCCTAAACTTAACCTATATGTAAATGTAGAGTTATCATAGTTATTGTTATCATAGTTTCTAAATTATATTCTATTTTATATTTCACATAACCATAATTTATTTGAGATATTATTTATTCCTAATATATATTTATCTTTATTTCTTATAAAAGTTAACTACCCAATTAAATTTACTTATTTATTATTTATTATTTAATATTCGTGTAATTTCATAGTTCCAGGTGTTTGTATATTTATTTTACACTTATGTTACATATCAATAAGATGACCTATTTACATTAAAATACATACACAAATCTCCATTTAAGCTTATATTTAATTATCTAGATTAAATTCTAATTACAATAATATTGCTAAATTTTCGGGATGTCACACAAAGCTTATTAAATACTATAAGGCATCAGTATGTAAACGTACATAAATATCAGGTAATAAATAAACTATCCATTCAAACACATAAGTTTTGTTTGGCTAACTTTTAACCTTTGGCTGATTCGGGCCTACCAGACAACATAAACAAAGTTAATCTAACATCTATTAAGACACTCCTTTTTTGGACATTCAATCCTTAACTATCTGTTAAATACTTCCCTTCCGGACGGTCTGTCCCTAACTTAATTATCTCCCAGGTCTTTCTGATCTTAATAATTTTTCAAGCTCACCAATAATCTATCTATAAACAAACATATATTCCTTTCGGTGTGTAATCCTAATTTTAGCCTACCGGTGATCAAGCCCTACACAATGTAATTTTGGACAACAATTATTTAGGGCCAACAGCTAATGTATGGGTCACAACCCTTACCAGTCCCGTCTGGTATTCTATATGAGTCACTTTCACTTAGGTATCCCTTCCCATAATTTTCCTTGAATACCTTTTCAAAATGAATTAAAACCTTTAAATTGAACTTACACAAGGAAAATATATAATCTTTATGCTTTACTCAAACCTTTCCATACTATACACACACACACACACTCTTTACTCAAACCATAATTGATGAAAACATTTAAGCATTTGAAAGTACCCCTTTCGATTCCATTGAAAGTAACCCTTTCTAAATCTTTGAAAACATCCCTTTCAAAACCAAGTAAAAGCCTTTATTCATTTAGGCCGAAAGGCCAAAACTTTTCCTTTTGAAACCACACTTCAAACCCTTTTGAAACCATTGAAAGCCTTCCTTTTGAAAGCATTAAAATCTTAGACATCCTATCTTAAAACATTTCTTACGAAAACCTCAGAAAACCTTCTATTTAAAACCTTTCAAAACCATAAAAAATATGACCTTTTGACCCCCTCGAAAGCTATCTTTCAACCCCCTCGAAAGCTACCTTTCGACCCCTTTTAAAGCAAAGCTTTCGAAGGGAAGGCACCTTTCGACCCCTTTGAACGCTTTGCTTTCGACCTCTTCGAAACCCATTAAACAGTAGTAACTTTTGAAAGAATTAAACCTTTAAAACATAAACCTTTGAAAGCTCTTTGGGTTTAGTTTTAAACATATGGAAAAAACCTCTTTTAAAACCTTTCGACTCCTTCGAAAGCTTAGCTTCCGACCCCTTTGAAAGCTATGCTTCCGACCCCTTCCAAAGCTCCCCTTTGAAAGCTTTGCTTTTGACCCCTTCGAAAGCTCAAAATATGTCTTTTAAAATAATAGGCTCCAACCTTTTTAATACTTTAAAACACCTCTTTCGAAACATAAGGTTATACTTCAATTAAAAATAAAAAAGGTAAAACATCTAAGTCGAAACCTTCCTTTTGAAACCTTTTACTAAATAACAAGAAATAGTGTCAAAACCATTACTTCAAAAGCATGGGAGAATGGTTTATTTTTAAAAGACTTACCTTTCGATCTTGTCAAAAGCCAATGAGTACATAAGGTATAAAGGCGACAGCTAGGGGTTTCGACCCCTTCGAAAGCATGTTTACCTTTTGACCTCGTCCAAAGCTTTAAACCTTTATTTTAAATATTTGACCCGGTCGAAAGCAACCAATTCGAAAGCTTCTTTGCGAAAGCAAAGCGGGCGTTAGTTTTGGCTTATAAAACATACTCTAACCTCTTCGAAACCTAAGGTTTCGACCAAGTCCCTTGTAACGACCCATAATTTCTGTCATTTGAAATTCGTATATTTAATCGATTTTAAATATGCATAAGTAAATTCAATAAGCTGAATAAAGTATATTTCGAATATAAGGATTTAAGTAGATAATTAAATGGTTAATTTAATATTTGAAATTGTAGAAATAATTGAAATTTGCATTTAATATGAATAGAAATGATTTCTAGAATTGTAATAATTTCTAGTTAAATTTAAATGATGTTAGAGAACTTTTAAAATTAAATTAAAAGTTAAATTACAGAAAATGCATATTTTAATATTTAATTGACGAGTAAAAATAGTCATTTTTGCAACAGTCTCGGATTTCGACGAAACTAGTTTCATTGGATCCGTAATATTATATCATTGTAAAATTTCAAATTTCATGTCAATCGGATTGACGGTTTGTCCGGGGCAAGCTAAAACGCGTAGAAATCTGTTTAAGTGAATTTTAAATTTAAATAGTCGATTCGAAAACCTATCTTCCAAATACGATCGAATTGGCTCCTGATATATATTCCATTGCATTCGAAAAGGGGGTAAAATATTATAAACGCCAGGCGGCACGCTTCGTTTCAAGTTCGAAAAATTTCCTGATGAACAGTGTCGTCGAATTTTCTATAAAAGCCCCTGATTTCCGTAATTTTTCAAAACCCTAGTCAAAGCTAGGTCTAGCCGCCATTAGTGAGATACGCGGCCAGAAATACACCTCTTTTCTCCTCGATTTTCTTCATATCTATCGACCTATACGAAAAACTTCCAACTACAAAATGATAGAGCACGACGAGATCTCTAAGATCAACGGTGATGTTGGGTTTTAGAGCTATGGATTGGCATGAATCTCGATGCAAAGGCGTGGCCTTACATGGCATTTTTCTCGTCGACGGCGGCATGAGGTGGGGCCGTACTTGGCTCGATAGTGAACGATGTGGAGGCGCACGTGACGGCAACATCTGATCAACCTCCGGTAGTCGATAGGTGGGAGCGGCATTTAAATTTTGCCTTGCGTTTGTGTTTTATTCACGCACGTGAATATGCCTAGGAGAAGAAATCATGAGCGGCCCTGATCACGTGTAGCAATTCGAATGGCCTTGATTTGGTTAGGGTTTTAAAAATAAAATAAAAGCGTGAAACTAATTATATTAAAAATTGTATAAACTTCTAAATTGCGTTTCTTTGTCGTACGAGGTCTGTTTCGCACGAAACAAATTGCGTTTGGTTCATATGGACGAGCACTACGCGATGGAGCTTGTTTGAAGATGATTGGAGATAGTGTGAATTTTGGTTGAAATTAAACTCTTGTTTAATTTTAATCGGAATAAATCACTATCGCAACGACTACAAGCAATATGAGTACAACTCACTCTTTCTGACTCACTATTATTTTTATGTAAGTGAGAAATGATTTATTATATGATGATTGATGATTTTTTGGATGATATATGATATATTGATTGGTATTTGGATATATACCTGCCTATTGGAGTAGATGAGACCCTATACGTTCCCGTGTATAAGCGGATGACCCTTTGTACGCGCGTCTGCCTTGAAGCGGACATTGTACATATAATATAATATGTATATTTGTTGCAGGTGACAGGTTGGAGGTATCCAACTGGATTCCTCACCCGTATTGATTTATTTTGAATAAATAAATGTGATAATTTTTATGTTATAAAAATGACGATGTTTTGGGAAATATAATTAAAATGTGATTTTTGTGAAATATGGAGTTAAATATTTTGTAAAATGGTTTAAATTGAGATTTTTGACTAATATAAATGGTTTATAAAGAAGATTTATAAAAATGAATTTTTATAAATCAGAATAATTAAGTTATAAGGAGTTTTTATAATTGTTAAAACGATGTTATAGATGGATTTTACAAGTAAATAAGATGTATAGATTTATAATTTGTGAAGTTATAAAATGAATGACTTTGTAAAATAAATGATTTATAAGTAATTAACTTATAAATTGGATTTGGCATATAAATGAGATGAACGAAATTGGTTAATAAAAGAGATTTATAAATTGAAGTTTTTTATAAAATACAAATGTGATTTATAAACATTTTTTATAAATCCGAATTTGATTGAATTTGATAAGTTAAATATAGAAGTATATTAAAGGAATTATATCCACGATTTTGGACAGTGGATAATCCTATAATAAATAAATGTGTAGAAATATTGGATTTGGTAAACGAATTATATTCATGATTTTGGACAGTATATAATAATCATTTAAGTTGAATAAATGTTTTGGAAAGTAATCTTTTAAATGAAGTTAGATAGTTTAAAGATATTTTAAAAATGTGTTAAATATCGAATACATAGATTTCAGCATTCATTGTTGAAATAGACGTTTTCGAAAAGTATAAGGAAATGATGGACTATAACACTATTGTTATAGTAAATGATTTTTGAAAGAAAATATTTTGTACAGTATTGGGATTTATATATCTATCTAAAGAAAATATTTTGTACAGTATTGGGATTTATATATCTATCTAAATGATTGTGCTTTGTGAAAGGTAATCGTTACCTCTAGCCCCATCAACCGGAAATGACCAAAACAGGGTTAGATGCAGCAAGGCTAAGTGGGTCATTCCCAAGTAGGATATGATCATCCTCTTCCAGATATATCTTTACATGCTATAACGTCGTGTATCTGATTATATGGTTTGTATGCTATGAGGGCCCTCGGTAAAGGTCGGTAACGACCGGAGGATGACATATTCGGTACCACCTAGTTATAGAGGCGGCCGGTCTTGGTAGAGGGCAGATGTTCTATGCCTGGGGACATCCATCTAGAGGTGTACCCCTTCGGAAGGTAGTCCCTTCACCTGGTCATTTGTATGGAAATCAAAACTCCACTACGTGCTTGCCATTTTGATTGTATTACCCAATTGGGCTATATGCTAGAATTTAATCAATGTAACAATTTCGGCTATGATTAATATTATTTATATATAGTAGACACTACTATAATATAACATGAGATTTGATATGATATTTATTAGTTATCGTAAGGTAAAAACATGTCTGTGTTTATGTGTGGACTTGTCTTACGAGATACTTTTGTTTTGAAAACTAAGGAAAAGTTTGATAATTTAATAAATTCTGGTGAGTGTGTTTCTCACGCTGGTTTACCAGACTGATCCTGGCGTTCTTCCCTTTCAATGCTCGGGTCAGACCGAGTATATCTACAGGTTATGCTTTGGTGCTTTTGGAGCTTCAGCGGGAGAGTTGGATATCTTCATTTTCGTATACACGTATATGTTTTGATTATCTATTATCCGTTGTGTTTAGTTGTTGTTTTATATTATCAGCAATTGTGAGGACAGGTTATTATAACTGTTCAAGCTGATAACTATTGACTGATTGTTGAACTCTGATTGATGCATATATATAGTTTCGATTTTATAAAGATCATTGACATAATATTATATATTTTCCGCTGCGATGTGAGATTCTGTATTATTCTGTTGGTTATGTCTTCTCTCTTTCTTCTCTTCTCTTCTTCTCTCTTCTTTTCTTTCTCTTGACTTTCCGTCAGTTTGTTCTTTTTGGGTCGGACATGAGTGGATTATTGTCGATTCAAAGGGTATGGATTTTCGGATTGTTACATTTGGTATCAGAGCTTAGATTTTGTATATTCCTAAGCTTTGATGTGTACTCAGTATAGATAGGGACAGTAGCACCCTAGATTGAGTTTGAGTGTATTATATATGAGCGCGTATTTGTTAGTGAATATAAAATGTTTTATATTGTGTTTGCTTATCCGTTGAGCTGTTTGTGAATTCTGGTCATGATGTGGGATGCCACGTTATCGATAGGGATTTCCAAACACTTAAACGAGGCAAGTCGACATAGTATCATTTTAAATTGGGTAAATGAAATAATGTTACCTCGATTATATTTTATATATAAAGAAATAATTTTCCAGAATTTATTAAAGTATACATAAATTGATTGTTTGGTTGTTTGAAAATGTAAATATATATAAGTTGATAAAAGATGTTTGAATAATCTAAATAAAAGCAACAATTTTCATAGAATAAATTATATAAGCAAATGAATTATAAAGTATGAAATTATAATTTATATGATTTACAATTGTGAAATAATCTTATATATAGGAAAGGAAACAAAATGAGTATATTTATAAAACGGGTTATAAATAAAAATGGATTTAAACTAAAAATTTGGAAATTTGAATTCTGTTGATTTTGAAAGTTGATTTTCAAAGTTAAAGATGTTATATTATTATAAATAGAAAATAAGTGAAATTATATAAGTAAAAGATTTGTAAATGTGATTTATAAATAGAAAGAATTTTAAAAAAAAAATATAAAGCACTGAATTCACTATTGTTGCTGGGAAATAATAAGGGTGATGACTGCAGCTATCATTTTCGAGTTTCTGTGTGATGATTTGCTACCAGTAGTAAATTGAAAATTGAAGTTTTGTTGTAATAAACTAATAATTTAAAATCCAAGTTGAAATTGGTAAAAATAAGTGAAATGAATTTGTATTTATAATATGAAATAAAATTTTAGCTTTGGTAAGGTTGAAATAAATGTGAGTTAGCATAACAAATATATGATTTGAAATTATAAAAATCTGAATGGAAGTATACTTAGGTTGATGTTCACGGAATTATAAATAAATAAGTAGTATAACTTATAAAATGAGATAAGGTAAGTAAAACCAATTATTAAAATGGTTAGGCAAAACAAAATCTGAATTTGAATGGTGATATGATTTTGACTTAAGTTAAATAAAATGACTTTAAAGATGAAATAGAATTTGAAATAAATTAGAAGTGAACTTAAGTTGTATAGTGAAAGTGAAAGTAAATGCAAGTGAGAACGAAATGAAATATAACTTAAGTAATTTTGAATAAAGTTGATTGTGGTATCGAAGTAAAGTAATAAAGTGAATTAGATGAATATGGACTTGAGTTGTATAAAAATTCAACTTTAATTGTAAGAATGAATTAGCAATTGAATTAACGAGTGGATTGAATGTTAATCAATCGAATGTAAGTAAATTGATATGGAATAGTGGATGCAAGTGTTAATTCATTAAAAGCTAACGAAATTGTAAATTGAATAATTGAGTGGACGTCAGTTAGATGTTGAACCAAATTGAATGAATGTAAAGTAAATAAATTTGGTAATGTTGGTTATGCATTGTTTGTTAAATGGATGTTAATTGATTGTATAGAAAATTCATATGAAATTGAATTAATAAAATTGAAAGCTAAATAATTGAAATCAAATTGGAAGTTAAGTGAATCTTAAATAGAATTGAATTTTATTTGAATTGGAAGTGAACAAATTGGAATATGAATTAGTGAATGTAAATAAATTGAATATGGATAAATGAATGTTAGTAAAATCCAATGTTAATGAATCAAATGTGATTTTAATTGAAAACCAATTCATTGAATATTAATGAGAAATGAATTATATTGATTTGGTTATGGTTGTTAGTTGGATGATAGTTGTCTGATGGTTGGATTTGTTGTTTTTGTCGCATTTGCTATAGTGGCATATATAGTTGTTGCGTTGGTATATGTTGTATATTGATATTACTTTTCATATATACATGTTTCTCATTTGTTGTTGAGTGTTTAGTAGGTGCGGATTGCGCTTGCTTCGCATTTGGAGCTCGCTTTCATGTTATATTAGCCGTATATGCTCGCTAATAATATATAAGGTACATATCTCGGATTACATATCGTAGTTTTACACTTTTTTTCCTTCGGGATGCCTCATCCTTGATGATGAGATGTATATTTGTGATATATACATTGTTATTTTTTTTCGGATCAAACCGCGCAAAGGAGGCTATGGCGAATTTTTTGGAAAATTTAAGGCGTTATAAATTTTTTGGGAAAATTGGAAAAATTTATGAAAACTAAATTTTGATTTAAAGTTATAAAAGTTAAACAATATTAGTTGGTTTTGAAAAGATAACTACGAAAGGATTTAAAAACTTAGTAAAGTTTTTGTAAGAAGTTTAACGAATTGTTTTGAAAAGTTAATGGATTTTGTGACTTTTTCCTACTTGGTATTTCGAGGACGAAATTCTTTTAAGTATGGGAGAATGTAACGACCCAGAATTTCTGTCATTTGAAATTCGTATATTTAATTGATTTTAAATATGCATAATTAAATTCAATAAGCTGAATAAAGTATATTTCGAATATAAGGATTTAATTAGATAATTAAATGGTTAATTTAATATCTGAAATTGTAGAAATAATTGAAATTTGCATTTAATACGAATAAAAATGATTTATAAAGTTGTAATAAATTATAGTTAAATTTAAATGATGTTAGAGAACTTCTAAAATCAAATTAAAAGTTAAATTACAGAAAATGAATATTTTAATATTTAATTGACGGGTAAAAATAGTCGTTTTTCAAACATTCTCGGATTTCGACGAAACTATTTTCATTGGATCCGCAATATTATGTTATTGTAAAATTTCAAATTTCGTGTCAATCGGATTTACGGTTTGTCCGTGACAAGCTAAAACGCGTAGAAATCTATTTAAGTGAATTTTAAATTTAAATAGTCGATTCGAAAACCTATCTTCCAAATACGATCGAATTGGCTCCCGATATATATTCCATTGCATTCAGAATGGGGGTAAAAAAATTACAAACGCCAGGCGGCACGCTTCGTTTCTAGTTCGAAAAATTTCCTGATGAATAATGTCGTCGAATTTTCTATAAAAGCCCCTAATTTCCTTCATTTTTCAAAACCCTAGTCAAAGCTAGGTCTAGAAGCCATTAATGAAATACACGGCCAGAAATACATCTCTTTTCTCCTCGATTTTCTTCAAATCCATCCACCTATACGAAAAACTTCCAACTACAAAATGATAGAGCACGTCGAGATCTCTAAGATCAACGGTGATGATGGGTTTTAGAGCTATGGATTGGCATGAATCTCGATGCAAAGGCGTGGCCTTACGTTGCATTTTTCTCGTTGACGGCGACATGAGGTGGGGCCGCACTTGGCTCGGTAGTGAACGATGTGGAGGCACACGTGACGGAAACTGTTACGACCCGAAAATTTCGATCTCGAAATTTCCAGATAGTTAGTGAAAGTAAGAAAGAGAAAGAAGAAAAAGATATAAGAAGAACAGAAAAGGAACACACAATCTCACAATCGCAGTGGATAAAATATAATATCACATAAATAATAGTTTTACAAGAAGAACTATATCATTACACTTATATCTTTATACATCAGAATTACATCATTACACAAATACCGGACAATTTAGAAACTAACTTGTCCCAGATAAATACAGCAAAACACCTCATATGTTCCTACCATCCAGCTTGTCTCCGGAGCTCCAGAACGTCCTTACTTGAAAATCTGTAATACTCGGTCTGACCCGAGCATTACATCAAAGTAACACCCGGGTCAGGCTGGAAACCAGCGTGAGTAAATTCAAATAAATTGAAATACTAAATTTCAATCATTGAAGAAAACTCGGGTAACTCGCACTTCACTACGAGTTTATTACTGGTTATGTTCACTACTTATATTACAACTCAAATTTTAAGTATTCTAACTTAATTAAAGGGTCCTTATTATCCCTTTTTAGCCAATCACGTGTCAATCTATATAGAAATGATGTGGTTTTCAGTTATTAACAAATAGCCCACTCCGGTCTCTTCGAATTCTATATCATCTTCATCCAAGTTATTAAATGAAATACCACTCAAAACTTTAAATACAGGATGTCACGGTTTTAACCCAGTATATTATTCCACATAGCATCACTCATCACATACCAGAGATATCAACTAATCTAAGGCATAAAAAAAATCATCCAATTATTCATAAGCAAGATAAATCAATTACACCATCTCGAATTAATCTAATTAACCATAAATTGAATTAAATCAAGTACCTTAAAATCCTGCTTATTAATTAATTACAAACCAATCAATTTATCATACAATAACTATCAATTTTTAATTAACCCTCCTTGATTAATTATTCTTTGATTTCGTTAAGTAATAAATCTTTAATTAATGACATATCCTTAACCATTCATATAAATTAACCTTAAATTAATTAATGACATTTATAAAAAAAAATTGATTAATTACTTCCGTAAATCAACATTTATTTAATCACATACAGTAATTAACTATCTTTCAATAATTTACATTAATTAATCCTTTAGATTACTTACACCGAGTAATTAATCCTTAATTACTTCATTAATTCTTCCATAATGTAGTTTGTCCTCTTTAATTATATTCCATAATTATTCATTCAATCTCTTATACAAGTATCCACTTAATTAAGTAATCAATACCTAATTCATAACATAAGAGATTTATTCTTAATTAAGTAAAAATTAAATTTAAATTAATTACCCCCAATCAATCATTCTTAATTGATTAATTAATTAAAGGTCCATTATAATTCACTAATTTAATTAATAGCATTAATCAAATAATCTTATTAATTTCATTTAATGATTAACCCTTTAAAAATAACCTTCCTAATTATTAATCTCTAGTCATTCATAAATTTTTTAGTAATAACTTTAATTTAGTTTTAAACAATGAATTTTTATCATTTCTAAACACATAAAATAATTTGAATAACAAATTGTAATTAACCTTTAATTACTTCCGGCAACAATTTAACCTTAATTTTAAAAAAAATCCTAAATTAATCAAAGATAAACCATTATCTTAATTATACTAAATGAAAACGATTAAATTTTTAATAAAAATAAAGAATTGAAATTTATTCAAAATCGCCAGAGTTACGTTATTCACCTACTTAATGACATAAGAGAATTACATTTGAAATCCCTTAGTGAGTCAAGTTAAATAATTAAATCAAAAAATTATTCCAAACCAAAACCATTTTAAATAACTAGGTGAATACTTTTACTTGTTTATAAACTTGATCGATGCCTTAAATTCTGAAACCTTGTTTGAACTCTTGAAAAATTGCTTTTACTTTGAACTTGCTTATTACATTAACTTAATATAAAACGAACAGGTCCAAAAGAATTAAGTTCCGATGCTTCATTTTGCATTATACACTACTACCTACCTTGATCAAGCCCGGCCCAAAAACTTAACTTATTTTCAAAGAAATTAAGTCCTATTATCTTGGCCCAAGAATTCTTCGGCCCACTGCTCCTTCTTCCCTCAATCAACATCGCCCTGAAGCCCAATCTCGCATTACCAAACAACACCTAGCTTCAATTCCATCTGCCTAAATCCTTTTATCCCCGTCTCTTTTCCAACAACACTAAAAACCATCGATCCTTACTTCGATCAAACCAACACCTACAGCCTTCCACCCAAAATAAAACGCAACCACCACAAATCAACAATCCCTCGTAATTGAATTCTCAAGAGAAACCAAACCTGACACGCCATGCACCGTGTGCACGTGCACGAGCAGGCCACCCTAGCTTCGGCCAACCGAGACTACTCACCGACGCGCATCCCCAACCCTGACCACCTCCATGATCTGCCTCGCTGCCTATCGCCCCCAAATACGAACCGATCGAGCGGTGGTGAGGTCAACAGCAGAGCCCCTGAAACGCGTCTGGAAAAAAAACTTTCCGATCACCTCACGCCACTGCAACTCTGAATCCTTCCATCATCGTGGTTTCCACGTTACACAGCACTCACCAGCCAAGCGCGACACTGTCCAATCACCATTGCCGACCCCAATAAATGATTTCCAAACCCAGACAAAAGAAATCCTTAAACCCTACGACCAACTCCTATTCCCAAATCTTAATTAAAAACGAAAATTCGCCATGGTCAAACCTTTCCCCTCGTCTCACTACTTCTCCCAAACCGGCCGTAACTCCTCACGATGGTGAGATCGTTAGAAATTGATTTTTGAACGAAAACGGTTCATCTATCAATTCGTCGAGACATAAACCAATAGAAGTTCTAATTTTACTTCTAAAATTCATATTTTTATGCAAGAATCTTAATTGCATGCTTGGGTACTTGTTTTAATTTCATTGAAATTTCTCAAAATATGATATTTACTGTGAATCGAAATCTTAGATAACCACTCAGCTTAAATTATTCACGAAATTATTTTTAACTTAAATTTTAGTAGAAGATAAACATATTCCTAGTTCATCTCATCCTCAAACATGAACTAGATTGATAGAAATTGATTTTTGAAACTGAAATGAACAAATATTCACTTGTCAACTAAGAACAGAATAGTCCTTTGCCAGGTTAATACTTTAGTTTCTCACAACACCTTCATACGTTTGCACAAACATCATGATTTAAACCAGACAAAGTTCACTCACACATCACAGGTCAATATGGATTTAGTTTGGAGATTTTAAAAAAAAATTGAAAGCAACAGAAACTAAATCAACAGAGTACAGGCATTCATGCATATATATACCTAGTCCTGTTATCAATTTAAATAAATTCAAGCTAAAAACTTCCATACCAAAACAAAATCATCACATGCATTAGGATTAAATCCAAATTTTAAAACTGTTTTTTTTTAAGAAATAGCTTACTCACCTGTGTTTGAAGGCAGGGAACATACATTTGAAATTTAAAGTATGATTTTGCATTTTGAAACCGAAGCTTAAATTACTTTAGATGGCATTGATCTTGAATCTTCTCGCTTGACCAAACTTGATTGTTAAGAGCTGAAACTTGGTTTGATTCCAGGTTGTTACCAGATTTTGATTTTTTTTTCCGCAGGTTTGTATTTTTGAATTAGTAGATTTGCTTCTTAAGTGAAGAAAATGAGGTGATGAAGTAGGAAGATGTGTGTATATAACTTATTAGTATTTATATATATATATATATATATATATATATATATTTGAAAATAAAAGACAAAATGACACTTGTTAACTTCCTTACATATGTCACTACTATATTATAATTGATTTACATTTGTTATATTTTTATGCTAAATGGTTTACTTTTGATAATTTGGGTATTAACATCTTAACACTTGTCTTTATTTTATCAAAAATGTTTTTATAAAGCTTTGGTATTTATTATACTACTTAAATCAACTATATATAAGATATACAACTTTTTAAATTTGAATTCAACTTTAAGTCTAATCAGATTTAAAAATCAATTCAAACAATACATATACATTTTAAATAAACCCAAATTCATTATTGTTTGAAAATAACAATCCGTCAAATATAAATAATTTACAACGGAGATTATCACATTTTTTTCTTTATCAATCTATAACCCAGTATTTTAATAGTTAATTCAGATAATTATCCATTTATCTGATGCTTAAAAATCCGGGTTATCACATTCCTCCCCCCTTTGAATCTTTTCGTCCCCGAAAAGAAATGAAACTAGAATTTAAAAAAAATGCTTACAATCAGATAAATTCCCTTTGATCATTTTTAAAACATTTTCAAAATCTATATAATATCACAAAAGTAGTTTTTATGAAGATACTTTTATAACTCGATGTCTCAACCAGTCCATCCTTGTTCTCACAGAAATTCGGTCATACGTTGATCAGGCGTAGGACTGAAAATCTACAAGTACTTAGCAGACCCATTTTCAACACCCAGTGAAAATACATGGAAAATAATTTTATTGAAAATATAGAAAACAGTTTTTGAAAATAGAGGAAATATCTTTGGTGAGAATGCTCTGGAAATCATCACCCCCATCCATGGTCGTAGTTACATTTCAGGGTTACGTTGCCGTCGCAGCAAAAGTCCATGTAACCGTAGGCTCTCCGCGGCCTCTCGATTACGCCATGGATCCCCACACAACATATCACAGTTACATCCAGGGTTACGTTGCCATCGCAACAAAAGTCCATGTAACTGTAGGCTCTCAGCGGCCTCTGATTTTCGCTGTCGAAATGAAACCCCTCCACTCCTACATAGGTCGCAGTCTACCGATATAAAATCAAACGCAGACTGTTGGCTCTCAGCGGCACACACGACTTTCGCTATGTTATACCATAGGTCGCGGTTACATCCTGGGTTACGTTGCCATCGCAGCAAAAGTCCATGTAATTGTTGGCTCTCAGCGGCACACACGACTTTCGCTATGGTATACTCTACTCATAATCCTCAGGAACTAGTTTAGTCCGGACTCCTCACAGGATCAACTTTAGAACCCCCCTTGGGGCTCAAGGCAGCACCACCCGGTGGTACTCCTGAGAAGTTCATTTCAAGGAAGCGCCTTTTTCCCCAGAGCCATCATCAAAAGATTTTATACTATACATATATAGTATCTTTAAATCATACACCTAGTATGATCTCATACAAAGCTCCTTTACACAAAATCGATTATCCCAAAATCGATAATTCTCAAACTAGGCTTTCCAAATTCAATATTGATTTTACCCAAAAATCAAAAGCCTTTCCAAATCCATAGGTTCCCAAAACCTTTTTCCAAAATCCTCATAAGATCCCTTATATATATACAGATATATATGATCTTTAAAACTTTGGATCATTTCAAACTTGTATAAAACACCTTTTATACTTCAAACATTTTCAAAAACACTTTTCTCTTGGAAAAAGATTCAACAAGGGGAGTTTCATCTTATAAAACAAAGATATTTAACTTTGTTTACTCAAAATCATATATTCAAATTTGATTACTCTTTTAAATTTCGTTTTTATTCAAATCCGTACGATGTACACATATCATCCGTACACTATATCAATCTGATCGTTTACTCGATCACACAATTTCTCTTCCGAACTAGTATCGTGCACTCGACTTCCTAGTGCGGACACAGATCTGGTTTCTTGATCAAAAACCGTCATTCTCCTTGCATAGTCATAACTATGATAGAGAATATCCAGAACCAATCAACAATCCATATCCAGGTTCGCCGTCGAAAATCGAGTGAAAAATCCCACTCGGATTGATATAAATATCTCGAAATTCTGTGCTCGAATCTGGATCAAATCACTATGCGAATAAAATAACATACGTACACCCTACGCATTTATCTTTATTGGCTATTAGGCAAGTCAATTCCATTTCTATTCACACTAACTTTGATTTCCATTTACTTACTCACAAATGCTTCAATCCATTGGATTATCACCTCTATTCTTATCTCGATTGGGTATTCAACCAATAACAATTTGAACTCTGTCCAGTTTAAATTTAGAAAATAGCTTGAAAAGTTAAAAATAAATAAGTAGTTGGAAAATAATTAGTATTTTGTAAAATAGGTGTAAAATAGTTAGAAAAGAGTTAAATAATTATAGAAATTTTAGATAATTGCAATATAATAGTAAGATAGTAATTAGTTTTGTAAAACAGTTGAAATATAGTAACTAGTTTATAAAACAGTTGGAAAATTGTTAAACGGTTTCAAAAATAATTGTAAAACAAGTATAAGATAGTTTGTCTTTTAAAAGAAAGGTTGTATATATAATGTATAGCTTGGAAAAATAGGTTTATATTAAAACAATTTATATTAAAACATTTATATTAAAAATAGTCCAGAGTCAAAACTACTCACTTCCCAATCTCCATTCTCAATCAATTCAATTTAAATTTCCTCTTCCATTTAAATTGACCCAATTTCAATTTGAATAACTTCAATTTCCATTTAAATCTATTTAACCCAATTCAAGTTGAATTCCTCAGTTTCTTTTCAAATTTTACTTTATTCAACCTTGATCTCCAATTATATTAATTCAAATAAATTTTAATTGAACTAGTTCCAATTTCAATTCATCTCAACTCCCGTCTGAATTAATCCCAATTTCATACTCCATTTCCAAATCAAGTTGAATTATTCTTGATTTCTTCCCAAATTCAATTCAAATTCCATTTGAATTTAAAATTATTCAACTTTAATTACAATTCCAAATTATTCCAATAAATTTGGACTAATTTCAAATTGAATCCACCTCAATTTCAAATCGTTGCAAATTAATCCAATTCAATTTATCCCTAGATTTAAATTTTGAAACCAATCCTTAACAATTTGAACTTCCAAGTTCCTTTAAACATTCGAAACTTATGTTCAAAGTGATTTCACTTTCACAAGCTCACCTTTAACCTTAAAATTCAACTTATTACCCATTCATCTCAAGAATGGATGTATTACCACACTTAATTTTCTTCATTCATTTAAACAAATCCAGTTTCCAGCTTTAAGATTACTAATAACAACGGGATGGTATTATTCAAATTATTTTAAGACGTCCATCCATTTTCAATTTTCGGATCTCAAACCCATTTTGAGATCACTCAAACTTCCTAATCCAAATCAACCATTTAACTTTCCAAGTTAAATCTTACTTTCACCCTTAAATTTTCAAATCAGGTTGATCATTCCAACCTATTTAACTTTTTCCCAAGTTAAACTCAATTCACTTAATCCAGTCAACCTTACCCAATTTGAACTTCCCTTTCAAATTCTAAACTTCACATTTATAATCTTCTCATTTACAAGTTCAAAAACTTATCACCTTGGGTATCACATCTTATTCCAAATTCAAAACTCACCATTTAGAGTTTATTTCCAACCACCTTTGATATTATGTATATCCACATGTATACATATTTATTTCTTTTACATACCAAGTTATACATTAAAATTTTAAACCACATTTGGTTTTTAATTCAAAACAAATTTCTTTAAATTTTCGAACATCTCTTGTTTGAAATAGAACCATTTCATTCAAATGCATTAAATAATATTATTTATTATTTCTTTAAATTAACTACATCATTAATTAATTCCAATTAATTACATTCGGTAATTAATTTTTTTCTTAATTACCTTTAAGTAATTGTCCTTTAAATTACTTACCTCTAGTTACTTCATTAAGTAACTCCCTCTTTATTTATCATTTCCAATTATTATCCATTAATTAATCTCATTAAATAAAGTTTAATTAATTACATAAATTAATTGATTATCATTATCCTGAAACCTTTCCCAAATTCAAGACTTAATTTTAGTTTGAATCCATTTCAAAGTTGTCTTTATTTTAATATCAATTTGGTTGTAATTCTATTACCATTTAATTCTTGCTATTTAATTTAATTAATACTACAACCAATTTCCTTAACATAATAGATAATCTATTTCTTATATAAGATTCATTTCCTTTGAAATCTTTTTTTTTTTAAAAAACTTTATATATGAAAATAACAAGTCGCACTCTCATATATATATACTTAACTCATCCTAGGGTACCACTTACCCTATCCTTAATGAGTATACCCACCAGAGCCAAGGTTCTCTCTTAACCTTCAGCTCTGATACTAAATGTTACGACCCGAAAATTTCGATCTCGAAATTTCCAGATAGTTAGTGAAAGTAAGAAAGAGAAAGAAGAAAGAGATAGAAGAAGAACAGAAAAGGAACACACAATCTAACATTCGCAGCGGATAATATATAATATCACATAAATAATAGTTTTACAAGAAGAACTATATCATTACACTTATATCTTTATACATCAGAATTACGTCATTACACAAATACCAGACAATTTAGAAACTAACTTGTCCCAGATAAATACAGCAAAACACCTCATATGTTCCTGCCATCCAGCTCGTCTCCGGAGCTCCAGAACGTCCTTACCTGAAAATCTGTAATACTCGGTCTGACCCGAGCATTACATCAAAGTAACACCTGGGTCAGGCTGGAAACCAGCGTGAGTAAACTCAAATAAATTGAAATACTAAATTTCAATCATTGAAGAAAACCCGGGTAACTCGCACTTCACTACGAGTTTATTACTTGTTATGTTCACTACTTATATTACAACTCAAATTTTAAGTATTCTAACTTAATTAAAGGGTCCTTATTATCCCTTTTTAGCCAATCACGTGTCAATCTATATAGAAATGATGTGGTTTTCAGTTATTAACTAATAGCCCACTCCGGTCTCTTCGAATTCTATATCATCTTCATCCAAGTTATTAAATGAAATACCACTCAAAACTTTAAATACAGGACGTCACGGTTTTAACCCAGTATATTATTCCACATAGCATCACTCATCACATACCAGAGATATCAACTAATCTAAGGCATAAAAAAAATCATCCAATTATTCATAAGCAAGATAAATCAATTACACCATCTCGAATTAATCTAATTAACCATAAATTGAATTAAATCAAGTACCTTAAAATCCTGCTTATTAATTAATTACAAACCAATCAATTTATCATACAATAACTATCAATTTTTAATTAACCCTCCTTGATTAATTATTCTTTGATTTCATTAAGTAATAAATCTTTAATTAGTGACATATCCTTAACCATTCATATAAATTAACCTTAAATTAATTAATGACATTTATAAAAAAAAATTGATTAATTACTTCCGTAAATCAACATTTATTTAATCACATACAGTAATTAACTATCTTTCAATTATTTGCATTAATTAATCCTTTAGATTACTTACACCGAGTAATTAATCCTTAATTACTTCATTAATTCTTCCATAATGTAGTTTGTCCTCTTTAATTATATTCCATAATTATTCATTCAATCTCTTATACAAGTATCCACTTAATTAAGTAATCAATACGTAATTCATAACATAAGAGATTTATTCTTAATTAAGTAAAAATTAAATTTAAATTAATTACCCCCAATTAATCATTCTTAGATGATTAATTAATTAAAGGTCCATTATAATTCACTAATTTAATTAATAGCATTAATCAAATAATCTTATTAATTTCATTTAATGATTAACCCTTTAAAAATAACCTTCCTAATTATTAATCTCTAGTCGTTCATAAATCTTTTAGTAGTAACTTTAATTTAGTTTTAAACAATGAACTTTTATCATTTCTAAACACATAAAATAATTTGAATAACAAATTGTAATTAACCTTTAATTACTTCCAGCAACAATTTAACCTTAATTTTAAAAAAATCCTAAATTAATCAAAGATAAACCATTATCTTAATTATACTAAATGAAATGGATTAAATTTTTAATAAAAATAAAGAATTGAAATTTATTCAAAATCGCCTGAGTTACCTTATTCACCTACTTAATGACATAAGAGAATTACATTTGAAATCCCTTAGTGATTCAAGTTAAATAATTAAATCAAAAAATTATTCCAAACCAAAACCATTTTAAATAAGTAGGTGAATGCTTTTACTTGTTTATAAACTTGATCGATGCCTTAAATTCTGAAACCTTGTTTGAAC
This sequence comes from Allium cepa, assembly GCA_030765085.1. NCBI lineage: Eukaryota > Viridiplantae > Streptophyta > Magnoliopsida > Asparagales > Amaryllidaceae > Allium > Allium cepa. The sequence goes on along the minus strand of CM060938.1, from coordinate 607,452,602 downwards.
TCTTGAAAAATTGCTTTTACTTTGAACTTGCTTATTACATTAACTTAATATAAAACGAACAGGTCCAAAAGAATTAAGTTCCGATGCTTCATTTTGCATTATACACTACTACCTACCTTGATCAAGCCCGGCCCAAAAACTTAACTTATTTTCAAAGAAATTAAGTCCTATTATCTTGGCCCAAGAATTCTTCGGCCCACTGCTCCTTCTTCCCTCAATCAACATCGCCCTGAAGCCCAATCTCGCATTACCAAACAACACCTAGCTTCAATTCCATCTGCCTAAATCCTTTTTTCCCCGTCTCTTTTCCAACAACACTAAAAACCATCGATCCTTACTTTGATCAAACCAGCACCTACAGCCTTCCACCCAAAATAAAACGCAACCACCACAAATCAACAATCCCTCGTAATTGAATTCTCAAGAGAAACCAAACCTGACACGCCATGCATCGTGTGCACGTGCACGAGCAGGCCACCCTAGCTTCGGCCAACCGAGACTACTCACCGACGCGCATCCCCAACCCTGACCACCTCCATGATCTGCCTCACTGCCAATCGCCCCCAAATACGAACCGATCGAGCGATGGTGAGGTCAAAAGCAGAGCCCCTGAAACGCGTCTGGAAAAAAAAACTTTCCGATCACCTCACGCCACTGCAACTCTGAATCCTTCCATCATCGTGGTTTCCACGTTACACAGCACTCACCAGCCATGCGCAACACTGTCCAATCACCATTGCCGACCCCAATAAATGATTTCCAAACCCAGACAAAAGAAATCCTTAAACCCTACGACCAACTCCTATTCCCAAATCTGAATTAGAAACGAAAATTCGCCATGGTCGAACCTTTCCCCTCGTCTCACTGCTTCTCCCAAACCGGCCGTAACTCCTCACGATGGTGAGATCGTTAGAAATTGATTTTTGAACGAAAACGGTTCATCTATCAATTCGTCGAGACATAAACCAATAGAAGTTCTAATTTTACTTCTAAAATTCATATTTTTATGCAAGAATCTTAATTGCATGCTTGGGTACTTGTTTTAATTTCATTGAAATTTCTCAAAATATGATATTTACTGTAAATCTAAATCTTAGATAACCACTCAGCTTAAATTATTCACGAAATTATTTTTAACACAAAATTTACTAGAAGATAAACATATTCCTAGTTCATCTCATCATCAAACATGAACTAGATTGATAGAAATTGATTTTTGAAACTGAAATGAACAAATATTCACTTGTCAACTGAGAACAGAATAGTACTTTGCCAGGTTAATACTTTAGTTTCTCACAACACCTTCATACGTTTGCACAAACATCATGATTTAAACCAGATAAAGTTCACTCACACATCACAGGTCAATATGGATTTAGTTTGGAGATTTTAAAAAAAATTGAAAGCAACAGAAACTAAATCAACAGAGTACAGGCATTCATACATATATATACCTAGTCCTGTTATCAATTTAAATAAATTCAAGCTGAAAACTTCCATACCAAAACAAAATCAACATATGCATTAGGATTAAATCCAAATTTTAAAACTGTTTTTTTTAAGAAATAGCTTACTCACCTGTGTTTGAAGGCAGGGAACATACATTTGAAATTTAAAGTATGATTTTGCATTTTGAAACCGAAGCTTAAATTACTTTAGATGGCATTGATCTTGAATCTTCTCGCTTGACCAAACTTGATTGTTAAGAGCTGAAACTTGGTTTGATTCCAGGTTGTTACCAGATTTTAATTTTTTTTTTCTCGCAGGTTTGTATTTTTGAATTAGTAGATTTGCTTCTTAAGTGAAGAAAATGAGGTGATGAAGTAGGAAGATGTGTGTATATAACTTATTAGTATATATATATATATATATTTGAAAATAAAAGACAAAATGACACTTGTTAACTTCCTTACATATGTCACTACTATATTATAATTGATTTACATTTGTTACATTTTTATGCTAAATGGTTTACTTTTGATAATTTGGGTATTAACATCTTAACACATGTCTTTATTTTATCAAAAATGATTTTATAAAGCTTTGGTATTTATTCTACTACTTAAATCAACTATATATAAGATATACAACTTTTTAAATTTGAATTCAACTTTAAGTCTAATCAGATTTAAAAATCAATTCAAACAATACATATACATTTTAAATAAACCCAAATTCATTATTGTTTGAAAATAACAATCCGTCAAATATAAATAATTTATAACGGAGATTATCACAATTTTTTCTTTATCAATCTATAACCCAGTATTTTAATAGTTAATTCAGATAATTATCCACTTATCTGATGCTTAAAAATCCAGGTTATCAAATTCCTCCTCCCTTTGAATCTTTTCGTCCCCGAAAAGAAATGAAACCAGAAATTAAAAAAAATGCTTACGATCAGATAAATTCCCTTTGATCATTTTTAAAACATTTTCAAAATCTATATAATATCACAAAAGTAGTTTTTATGAAGATACGTTTATAACTCGATGTCTCAACCAGTCCATCCTTGTTCTCATAGAAATTCGGTCATACGTTGATCAGGCGTAGGACTGAAAATCTACAAGTACTTAGCAGACCCATTTTCAACACCCAATGAAAATACATGGAAAATAATTTTATTGAAAATATAGAAAACAGTTTTTGAAAATAGAGGAAATATCTTTGGTGAGAATGCTCTGGAAATCATCACCCCCATCCATGGTCGTAGTTACATTCCAGGGTTACGTTGCCGTCGCAGCAAAAGTCCATGTAACTGCAGGCTCTCCGCGGCCTCTCGATTGCGCCATGGATCCCCACACAACAGATCACAGTTACATCCAGGGTTACGTTGCCATCGCAACCAAAGCCCATGTAACTGTAGGCTCTCAGCGGCCTCTGATTTTCGCTGTCGAAATGAAACCTCTCCACTCCTACATAGGTCGCAGTCTACCGATATAAAATCAAACGCAGACTGTTGGCTCTCAGCGGCACACACGACTTTCGCTATGTTATACCATAGGTCGCAGTTACATCCTGGGTTACGTTGCCATCGCAGCAAAAGTCCATGTAACTGTTGGCTCTCAGCGGCACACACGACTTTCGCTATGGTATACTCTACTCATAATCCTCAGGAACTAGTTTAGTCCGGACTCCTCACAGGATCAACTTTAGAACCCCCCTTGGGGCTCAAGGCAGCACCACCCGGTGGTACTCCTGAGAAGTTCATTTCAAGGAAGCGCCTTTTTCCCCAGAGCCATCATCAAAAGATTTTATACTATACATATATAGTATCTTTAAATCGTACACCTAGTATGATCTCATACAAAGCTCCTTTACACAAAATCGATTATCCCAAAATCGATAATTCTCAAACTAGGCTTTCCAAATTCAATATTGATTTTACCCAAAAATCAAATGCCTTTCCAAATCCATAGGTTCCCAAAACCTTTTTCCAAAATCCTCATAAGATCCCTTATATATATACAGATATATATGATCTTTAAAACTTTGGATCATTTCAAACTTGTATAAAACACCTTTTATACTTCAAACATTTTCAAAAACACTTTTCTCTTGGAAAAAGATTCAACAAGGGGAGTTTCATCTTATAAAACAAAGATATTTAACTTTGTTTACTCAAAATCATATATTCAAATTTGATTACTCTTTTCAATATCGTTTTTATTCAAATCCGTACGATGTACACATATCATCCGTATGCTATATCAATCTGATCGTTTACTCGATCACACAATTTCTCTTCCGAACTAGTATCGTTCACCCGACTTCCTAGTGCGGACACAGATCTGGTTTCTTGATCAGAAACCGTCATTCTCCTTGCATAGTCATAACTATGATAGAGAATATCCAGAACCAATCAACAATCCATATCCAGGTTCGCCGTCGAAAATCGAGTGTAAAATCCCACTCGGATTGATATAAATATCTCGAAATTCTGTGCTCGAATCTGGATCAAATCACTATGCGAATAGAATAACATATGTACACCCTACGTATTTATCTTTATTGGCTATTAGGCAAGTCAATTCCATTTCTATTCACACTAACTTTGATTTCCATTTAGTTACTCACAAATGCTTCAATCCATTGGATTATCACCTCTATTCTTATCTCGATTGGGTATTCAACCAATAACAGTTTGAACTCTGTCCAGTTTAAATTTAGAAAATAGCTTGAAAAGTTAAAAATAAATAACTAGTTGGAAAATAATTAATATTTTGTAAAATAGGTGTAAAATAGTTAGAAAATAGTTAAATAATTATAGAAATTTTAGATAATTGCAATATAATAGTAAGATAGTAATTAGTTTTGTAAAACAGTTGAAATATAGTAATTAGTTTATAAAACAGTTGGAAAATTGTTAAACATTTTCAAAAATAATTGTAAAACAAGTATAAGATAGTTTGTCTTTTAAAAGAAAGGTTGTATATATAATGTATAGCTTGGAAAAATAGGTTTATATTAAAACAATTTATATTAAAACAATTTATATTAAAAATAGTCCAGAGTCAAAACTATTCACTTCCCAATCTCCATTCTCAATCAATTCAATTTAAATTTCCACTTCCATTTAAATTGACCCAATTTCAATTTAAATAACTTCAATTTCCATTTAAATCTATTTAACCCAATTCAAGTTGAATTCCTCAGTTTCTTTTCAAATTTTACTTTATTCAACCTTGATATCCAATTATATTAATTCAAATAAATTTTAATTGAACTAGTTCCAATTTCAATTCATCTCAACTCCCGTCTGAATTAATCCCAATTTCATACTCCATTTCCAAATCAAGTTGAATTATTCTTGATTTCTTCCCAAATTCAATTCAAATTCCATTTGAATTTAAAATTATTCAACTTTAATTACAATTCCAAATTATTCCAATAAATTTGGACAAATTTCAAATTGAATCCACCTCAATTTCAAATCGTTGCAAATTAATCCAATTCAATTTATCCCTAGATTTAAATTTTGAAACCAATCATTAACAATTTGAACTTCCAAGTTCCTTTAAACATTCAAAACTTATGTTCAAAGTGATTTCACTTTCACAAGCTCACCTTTAACCTTAAAATTCAACTTATTACCCATTCATCTCAAGAATGGATGTATTACCACACTTAATTTTCTTCATTCATTTAAACAAATCCAGTTTCCAGCTTTAAGATTACTAATAACAACGGGATGGTATTATTCAAATTATTTTAAGACGTCCTTCCATTTTCAATTTTCGGATCTCAAACCCATTTTGAGATCACTCAAACTTCCTAATCCAAATCAACCATTTAACTTTCCAAGTTAAATCTTAATTTCACCCTTAAATTTTCAAACCAGGTTGATCATTCCAAACTATTTAACTTTTTCCCAAGTTAAACTCAATTCACTTAATCCAGTCAAACTTACCCAATTTGAACTTCCTTTTCAAATTCTAAACTTCACATTTATAATCTTCTCATTTACAAGTTCAAAAACTTATCACCTTGGGTATCACATCTTATTCCAAATTCAAAACTCACCATTTAGAGTTTATTTCCAACCACCTTTGATATTATATATATCTACATGTATACATATTTATTTCTTTTACATACCAAGTTATACATTAAAATTTTAAACCACATTTGGTTTTTAATTCAAAACAAATTTCTTTAAATTTTCAAACATCTCTTGTTTGAAATAGAACCATTTCATTCAAATGTATTAAATAATATTATTTATTATTTCTTTAAATTAACTACATCATTAATTAATTCCAATTAATTACATTCGGTAATTAACTTTTTTCTTAATTACCTTTAAGTAATTGTCCTTTAAATTACTTACCTCTAGTTACTTCATTAAGTAACTCCCTCTTTATTTATCATTTCCAATTATTATCCATTAATTAATCTCATTAAATAAAGTTTAATTAATTACACAAATTAATTGATTATCATTATCCTGAAACCTTTCCCAAATTCAAGACTTAATTTAAGTTTGAATCCATTTCGAAGTTGTCTTTAATTTAATATCAATTTGGTTGTAATTCTATTACCATTTAATTCTTACTATTTAATTTAATTAATACTACGACCAATTTCCTTAACATAATAGATAATCTATTTCTTATATGAGATTCATTTCCTTTGAAATCTTTTTTTTTTAAAAAAACTTTATATATGAAAATAACAAGTCGCTCTCTCATATATATATACTTAACTCATCCTAGGGTACCACTTACCCTATCCTTAATGAGTATACCCACCAGAGCCAAGGTTCTCTCTTAACCTTCAGCTCTGATACCAAAAGTTACGACCCGAAAATTTCGATCTCGAAATTTCTAGATAGTTAGTGAAAGTAAGAAAGAGAAAGAAGAAAGAGATAGAAGAAGAACAGAAAAGGAACACACAATCTCACATTCGTAGCGGATAAAATATAATATCACATAAATAATAGTTTTACAAGAAGAACTATATCATTACACTTATATCATTATACATCAGAATTACATCATTACACAAATACCGGACAATTTAGAAACTAACTTGTCCTAGATAAATACAGCAAAACACCTCATATGCTCCTGCCATCCAGCTCGTCTCCGGAGCTCCAGAACGTCCTTACCTGAAAATCTATAATACTCGGTCTGACCCGAGCATTACATCAAAGTAACACCCGGGTCAGGCTGGAAACCAGCGTGAGTAAACTCAAATAAATTGAAATACTAAATTTCAATCATTGAAGAAAACCCGGGAAACTCGCACTTCACTACGAGTTTATTACTTGTTATGTTCACTACTTATATTACAACTCAAATTTTAAGTATTCTAACTTAATTCAAGTGTCCTTATTATCCCTTTTTAGCCAATCACGTGTCAATCTATATAGAAATGATGTGGTTTTCAGTTATTAACTAATAGCCCACTCCGGTCTCTTCGAATTCTATATCATCTTCATCCAAGTTATTAAATGAAATACCACTCAAAACTTTAAATACAGGATGTCACGGTTTTAACCCAGTATATTATTCCACATAGCATCACTCATCACATACCAGAGATATAAACTAATCTAAGGCATAAAAAATCATCCAATTATTCATAAGCAAGATAAATCAATTACACCATCTCGAATTAATCTAATTAACCATAAATTGAATTAAATCAAGTACCTTAAAATCCTGCTTATTAATTAATTACATGCCAATCAATTTATCGTACAATAACTATCTAATTAACCCTCCTTGATTAATTATTCTTTGATTTCATTAAGTAATAAATCTTTAATTAATGACATATCCTTAACCATTCATATAAATTAACCTTAAATTAATTAATGACATTTATAAAAAAATTGATTAATTACTTCCGTAAATCAACATTTATTTAATCACATACAGTAATTAACTATCTTTCAATTATTTGCATTAATTAATCCTTTAGATTACTTACATCGAGTAATTAATCCTTAATTACTTCATTAATTCTTCCATAATGTAGTTTGTCCTCTTTAATTATATTCCATAATTATTCATTCAATCTCTTATACATGTATCCACTTAATTAAGTAATCAATACCTAATTCATAACATAAGAGATTTATTCTTAATTAAGTAAAAATTAAATTTAAATTAATTACCCCCAATAATCATTCTTAATGGATTAATTAATTAAAGGTCCATTATAATTCACTAATTTAATTAATAGCATTAATCAAATAATCTTAATAATTTCATTTAATGATTAACACTTTAAAAATAACCTTCCTAATTATTAATCTCTAGTCGTTCATAATTTTTTTAGTAATAACTTTAATTTAGTTTTAAACAATGAATTTTTATCATTTCTAAACACATAAAATAATTTGAATAACAAATTGTAATTAACCTTTAATTACTTCCAGCAACAATTTAACCTTAATTTAAAAAAAAATCCTAAATTAATCAAAGATTAACCATTATCTTAATTATACTAAATGAAATCGATTAAATTTTTAATAAAAATAAAGAATTGAAATTTATTTAAAATCGCCTGAGTTACCTTATTCACCTACTTAATGACATAAGAGAATTACATTTGAAATCCCTTAGTGATTCAAGTTAAATAATTAAATCTAAAAATTATTCCAAACCAAAACCATTTTAAATAAGTAGGTGAATGCTTTTACTTGTTTATAAACTTGATCGATGCCTTAAATTCTGAAACCTTGTTTGAACTCTTGAAAAATTGCTTTTACTTTGAACTTGCTTATTACATTAACTTAATATAAAACGAACAGGTCCAAAAGAATTAAGTTCCGATGCTTCATTTTGCATTATACACTACTACCTACCTTGATCAAGCCCGGTCCAAAAACTTAACTTATTTTCAAAGAAATTAAGTCCTATTATCTTGGCCCAAGAATTCTTCGGCACACTGCTCCTTCTTCCCTCAATCAACATCGCCCTGAAGCCCAATCTCGCATTACCAAACAACACCTAGCTTCAATTCCATCTGCCTAAATCCTTTATTCCCCGTCTCTTTTCCAACAACACTAAAAACCATCGGTCCTTACTTCGATCAAACCAGCACCTACAGCCTTCCACCCAAAATAAAACGCAACCACCACAAATCAACAATCCCTCGTAATTGAATTCTCAAGAGAAACCAAACCTGACACGCCATGCATCGTGTGCACGTGCACGAGCAGGCCACGCTAGCTTCGGCCAACCGAGACTACCCACCGACGCGCATCCTCAACCCTGACCACCTCCATGATCTGCCTCGCTGCCTATCGCCCCCAAATACGAACCGATCGAGCGGTGGTGAGGTCAACAGCAGAGCCCCTGAAAGGCGTCTGGAAAAAAAAATTCCGATCACCTCACGCCACTGCAACTATGAATCCTTCCATCATCGTGGTTTCCACGTTACACAGCACTCACCAGCCAAGCGCGACACTGTCCAATCACCATTGCCGACCCCAATAAATGATTTCCAAACCCAGACAAAAGAAATCCTTAAACCCTACAACCAACTCCTATTCCCAAATCTGAATTAAAAACGAAAATTCGCCATGGTCGAACCTTTCCCCTCGTCTCACTGCTTCTCCCAAACCGGCCGTAACTCCTCACGATGGTGAGATCGTTAGAAATTGATTTTTGAACGAAAACGGTTCATCTATCAATTCGTCGAGACATAAACCAATAGAAGTTCTAATTTTACTTCTAAAATTCATATTTTTATGCAAGAATCTTAATTGCATGCTTGGGTACTTGTTTTAATTTCATTGAAATTTCTCAAAATATGATATTTACTGTAAATCTAAATCTTAGATAACCAATCAGCTTAAATTATTCACGAAATTATTTTTAACTTAAATTTTACTAGAAGATAAACATATTCCTAGTTCATCTCATCATCAAACATGAACTAGATTGATAGAAATTGATTTTTGAAACTGAAATGAACAAATATTCACTTGTCAACTGAGAACAGAATAGTCCTTTGCCAGGTTACTACTTTAGTTTCTCACAACACCTTCATACGTTTGCACAAACATCATGATTTAAACCAGATAAAGTTCACTCACACATCACAGGTCAATATGGATTTAGTTTGGAGATTTTAAAAAAAAATTGAAAGCAACAGAAACTAAATCGACAGAGTACAGGCATTCATACATATATATACCTAGTCTGTTATCAATTTAAATAAATTCAAGCTGAAAACAACCATACCAAAACAAAATCATCACATGCATTAGGATTAAATCCAAATTTTAAAACTGTTTTTTTTTTAAGAAATAGCTTACTCACCTGTGTTTGAAGGCAGGGAACATACATTTGAAATTTAAAGTATGATTTTGCATTTTGAAACCGAAGCTTAAATTACTTTAGATGGCATTGATCTTGAATCTTCTCGCTTGACCAAACTTGATTGTTAAGAGCTGAAACTTGGTTTGATTCCAGGTTGTTACCAGATTTTGATTTTTTTTTTTTCGCAGGTTTGTATTTTTGAATTAGTAGATTTGCTTCTTAAGTGAATAAAATGTGGTGATGAAGTAGGAAGATGTGTGTATATAACTTATTAGTATTTATATATATATATATATATATATATTGAAAATAAAAGACAAAATGACACTTGTTAACTTCCTTACATATGTCACTACTATATTATAATTGATTTACATTTGTTATATTTTTATGCTAAATGGTTTGCCTTTGATAATTTGGGTATTAACGTCTTAACACTTGTCTTTATTTTATCAAAAATGTTTTTATAAAGCTTTGGTATTTATTCTACTACTTAAATCAACTATATATAAGATATACAACTTTTTAAATTTGAATTCAACTTTAAGTCTAATCAGATTTAAAAATCAATTCAAACAATGCATATACATTTTAAATAAACCCAAATTCATTATTGTTTGAAAATAACAATCCGTCAAATATAAATAATTTATAACGGAGATTATCACATTTTTTTCTTTATCAATCTATAACCCAGTATTTTAATAGTTAATTCAGATAATTATCCATTTATCTGATGCTTAAAAATCCGGGTTATCACATTCCTCCCCCCTTTGAATCTTTTCGTCCCCGAAAAGAAATGAAACCAGAATTTAAAAAAAAGCTTACAATCAGATAAATTCCCTTTGATCATTTTTAAAACATTTTCAAAATCTATATAATATCACAAAGTAGTTTTTATGAAGATACTTTTATAACTCGATGTCTCAACCAGTCCATACTTGTTCTCACAGAAATTCGGTCATACGTTGATCAGGCGCAGGACTGAAAATCTACAAGTACTTAGCAGACCCATTTTCAACACCCAGTGAAAATACTTGGAAAATAATTTTATTGAAAATATAGAAACAGTTTTTGAAAATAGAGGAAATATCTTTGGTGAGAATGCTCTGGAAATCATCACCCCCATCCATGGTCGCAGTTACATTCCAGGGTTACGTTGCCGTCGCAGCAAAAGTCCATGTAACTGCAGGCTCTCCGCGGCCTCTCGATTACGCCATGGATCCCCACACAACAGATCACAGTTACATCTAGGGTTACGTTGCCATCGCAACAAAAGACCATGTAACTGTAGGCTCTCAGCGGCCTCTGATTTTCGCTGTCGAAATGAAACCTCTCCACTCCTACATAGGTCGCAGTCTACCGATATAAAATCAAACACAGACTGTTGGCTCTCAGCGGCACACACGACTTTCGCTATGTTATACCATAGGTCGCAGTTACATCCTGGGTTATGTTGCCATGCAGCAAAAGTCCATGTAACTGTTGGCTCTCAGCGGCACACACGACTTTCGCTATGGTATACTCTACTCATAATCCTCAGGAACTAGTTTTGTCCGGACTCCTCACAGGATCAACTTTAGAACCCCCCTTGGGGCTCAAGGCAGCACCACCCGGTGGTACTCCTGAGAAGTTCATTTCAAGGAAGCGCCTTTTTCCCCAGAGCCATCATCAAAAGATTTTATACTATACATATATAGTATCTTTAAATCATACACCTAGTATGATCTCATACAAAGCTCCTTTACACAAAATCGATTATCCCAAAATCGATAATTCTCAAACTAGGCTTTCCAAATTCAATATTGATTTTACCCAAAAATCAAAAGCCTTTCCAAATCCATAGGTTCCCAAAACCTTTTTCCAAAATCCTCATAAGATCCCTTATATATATACAGATATATATGATCTTTAAAACTTTGGATCATTTCAAACTTGTATAAAACACCTTTTATACTTCAAACATTTTCAAAAACTCTTTTCTCTTGGAAAAAGATTCAACAAGGTGAGTTTCATCTTATAAAACAAAGATATTTAACTTTGTTTACTCAAAATCATATATTCAAATTTGATTACTCTTTTCAATATCGTTTTTATTCAAATCCGTACGATGTACACATATCATCCGTACGCTATACCAATCTGATCGTTTACTCGATCACACAATTTCTCTTCCGAACTAGTATCGTCCACCCGACTTCCTAGTGCGGACACAGATCTGGTTTCTTGATCAGAAACCGTCATTCTCCTTGGATAGTCATAACTATGATAGAGAATATCCAGAACCAATCAACAATCCCTATCCAGGTTCGCCGTCGAAAATCGAGTGAGAAATCCCACTCGGATTGATATAAATATCTCGAAATTCTGTGCTCGAATCTGGGTCAAATCACTATGTGAATAGAATAACATACGTACACCCTACGTATTTATCTTTGTTGGCTATTAGGAAAGTCAATTCCATTTCTATTCACACTAACTTTGATTTCCATTTACTTACTCACAAATGCTTCAATCCATTGGATTATCACCTCTATTCTTATCTCGATTGGGTATTCAACCAATAACAGTTTGAACTCTGTCCAGTTTAAATTTAGAAAATAGCTTGAAAAGTTAAAAATAAATAAGTAGCTGGAAAATAATTAATATTTTGTAAAATAGGTGTAAAATAGTTAGAAAATAGTTAAATAATTATAGAAATTTTAGATAATTGCAATATAATAGTAAGATAGTAATTAGTTTTGTAAAACAGTTGAAATATAGTAATTAGTTTATAAAACAGTTGGAAAATTGTTAAACAGTTTCAAAAATAATTGTAAAACAAGTATAAGATAGTTTGTCTTTTAAAAGAAAGGTTGTATATATAATGTATAGCTTGGAAAAATAGGTTTATATTAAAACAATTTATATTAAAAATAGTCCAGAGTCAAAACTATTCACTTCCCAGTCTCCATTCTCAATCAATTCAATTTAAATTTCCTCTTCCATTTAAATTGACCCAATTTCAATTTAAATAACTTCAATTTCCATTGAAATCTATTTAACCCAATTCAAGTTGAATTCCTCAGTTTCCTTTCAAATTTTACTTTATTCAACCTTGATCTCCAATTATATTAATTCAAATAAATTTTAATTGAACTAGTTCCAATTTCAATTCATCTCAACTCCCGTCTGAATTAATCCCAATTTCATACTCCATTCCCAAATCAAGTTGAATTATTCTTGATTTCTTCCCAAATTCAATTAAAATTCCATTTGAATTTAAAATTATTCAACTTTAATTACAATTCCAAATTATTCCAATAAATTTGGACTAATTTCAAATTGAATCCACCTCAATTTCAAATCGTTGCAAATTAATCCAATTCAATTTATCCCTAGATTTAAATTTTGAAACAAATCCTTAACAATTTGAACTTCCAAGTTCCTTTAAACATTCAAAACTTATGTTCAAAGTGATTTCACTTTCACAAGCTCACCTTTAACCTTAAAATTCAATTTATTACCCATTCATCTCAAGAATGGATGTATTACCACACTTAATTTTCTTCATTCATTTTAACAAATCCAGTTTCCAGCTTTAAGATTACTAATAACAACGGGATGGTATTATTCAAATTATTTTAAGATGTCCATCCATTTTCAATTTTCGGATCTCAAACCCATTTTGAGATCACTCAAACTTCCTAATCCAAATCAACCATTTAACTTTCCAAGTTAAATCTTAATTTCACCCTTAAATTTTCAAAGCAGGTTGATCATTCCAACCTATTTAACTTTTTCCCAAGTTAAACTCAATTCACTTAATCCAGTCAACCTTACCCAATTTGAACTTCCTTTTCAAATTCTAAACTTCACATTTATAATCTTCTCATTTACAAGTTCAAAAACTTATCACCTTGGGTATCACATCTTATTCCAAATTCAAAACTCACCATTTAGAGTTTATTTCCAACCACCTTTGATATTATGTATATCTACATGTATACATATTTATTTCTTTTACATACCAAGTTATACATTAAAATTTTAAACCACATTTGGTTTTTAATTCAAAACAAATTTCTTTAAATTTTCAAACATCTCTTGTTTGAAATAGAACCATTTCATTCAAATGCATTAAATAATATTATTTATTATTTCTTTAAATTAACTACATCATTAATTAATTCCAATTAATTACATTCGGTAATTAAATTTTTTCTTAATTACCTTTAAGTAATTGTCCTTTAAATTACTTACCTCTAGTTACTTCATTAAGTAACTCCCTCTTTATTTATCATTTCCAATTATTATCCATTAATTAATCTTATTAAATAAAGTTTAATTAATTACATAAATTAATTGATTATCATTATCCTGAAACCTATCTCAAATTCAAGACTTAATTTTAGTTTGAATCCATTTCGAAGTTGTCTTTAATTTAATATTAATTTGGTTGTAATTCTATTACCATTTAATTCTTGCTATTTAATTTAATTAATACTACAACCAATTTCCTTAACATAATAGATAATCTATTTCTTATATAAGATTCATTTCTTTTAAATCTTTTTTTAAAAAAAAACTTTATATATGAAAATAACAAGTCGCTCTCTCATATATATATACTTAACTCATCCTAGGGTACCACTTACCCTATCCTTAATGAGTATACCCACCAGAGCCAAGGTTCTCTCTTAACCTTCAGCTCTGATACCAAATGTTACGACCCGAAAATTTCGATCTCGAAATTTCCAGATAGTTAGTGAAAGTAAGAAAGAGAAAGAAGAAAGAGATAGAAGAAGAACAAAAAAGGAACACACAATCTCACATTCGCAGCGGATAAAATATAATATCACATAAATAATGCCAAGTACTAGTGGTCCAGTGGTTTACGACTTAGTGGATGTGGCTACATCTTGTTGTAGTGGCACCGGATCGATTCCCAGCGGCCACAAAGTATGAGGCATGAGTGGTCTGGGCACTATAAAACCAGTCTAACCAAAGGTCAGGGCGACATAGTCTCCCTGTCCCCAAAGTTTTCAATCGTTTTCAAATCATCAGGATTCCTCTCATGTCTGTTCCTCTCTCTCCTACCCACGTCCTATCCCATTCCTCCTCTCCTACTAACAGTACTATTCCCATACTTCCTGTCCTTCCCTCGTCCTCTCCCCCTAACTCTGCCAACTTCACCACCAACGACCCCGTCCTTTCTCTCCCATCTATTCCATCAGTCCACCTCAACTCTTCTGTTCTCCCTTTTACCACTGCCATTTGTGATGTGGCTCCCCTGGTGCCCCGTCCCGCTGTCTCTGACCCTACTCCACCAGTTCCATTGCCACTTGTTCCTCCTGACCCACCTCCAACTCTGTTGGCATCCAACTCGAACCCATCTTCATCTTTTGACTCGTCCCATCCAACTCTTGGTCAACAGAAATGGACTTCCCTTTTTAAGCATAAACCGTTGAATGCGGGGAAGTACATCCCTGTTGATCTGGTCCCGGTGTATGAAAACAACATGCTGGTGCCTCCGAAGGTTGTTTTAGAAGCTGGTGACTTGATATGGAAGGACTCTCTGGTTGGCTTCTTCTTGGATAAGCCTCTTTCTTACACTGCAGTAGTATACAGACTTAAGTTATTATGGAAACTTAAGGGGTCAGTAAGAGTTAATCTGATGGAACGGTATTTTTATTCAACTTCTCTTGTGATGATGATAGAGAAAAAATTCTACAATGTGACCCAGTTATTATTAAAAACAAGCTTTTCATTATAAAGCCATATGATGCCACAGTCAGCAATATTAGTGGTTCTGTTCCTTCTGTTCCAGTGTGGGTTCATTTCTATAATCTGCCCTTATATGCATGGTCTCCTCTTGGTATAAATTGGCTGAGTAGTCACCTTGGCAAGCTTTTGTGTATGGATGAGATGACTGAGAAACAGAGTAGAATGAGTTATGCGAAATGTTTGATAGAAGTAAAACCAGATAGAGAACTCCCTCATGAATTTCTGGTTAAACTGGTTGAAGGAGGGGTTCAAAAAATTTATGTACAGTATCAATGGAGGCCTGATGTTTGTATCAAATGCAAGAAGTTTGGACATGCAACTAATAACTGTGACGCTGTTGTTACTGGTAACTCAAGTAATACCAAAGAGAGAAACAAAAAGGATAGACCCCCTCCTGGAGAAGCAAAAGTGAACAAGGTTCAAGGGAATAGAAACTTCAATCCTCCCCTTAATATGAATGATAGAACATGGCAGAAAGTTGTAAGGAAGAAATCAGACAATTTTATTAGGAATAAAGACATAATTAATACTGCGGGGGATAAGGTAGAAGAGTATTCTGAAGTAGAGGAAAAAAGATCGCTAGTAAATCAAAATGATGAAGGGAATAAGCAAGACCATGTCAATATTATTATTGAAACTTCAAAAGAACAAGGGGAAATAACTGATGAAGATGTGGAGGAAATCTGTATTCCAGATGAGACTGAGGAAGTTAATGAATTAGGGATAGGCAATAATTTGGAAACTAATGTTGATGTAACAGTTGAGGACATATTGTTAACTAATAAATTCGATGCTCTGATGGAGCTTGAAGACACTGAGAATGTGGATGCAATGCTAGAGGAAAATGAAAATAGTACAGAAGTAGAAGAGCAAGAAACTAAGGGAAAGGAAAAAAAAACACCAAGCAAGGCAGAATGTATTCAACTATTAGCAGAACAAGGTGGTATCAAAAACAAGCATGTTAAAATAAAACCAAAAAGACAAGCAAACCAACAAGAACTTCAGTCAATATACAATTCTGCTATTAGGAATGGTAACATGCAGTGTGAAAAGGATAAATTCAAGTTAAATGAAGTAGCTACAACATCTAATGGTATGAAGATCCATATGTCTCAAAATCAGGGTGGTCACCATGCCTTGTCTGCAGCTGATAACATGCACAAGATACCAATGACATGCACAGAAGTCTCTTCTCATCTTTCTGATAATCCAACTACTCCCAGTCAATTTCAAATCAATCATTATTCTGATATCATCCCTCCTAAGGCTTATAAACCTCCCAAATCTTCAACTCAAGCATTACCCAATAAGTCTCTCATATCTCCAATAAAAGACAGACCTTCCAATAATGATTTGACCCCACTATCAGCAACTATTCCTAATTACTTGGCATCAAAGCATGCAGTAACAAGGAAAATGAAGTTAGAGATGCTTAATACCCCCAAACTCTGATGATGTCCACCATAGGCGCATGGAATATACGTGGGGGTCATAATATAATCAAACTTGACCAATGCAAACACCTTATTGCTTCTAACAACTTATCAATCCTAGCTATTCTTGAAACAAAACTGAATCTTCCTCTTACTCTTAAGGCTGCTGAATACATAAATAAAGAGTGGAAGCTCATTCATAACTTAAGTAATTCTCCATATGGGAGAATTATGATCCTCTTTAATCCCCTTCACATCTACCTAACCTCTCTCCTAGCCACTGATCAAATGATTCATTGTCATGCGCGAGATATCAATGATAACTCTACCTATTATATTACCTTTGTTTATGCAGCGAACTCTGCTAATGCTAGGAAAACTCTTCATGAAGTCATCCCATCTTTGCGGCAGAATACACATCCTTGGTTGATTTTTGGTGATTTTAACTGCTGTTTAAACCTATCTGATAGAGTTGGAGGGAACCCACCGACCCCAAATGAAATTCAACCATTAAATTCAACTCTGATGGATGCTGATCTTATCCCAGTGAATTCTGTTGGGATGCAATACACATGGAATAATAAAAGAAGAAATGGTGTTAGAACATTTTCACGAATTGATCATTCCTTTTCCAATCATAAAGCCCTTCTACAATGGCCTCTCTTGTATAATTTCCTTCCCCCTCCTATCCTCTCTGACCATTCCCCACAAATCATTCACTTGAGAGTTATGGACATGAGAAGAAAATCAAATTTTAAATTTTTTAACTCTTGGGTTCTTGAACCTGATTTTGAACAAATTGTTACTAATGTTTGGAACAAGACTAAAAGAGGTAATAGTATGTTTGTTTTGCAGGAAAAATTAAAGGACTTAAAGGCTGTTTTGAAGCAGTGGGCTTACAACAAGTATGGTAAAGGGAATGGTCTAAGTGCCTCTATTCTGTTGAAGCTTGGAGAAGCTCAGAAAGCAATGATGAATGATGTTAATAACTCTCAACTTTCTGAAGCAGAAGCTGCTCTCACCAAGCAATACTATGAAGCATTAACTGTTGAAAAAGAGATGATGAGGCAAAAGTCTAGAATTAAATGGTGGGATAAAGGAGATAGGAACACTGCCTATTTTCATGCATGCCTTAAAAACAATCAGAGCAAAGAGAACTTAATTACTGTTGTTGATAAAGATGAAGTTCAACATTCTACTTCTGCAGGAGTGCAACAAGCTTTTGAAAACTACTTCAAATCTCTGCTTGGTAACTCTAATAATTTCAAGCCTGATATTGATTCCATTCCTTCTGAAGTATTACCTAAACTTGTTCAGAATGACTATAATTATCTGTGCTCTGAAGTCACCACTGCTGAGATTCATGATGCTATGTTCTCTTTAAAAACTAACTCATGTGGTGGACCTGATGGAATGAATGCATGCTTCTACACTGCCTGCTGGCCCATAGTTGCTGATGATGTTTGTAAAGCCATCTGTCTTTTCTTCAAAAAATCCAAACTGTTTAGGACATTTAACTATACTAATATTGCCTTAGTGCCCAAGATCAAGAATGCTTTGCATGTTAAAGACTATCGTCCTATATCCTGTTGTAACACTATTTATAAGTGTATCTCGAAAATTATAGCCTCTAGATTAAGATTAGTCCTTCCCACTATTATTTCTAGCAACCAAGCTGCATTCTTGCCTGGCAGAAGTATTCTTGATAACATTCTTCTTGCTCATGAATTACTTAAAGGCTATAATAATAAAAACTCTGCCCCTAAAGCTATGATGAAACTTGATATCATGAAGGCCTTTGATATGCTGCAGTGGGATAGTATTGTTCGCATAATGGGATATATGAATTTCCCTCCACATTTTGTTGCATGGGTTTACGAATGTATGTCTACTCCAACCTTCTCCATTAACATCAATGGTGTGATGAAGGGATTTTTTGGAAGCAAACAGGGTATTAGGCAAGGGGATCCTCTCTCTGCTTATATTTTTATTTTAGTTATGGAGCTTCTTACTAGAATGATTAATGATGCCATTCAACTTAAAAGAATTAGGCTACACCCTAAATGTGCTGCTCCTCAGATTTCTACTCTAATGTTTGCTGATGACCTTATATTGTTTTGTGCTCCTGATCTTGACACTGTGCAGGAAGTTATGAATACTCTTAATCATTTTTACAACATGACTGGTCTTAAAGTGAATATTCAAAAATCTTCTATATCTGTAGCTGGTGTGAGTGTGCAACAAATTTCTCAATTAGTCAGTATCTCTGGTTTAACTCTGAGCATGGCCACTGATTCTTACCTTGGTTTGCCTCTATCTTCTTCCAAGATTACTATTTCTCAGTGTCTTCCTTTATATCAAAGAATTACTGCTAGAATGAATTTGTGGACCACCAGAAAGCTTAGCCAAGCAGGAAGACTTACTCTAATCAAATCAATCATTTTTGCTATGCAAGTGTACTGGGCCAGGATGTTTGTTCTTCCCTTCAAGCTTATTAAAATGATCAGAAGTGCAATTATGAAATTCTTTTGGACTGGCAAGACTGAGGGCAGGTATCTTACTCCTGTTAAATTCAATGCTCTCGAGGCACCTTTAAATAAGGGAGGACTTGGTCTTTTCAATCTCAAACAGTGGAACAAAACTGCCTTTGCCAAACATATTGACACTTATTTCAATAATACTGCTAGCATTTGGACTTCCTGGTCTGAAAATAATGTAATCAAAGGAAAAAACTTGTGGAGTATGAACAAACCACAAAATTTAAGCTGGACTTGGCAGTGCATTTTCAAACTAAGGGACACTATCCTCCCTCTAATACAAATGAATACTGATCCTATCTATAAGGCTAGCTTCTGGGAAGACCCTTGGCTTGATAAGGGGTACATTTTAAAAAGAGAACTGACTTACAATGAAATAATGCAATCTGGCATTCATCTCTCTGCTAGGGTTATGGATGTTCTATACACTTTTCAGGGTGGAGGCAGGAATTCTTCCAATCAGCGTTTGCAAAATATTTGGGATAAGATAAAAAACTTTACTCCTATGCAGCCTACCTATGCAAGAATTGTATGGGGTGAAAAGAATAATGAGTTTAAAGTTGGTGAAGTTTATGAGAGATTGCAATGTAACAGTGACAATCTGTGCTGGCCTTGGTGGAAAACTGTTTGGAGTAAAGATAGTAGTATGAAACATAATTTGATACTATGGAAGGTTCTGAAGGATGCTCTACTAACTAGGGTTAAATTGGCTAGCAAGGGCATGAGCATTGCTGTGATGTGTCCCTTCTGCGGTATCAATGAAGAGACTGCTAATCACTTATTCTTTAACTGTGACATAGTGCTGAGCAGATGGAATGATATCATGGCTTGCATTGAAGGAGGTACTCCTTCTCCTGACAGCAATGTTGAGTGGAACAGAATTCAAAACAAGACAAAGGGAAGGAACCAGTGTAAGCGTATTTTCACTGTGGCTTTAAAAAGCTTTATTTATGCTGTTTGGAATGAACGGAATATTAGAATTTTTGATTCTAGCAAGAGTAAGTCTGCTGTGTCATTCAAACTTTGGATTAGGCATGAAGTGAAGAGCTCCTTGGATATGCTGTTTTTTCATGATCCCGGTATACACATGTTTATGCATTTCTAGTGCACAGTCCTCCTTTTGTCTTAGTTTGTGTTTGTGTGTCTCTGCCTTTGTGTGTTTGAGTATTGCTTGTGTGAGTGTTCCTTAATGTTTCTCTGTTTTCTTTGTTTTCTATTTGTACTTTATGTTTTCGTGAGTAATAAATTGGTCGGGGACCAATTAACCCCGTCGGCCATGCCAAAAAAAATAGTTTTACAAGAAGAACTATATCATCACACTTATATCTTTATACATCAGAATTACATCATTACACAAATACCGGACAATTTAGAAACTAACTTGTCCCTGATAAATACAGCAAAACACCTCATATAATCCTGCCATACAGCTCGTCTCCGGAGCTTCAAAACGTCCTTACCTGAAAATCTGTAATACTCGGTCTGACCCGAGCATTACATCAAAGTAACACCCGGGTCAGGCTGGAAACCAGCGTGAGTAAACTCAAATAAATTGAAATACTAAATTTCAATCATTGAAGAAAACCCGGGTAACTCGCACTTCACTACGAGTTTATTACTTGTTATGTTCACTACTTATATTACAACTCAAATTTTAAGTATTATAACTTAATTCAAGGGTCCTTATTATCCCTTTTTAGCCAATCACGTGTCAATCTATATAGAAATGATGTGGTTTTCAGTTATTAACTAATAGCCCACTCCGGTCTCTTCGAATTCTATATCATCTTCATCCAAGTTATTAAATGAAATACCACTCAAAACTTTAAATACAGGATGTCACGGTTTAACCCAGTATATTATTCCACATAGCATCACTCATCACATACCAGAGATATCAACTAATCTAAGGCATAAAAAAAAAATCATCCAATTATTCATAAGCAAGATAAATCAATTACACTATCTCGAATTAATCTAATTAACCATAAATTGAATTAAATCAAGTACCTTAAAATCCTGCTTATTAATTAATTACAAACCAATCAATTTATCATACAATAACTATCAATTTTTAATTAACCCTCCTTGATTAATTATTCTTTGATTTCATTAAGTTATAAATCTTTAATTAATGACATATCCTTAACCATTCATATAAATTAACCTTAAATTAATTAATGACATTTATAAAAAATTTTTGATTAATTACTTCCGTAAATCAACATTTATTTAATCACATACAGTAATTAACTATCTTTCAATTATTTACATTAATTAATCCTTTAGATTACTTACACCGAGTAATTAATCCTTAATTACTTCATTAATTCTTCCATAATGTAGTTTGTCCTCTTTAATTATATTCCATAATTATTCATTCAATCTCTTATACAAGTATCCACTTAATTAAGTAATCAATACCTAATTCATAACATAAGAGATTTATTATTAATTAACTAAAAATTAAATTTAAATTAATTACCCCCAATTAATCATTCTTAATTGATTAATTAATTAAAGGCCCATTATAATTCACTAATTTAATTAATAGCATTAATCAAATAATCTTATTAATTTCATTTAATGATTAACCCTTTAAAAATAACCTTCCTAATTATTAATCTCTAGTCATTTATAAATTTTTTAGTAATAACTTTAATTTAGTTTTAAACAATGAATTTTTATCATTTCTAAACACATAAAATAATTTGAATAACAAATTGTAATTAACCTTTAATTACTTCCAGCAACAATTTAACCTTAATTTTAAAAAAAATCAATTAATCAAAGATAAACCATTATCTTAATTATACTAAATGAAATCGATTAAAATTTTAATAAAAATAAAGAATTGAAATTTATTCAAAATCGCCTGAGTTACCTTATTCACCTACTTAATGACATAAGAGAATTACATTTGAAATCCCTTAGTGATTCAAGTTAAATAATTAAATCTAAAAATTATTCCAAACCAAAACCATTTTAAATAAGTAGGTGAATGCTTTTACTTGTTTATAAACTTGATCGATGCCTTAAATTCTGAAACTTTGTTTGAACTCTTGAAAAATTGCTTTTACTTTGAACTTGCTTATTACATTAACTTAATATAAAACGAACAGGTCCAAAAGAATTAAGTTCCGATGCTATATTTTGCATTATACACTACTACCTACCTTGATCAAGCCCGACCCAAAAACTTAACTTATTTTCAAAGAAATTAAGTCCTATTATCTTGGCCCAAGAATTCTTCGGCCCACTGCTCCTTCTTCCCTCAATCAACATCGCCCTGAAGCCCAATCTCGCATTACCAAACAACACCTAGCTTCAATTCCATCTGCCTAAATCCTTTTATCCCCGTCTCTTTTCCAACAACACTAAAAACCGTCGATCCTTACTTCGATCAAACCAGCACCTACAGCCTTCCACCCAAAATAAAACGCAACCACCACAAATCAACAATCCCTCGTAATTGAATTCTCAAGAGAAACCAAACCTGACATGCCATGCATCGTGTGCACGTGCACGAGAAGGCCACCCTAGCTTCGGCCAACCGAGACTACTCACCTACGCGCATCCCCAACCGTGACCACCTCCATGATCTGCCTCGCTGCCTATCGCCCCCAAATACGAACCGATCGAGCGGTGGTGAGGTCAACAGCAGAGCCCCTGAAACGCGTCTGAAAAAAAAAAATCCGATCACCTCACGCCACTGCAACTCTGAATCCTTCCATCATCGTGGTTTCCACGTTACACAGCACTCACCAGCCAAGCGCGACACTGTCCAATCACCATTGCCGACCGCAATAAATGATTTCCAAACCCAGACAAAAGAAATCCTTAAACCCTACGACCAACTCCTATTCCCAAATCTGAATTAAAAACAATAATTCACCATGGTCGAACCTTTCCCCTCGTCTCACTGCTTCTCCCAAACCGGCCGTAACTCCTCACGATGGTGAGATCGTTAGAAATTGATTTTTGAACGAAAATGGTTCATCTATCAATTCCTCGAGACATAAACCAATAGAAGTTCTAATTTTACTTCTAAAATTCATATTTTATGCAAGAATCTTAATTGCATGCTTGGGTACTTGTTTTAATTTCATTGAAATTTCTCAAAATATGATATTTACTGTAAATCTAAATCTTAGATAACCACTCAGCTTAAATTATTCACGAAATTATTTTTAACTTAAATTTTACTAGAAGATAAACATATTCCTAGTTCATCTCATCATCAAACATGAACTAGATTGATAGAAATTGATTTTTGAAACTGAAATGAACAAATATTCACTTATCAACTGAGAACAGAATAGTCCTTTGCCAGGTTAATACTTTAGTTTCTCACAACACCTTCATACGTTTGCACAAACATCATGATTTAAACCAGATAAAGTTCACTCATACATCACGGGTCAATATGGATTTAGTTTAGAGATTTTAAAAAAAAATTGAAAGCAACAGAAACTAAATCAACAGAGTACAAGCATTCATACATATATATACCTAGTCCTGTTATCAATTTAAATAAATTCAAGCTGAAAACATCCATACCAAAACAAAATCATCACATGCATTAGGATTAAATCCAAATTTTGAAACTGTTTTTTTTTTTTAAGAAATAGCTTAATCACCTGTGGTTGAAGGCAGGGAACATACATTTGAAATTTAAAGTATGATTTTGCATTTTGAAACCGAAGCTTAAATTACTTTAGATGACATTGATCTTGAATCTTCTCGCTTGACCAAACTTGATTGTTAAGAGCTGAAACTTGGTTTGATTCCAGGTTGTTACCAGATTTTGATTTATTTTTTTTCGTAGGTTTGTATTTTTGAATTAGTAGATTTGTTTCTTAAGTGAAGAAAATGTGGTGATGAAGTAGGAAGATGTGTGTATATAACTTATTAGTATGTATATATATATATATATTTTGAAAATAAAAGACAAAATGACACTTGTTAACTTCCTTACATATGTCACTACTATATTATAATTGATTTACATTTGTTATAATTTTATGCTAAATGGTTTACTTTTGATAATTTGGGTATTAACATCTTAACACTTGTCTTTATTTTATCAAAAATGTTTTTATAAAGCTTTTATTTATTCTACTACTTAAATCAACTATATATAAGATATACAACTTTTTAAATTTGAATTCAACTTTAAGTCTAATCAGATTTAAAAATCAATTCAAACAATGCATATACATTTTAAATAAACCCAAATTCATTATTGTTTGAAAATAACAATCCGTCAAATATAAATAATTTATAACGGAGATTATCACATTTTTTTCTTTATCAATCTATAACCCAGTATTTTAATAGTTAATTCAGATAATTATCCATTTATCTGATGCTTAAAAATCTGGGTTATCACAGAAACATCTGATCAATCTACGGTAGTCGATTGGTGGGAGTGGCATTTGAATTTTGCCATGCGTTTATGGGTTATTCACATGCTTGAATATGCCTGGGAGAATAAATCACGAGCAGCCTTGATCTCGTGTAGCAATTCGAATGGCCTTGCTTTGGTTAGGGTTTTAAAAATAAATAAATAAAAGTGTGAAATTAATTATATTAAAAATTGTATAAACTTCTAAATTGCGTATTTTGTCGTACGAGGTCCATTTCGCACGAAACGAATTGCGTTGGGTTCGTATGGACGAGCATTACGCGATGGAGCTGGTTTGGAGCTGATTGGAGCTAGTGTGAATTTTGGTTGAAATTAAATGCTTGTTTAATTTTAATCGGAATAAGTTGCTATCGCAATGACTACAAGCAATGTGAGTACAACTCACTCTTTCTGACTCACTAATATTTTTATGTAAGTGAGAAATAATTTATTATATGATGATTGATGATTGTTTGGATGATATATGATATATTGATTGGTATTTGGATATATACCTGCCTATTGGAGCAGATGAGACCCTATACGTTCCCGTTTATGAGCGGATGACCCTTTGTACGCGCGTCTGCCTTGAAGCGGACATTGTACACATATTCTAATATGTATATTTGTTGCAGGTAACAAGTTGGAGGGATCCAACTGGATTCGTCACCCGTATTGATTTATTTTGAATAAATAAATGTGATAATTTTTATGTTATAAAAATTATGATGTTTTGGGAAATATAATTGAAATGTCATTTTTGTGAAATATGGAGTTAACTATTTTGTAAAATGGTTTAAATTGTGATTTTTGACTAATATAAATGGTTTATAAAGAAGATTTATAAAATCGAATTTTTATAAATCAGAATAATTGAGTTATAAAGGAGTTTTTATTTGTTAAAACGATGTTATAAATGGATTTTACAAGCAAATAAGATGTATAGATTTATAATTTGTGAAGTTATAAAATAAATGATTTTGTAAAATAAATGATTTATAAGTAATTAACTTATAAATTGGATTTGGCATATAATTGAGATGAACGGAATTGGTTAATAAAAGAGATTTATAAATTGAATTTTTTATAAAATATAAATGTGATTTATAAACATTATTTTATAAATCCGATTTTGATTGAATCTGATAAGTTAAATACAGAAGTATATTAAAGGAATTATATCCACGATTTTAGACAGTGGATAATCCTTTAATAAATAAATGTGTAGAAATATTGGATTTGTTAAACGAATTATATTCATGATTTTGGACAGTAAATAATAATCATTTAAGTTGAATAAATGTTCTGGAAAGTAATCTTTTAAATGAAGTTAGATAGTTTAAAGATATTTTAAAAATGTGTTAAATATCGAATACATAGATTTCAGCATTCATTGTTGAAATAGACGTTTTCGAAAAGTATAAGGAAATGATGGACTATAACACCGTTGTCATAGTAAATGATTTTTGAAAGAAAATATTTTGTACAGTATTGGGATTTATATATCTATCTAATTTTCGAATCCCTATACTAGTGATTTGGCGTTGTCGTAACGATGTTTACGCAACCTTCATTTTGACCCAATAAATGTGTTTAAAGAGAATGTTTTCCTTAAAGAATAAAATATATACTTAATCGTGATTTAAATATATGTAATATTTTCTAAGTGTTGAAAATAAATTGTTTTGTGAATTACTTATTATTAAATAAATATTTGGAAATGTTTTTCCAATATGAAGTGAAATGTTTTGAGAATATATCTTTTAAAAGATAATTCGAAGTGAATATTTGGCAAGTAATTTAATTAATTAAAAAGGGCCTAGTGATTGTTATGGTGCTGAATATTTGTTTGTTTTCTTCGATAGTTAAATAACCGACTATCAAATTGCCAAAAAAATTAGTTCCTCGACTTGATGTGGGAACTATTTAGTCGTACACTAAGTACGTAGCCTTCTGTGTAGGCTTGATTATCATTTTTATTGAGGATGTTGATTCGTATAGTGCGGAGTATTACTCCAATCTATTGAGCTTCCTTCTTGGCCCGAAGGATAGCAAGTTGAAAGTTGAAAACGTGATAAGTCTATGAGACTTAGTTGCTGTGTGAGGTTGAGAAGTGCTTTTGCGTTGTTGGTGCGAAGAGACCGGGATCAGATTTATCTGAAAACCACTTCGGACCAATGTATATTCGACGATTGTGCAGGTTGCTTGTGATGATATTGATATTTCGTAGTCTCATAGTTGGGGACTGCTTGTTGATCGTTTGGGGTTAAAATCCCAATATACATCTAGTAGCAGCGGTCTCTTTATTATGAAATATCCAATACGGGGACTATTCGCTACTAATCCTAGGGATTTTCCAATAGGATGTGGTAGGAAAGTACCTTCGGTTTGTCCTGTTCCTGGACAACTTGTATGGATGTTTGTTTGACATTGCATTTCTATAGATTACGTACATTGTTTTTTACAAACTTACATCAGTGGTGGCGGAGAAGGCAACTTCTCTTCGCTTAACATCCTCCTTGAGTCGTATAAGCTTAAGGGTTGTATTTTTGTGGAAGGCGATTAGTAGTCAACGGAAATGGCCGCGTGGCATTCTAAGTGATGTGATTGTGCTTTGTGAAAGGTAATCGTTACCTCCAGCCTCATCAACCGAAAATGACTAAAATAGGGTTAGATGCGGCAAAGCTAAATGGGTCATTCCTAAGTAGGATATGATCATCAATGTAACGTCTGCGGATTTTCGTTCTTCGAAAATTCAACATCGACACTCACTTTATCGACTGCCGAGAAATCGAAGGCCGAAAACCGAGAAGTTATGGGTTTTAAAAAGAAAAGAAAAGAAAGAAGAGAGAAAAAAAAGAAAGAAAAAGAAAAATAGAGAAGAAGAGAAAATAGAGAGAAAAGAAGATAGACAATTTTTTTTTTTTAGAAAACAGAGAATTTTAAAAATAGAACGGAACAGAAGAAATAGAACGGGACAGAAAGGAAACAACAGAACAACAACAGAATCTCACAATTCGCAGCGGAACAACATATAATAATAAATGAATAATCTTTAAACAAAGGACTATATCAGTTATTACATTACATTTCATTACATCACATCATATCATATCATCAGAGTGTACAACAACATACAACAACAACAATGCAGCGGAAAAGGAAATACTATATAAACTAGTAATACGCCATGCCATCCAGCTTGCCTCCAGCAACTCCAGAATATCCAGAATATCCTGATAAACCTTAACTCTTGACTGCCCGTGTGGAAATTGGTGGGCACCCAGAGTTTAGGAAGGAAAACAATAAACTCCGAGTCAGTCATGTGACTGGTGTGAGAACTCAAAACAGTTTATTTATCTTTAAAATCAAAATGGAGGAATATTTTTAAAATTCAATTCGCAATGCTTTTAAAAATGAGACTACCATAAGACCTCCTGCCACACACACAATGCAAACGCAGACTTGGAGAAGATTTCTCCTTATGATAGTCAAACATGCTTGATACGCATTTAAAAAGAGCATTTGATATTATTATTAGTGCATAGTGTAGGAAAAATTCATTTCGAAAGTAGAATATAAATCTTAGCCAGCATAGGTACCATTATATTATGCCTACTATAGCTACCTCCTGAGGAAGCAGGTTCTACAACTAAAACCGTACAAGATCGTATTGTTTCTTTGGATTTCCAACAAATGGTCAGGCTAAGGAACTTCCTACTGCCACATGGGATCGCCTCTGGCTGGACGTCCCGAGAACTTAACCAGCTCTCTGCCAACACAAGGCCGGGTTACCTTTATCACTAGGTAACTACTACACGAATATGGCATCCCCCGGTCCCATCGGACCTTTAACCGAGCGCTCGTCACCAACAACACCACACAGAAATAGATATAGTGTATCAACATGAGTAAGTATCTGGGCTCCATACCATGATACCACCCTTTCCAGAAGGAAATGCACATACCCTAAAGGGAGCTACCCCTCATAACCTTGCCGCATCTTTCCTGTTTTGACAATTAACGGGATGTGAGGCTCGATGAATTCACGTCCACAAAAACACACTTTGTACAAAAAGCCGTGCTTTGGGTCAACAAATGATCAACACAATGATCACTAAGATAGACGATCAAATAAATGATCCTATCACAAATAATCAACACAATGATCATTTCAGCATCACTCAGCATGTCACATTACCAAAATGGGATATATCGCTGATAACTTCAACTATATAACCTTTGAGCTCGTACGTCTCAAAGAAGGGTGTTAAGCAAAGAATAAATTCTCCGCCACCAACAGAAATATATTTGAAAGAAATCGGCTTTATATCTCAAATTGTAATGTCAGGCATACAATCCATACAAGTCTGTTCCGGGCTCGAACAAAACCGAAGGCACTTCTTACGAATCCCTTGCAATACGGGTATTCACAATCCCGATCGAATTTCCCATCACTTAAGAGATCTCAATACCAGGAGCTACCCAGTGCAGAGACAATCGATAGGTCATCCTATCGCTTTCACAAATACTCGGTCTTCAACACCGATCTTCAAATGCAATTCATAACGACGTATCACATATTCGGAATGGGTTATACGACCCCATGGTCCTTTCCCGGTTAACCCGAATAGTGAGCGCTTATTCAAAAATAAGTGTGCATTCAAATTCAATCAAATCACATCAAATACCCATTCAAAGGGAAATATTGATAGTCGGTTATTGAACTATCAATTGATATGCATACATCACCAGATTCCAAATAATTTTCCAAATTATTTATTTTCCAAAATATCTTTACTAGATATATAATTTCATCACTTCAAAAATAAATCAATATTTATTTTTAACCAAATTCCACTTTCACATATAAATTCCAAAATGAATTTATATTTCAAAAATATTCATGAATAACCAATTTCAATTATTCATTCTCAATTTATCTTCAAAAAGATAAATTCTAAATATTCACTTCACATTGGAAAACATTTCCATACTTATTTATTCATAAGTAATTCACAAATCTTTTTATTTTCAACACTTAGAAAATATTCAATATACTTAAATCGAGTTAAGTATATATTTCATTCTATTAAGGAAATCATTCACTTAAACATATTTACTTGGGCCAGAACGAATGTTGCGTAAAACATCGTTACGACAACCCAAAATCACTAGTATAGGGATTCGAAATTAAAATAGATATATAAATCTCAATACTATACAAAACATTTCCTTTCGGAAATAATTTACTATAACAACAGTGTTATAGTCCACCATTTCCTTTTATTTCTCGAAACATCTATTTCAACAATAAATGTTGAAATCTATTGTTTCGAATCTCAACACATTTTAAAACATCATTAGATCGTTTTAATTCTATTTAAACATCTCATTCAAAACAATTTCTTTAACATATCATTCACTATTCAAAAACGTGAATATACTTCTTTAACAAATCCCATCCTTTTATTCATTTTAATTCAAAGGATTATTCACTGTCTAAAAACGTGAATATAACTCTATTTCTAAGTTATAACAATTAACTTATCAAAATAAGTCGTTTGCGAATTTATAAAACAACGTTCATAAATTCCATTTCTCTTTATTTATAAAAAAACTTCCTTTTTATAAATTCCTTTATTAACCTATTCCAGTTTATAACTTAATTATAAACTAAAAGTTCATACTATAAGTTAATTACTTATAAAACGATTATTTTACAGAATCGTTCTTTTAAAGACTTTCCAAACCATAAATCTTATAACTTATAAGATTCATTTATTTAACAAATTTTATTCTTCAAATAACTTCACAAATTTATAAATCTTACTATTTATAAATTTCATTCTATAACTTCACCATTTAAATTCTATAAATTTCATTCTTTAGTGAAATTCATTTTCACTTCATTCAAACACTTATAAAACTCGTTTTATAATGTCAGTATTTCAATTTATAAATATCCATTTATAAATCTCTTAATATAAATCAATTTATATTATTCTTTAAAACGTCTTTAAATTCCTTTATAATTTCACCATTTTGATTTATAAAATAATCAAATTTTATAAATCTTAAATTCAAACTTTTAATAATAAACTCAAAAATCCAGTTTAAATTATTTTATAAAATCATTGATCCATATTTCTCAAAAATCAACTTTTAACCGTATTTCTAAAAATCAGCTTTTTAACTATATTTCACAAAATCATAATTTTTATAACTTTAAAAATTATAACGTTTATTTATTTAAAATGGATCAATTCCAAAAATATTTTTATATTTCAAAAATCACTTTGAAAATCATTTTAAAATCCCAAAAATCTGGGTCCAATGATGCTACACACCAAATAGTCAATCACGACTAACAACGATATCATATATCAATATGAAAATCCATCAAATATCAAAATATCTGAAATTAAATAAAAACTGTTGAGGAATCCAGTTGGATCCCTCCAACCTGTTTCCTGCATCCAAAAACATTAGCACAATACCAATTTCGCTCCAGTACGAAATTATCGCGGTACATGTTCTTAATAAATATTATCCGCTTAATAACGGCGCAATAGGGTCTCATCCGCTAAACAAAAAAATGCGGGAAATCAATCAACTCCAATATATATATATGCCAATATATATATATTGATATTATATATAATACCAATTTCACTGTTTATGAAATATTCGCGGTATATGTTTATAATAAATAACATCCGCTTACTAACGGCGCATAATGTCTATTTTAACAATCAATAATTTACAGTCATCATTCAAACATGCATTCAAATATTTTAAATCTAACTATTTAAAATAAAATCGAAACCTATTCGATTGAGTGAGAAGTTCTCACCTTGGTTTTAAATTCCGTTTAAGCTTTTATTTCGAATAAAATTAAACGCGCGTTTAATTTTACCCGAAATTCTCACTAACTCCAAACGACTCCAAACCAACTCCATCGCGTAGTGCTCGTCCATACGATTCCAACGCAACTGGATTTGCATTTTTTCGACCTCGTATGAAAAAGTTATGATTTTTACAAGTTTGCTCGTATTTTAAATATAAATCACAACATAAATCAAAAGTTTAAGCCCACAGCTCAATCAAGGCCGTTCATCTCAAACTGAAGAAATCCAGGCCGCGTGATATTGGCTTCCTCCTTCTTCACGTATGCTTCCAGGAAGACAACGTATAGCCGAACCCATTCATTAGCTTTTAGGGTTAAATTTAGCGACTTCAATACTCGATGAAATTCGATCACACCTCCGCCACGTCGAAGAGCACGACATAAGCTAGGTTCGGCCCCAGCCTTGGCCAACTCGGCCATCTCCTTCACGTTGAAATGCGTGCGCAGGCCGGCCCCTTTGTGGTCGATTTGCCGTTGATCCGCCAGCTCGTTTCTGATCACCACCGTTGAAAACGTAGTTCTCATCGCCCTCTACGAGATTGTAGTTGGATGTTTCTTGAATCATTGCACGGATTAGAAGATAATGAGGAGAATCGAATGGAACAATACTGGCCATTCAAAGGGTGAACGGCGGCTAGGGTTTCATATGTTAATTTTTTTTTTTATTTGTGAATGGTGCTATTTATAAGAACGAGCAAGCGTAAACACTATTCATTCCGGGAATTCCGAACTCCGATTTAGGCGCCGTAACCAGCGTACCTAGGGTTTATCCCGCGTTCCGGACACAATGGAACAGGTTTCGGAAGCTAATTCGGAAGTATGTGCGAGTTATGGCTGAAAACGCTCAATTTGAATTAAACCGATTTAAACCGATTTCTAGGCGTTTTAATTTGTACCGGACAAACGGTAAATCCAAACGACTTGAAATTTGAAATCTTACAATAATATCACATTACGGATCCGATGAAACTGGTTTCGTCGAATTCCGAGACTTTTTGAAAAATGGCTATTTTGACTCGCCAAATTTAAATTAAAAATAAATCGATGCGTTTCGAGCTGCCACGATCAAACGATAACTCCGATTGACACGAAAATTGAAATCCGGTAATAACTAACTATTACGGATCCAATGAAACTGGTCTCGTTCAATTCTGAGACTGTTCAAAAATTGGCTATTTTACAGTCGATTATTTAATATTAAAATATTCAATTTTCACAAATTAACTTTTAATTCGATTTTAAAAGTTCTAAAATATCATTCTAACTTCAACATGATAAAATAAAATTTTACAAATTATTTTCTATCATATTTAACTCAATTTTCAATTATTTTCATAATTTAACGTATTAAATTATCGATTTAATTATCCAATTAAATCCTAAAATTCAAATAAAAATTTATTCGACTTATAAATTCACTTATTAATATCTAAAATTAATTAAATATTCAAATTTTAATTAATAAAAATTCTGGGTCGTTACAATCTTTCCCCCTTAAAAGAATTTCGTCCTCGAAATTACAAGTGAGAAAAGTTACAGAATTTATTAATTTTCCAAAAATTCATTGTTAAACTTCTTACAAATCTTTACTAAGTTTTCAAATCATACTTAGTTATCTTTTCAAAAACAATTTCTATTGTTTAACTTTCAACTTCAAAACAAAGTTTAAAGTTTTCAAAAAATTTCCCAATTTTCTCAAAATTTTTCTAACGCCTTAAATTTTCGAAAAAATTCGCCATAGTCTCCTTTGCGCGGCTCGATCCGAAAAAAAAATGACAGTATATATATCACAAATATACATCTCATCAAGTAATGAGGCATCCCGAAGGGAAAAAAGTGTAAAAGTGCGATATTTAATCCGAGATATGTACCTTATATTTTTATTAGCAAGCATATACGGCTAATATAGCGCTAAAGCGAACTCCAAATGCGAAGCAAACGCGATCCGCACCTACTAAACACTTAACAAACAACATGAGAATCATGCATATATGAAAATAATCTCAATATACAACATATAGCAACATATCAACTATATATGTCACATAGCAAATGCAAACAAACAACAAATGCAAACATCAACCAATTACCATTCATAATCAAATGAATATTCATTCATATTCTCATTTATATTCAATGAAACAGATTTTCACTTAAATCATATTTGATTCATTAACATTGGATTTTATCAACATTCATTCTCAATTCAATTAGTTTACATTTGTTAACATTCACTAATTAAATCCCATTCACATTCAATTCTATTCAAATTTATTTACTTTCAATTTGAATTTAATTTCATAGCTTTCAATTTCATTAATACTTAATGAATTTTATACAATCAACTAACAATCAAATAACAACCAATGTATATCAATTACAACCAAATTTCCTTGCTTCACTTACATTCATTTTGGTTTAACATCTTTACTTTCCAATTGGTTTTATTAAATTGATTTCATTCAATTTATTCAACTTCTAATAACATTAGATTTTAATGAATTAACACTTTTATTCATTATTTCATATCAATTATTCACATTCAATTGATTAACATTCAATTCATTCATTCAATTCAATTTCTAAAGTTGAATTTTTATTTATATACTCAAGTTCATATCCATTTAATCCACTTGATTATTTACTTCGATACCAATATCAATTCCATTCAACAATTCTTAAGTTATACTTCATTTAACTTTAAATTCACTTGCTTATTTACAACTCATATTCATATAGTTTCACTTCTTATATATATAAGTTTATTTCACAATTGTAAATCACTTTAATTATAATTCAATTCTTATAATTCTTTTGCTTATACAATTATTCTTTTATTTTAGATTATTCAAACAACCTAACAATCAACTTATATACCCTTTAATAATTCTGAAAAATTATTCCTTTATATATAAAAATATAATCAAGGTAAAATTATTTCATTTACCCCATTTTAAAACAATATTGTGCCGAATTGTTCTATTCAAGTGTTTATAGATCCCTATCAACAACGTTAATTACTCGTATTAACCAGAATCTATATACCACTCAATAAACCAACCATCACAATATAAAACAATTTCATATTCACTAACAAATACGCTCTCATATCTATTATTACACTCAAATTCATTCTAGAGTACTACTGACTCTATCTCTAATGAGTAATACCCAACAGAACCATGGCTCTCGCTTAACCATCAGAGCTCTGATACCAAATGTAACGTCTGCGGATTTTCGTTCTTCGAAAATTCAACATCGACACTCACTTTATCGACTGCCGAGAAATCGAAGGCCGAAAACCGAGAAGTTATGGGTTTTAAAAAGAAAAGAAAAGAAAGAAGAGAGAAAAAAAAGAAAGAAAAAGAAAAATAGAGAAGAAGAGAAAATAGAGAGAAAAGAAGATAGACAATTTTTTTTTTTTAGAAAACAGAGAATTTTAAAAATAGAACGGAACAGAAGAAATAGAACGGGACAGAAAGGAAACAACAGAACAACAACAGAATCTCACAATTCGCAGCGGAACAACATATAATAATAAATGAATAATCTTTAAACAAAGGACTATATCAGTTATTACATTACATTTCATTACATCACATCATATCATATCATCAGAGTGTACAACAACATACAACAACAACAATGCAGCGGAAAAGGAAATACTATATAAACTAGTAATACGCCATGCCATCCAGCTTGCCTCCAGCAACTCCAGAATATCCAGAATATCCTGATAAACCTTAACTCTTGACTGCCCGTGTGGAAATTGGTGGGCACCCAGAGTTTAGGAAGGAAAACAATAAACTCCGAGTCAGTCATGTGACTGGTGTGAGAACTCAAAACAGTTTATTTATCTTTAAAATCAAAATGGAGGAATATTTTTAAAATTCAATTCGCAATGCTTTTAAAAATGAGACTACCATAAGACCTCCTGCCACACACACAATGCAAACGCAGACTTGGAGAAGATTTCTCCTTATGATAGTCAAACATGCTTGATACGCATTTAAAAAGAGCATTTGATATTATTATTAGTGCATAGTGTAGGAAAAATTCATTTCGAAAGTAGAATATAAATCTTAGCCAGCATAGGTACCATTATATTATGCCTACTATAGCTACCTCCTGAGGAAGCAGGTTCTACAACTAAAACCGTACAAGATCGTATTGTTTCTTTGGATTTCCAACAAATGGTCAGGCTAAGGAACTTCCTACTGCCACATGGGATCGCCTCTGGCTGGACGTCCCGAGAACTTAACCAGCTCTCTGCCAACACAAGGCCGGGTTACCTTTATCACTAGGTAACTACTACACGAATATGGCATCCCCCGGTCCCATCGGACCTTTAACCGAGCGCTCGTCACCAACAACACCACACAGAAATAGATATAGTGTATCAACATGAGTAAGTATCTGGGCTCCATACCATGATACCACCCTTTCCAGAAGGAAATGCACATACCCTAAAGGGAGCTACCCCTCATAACCTTGCCGCATCTTTCCTGTTTTGACAATTAACGGGATGTGAGGCTCGATGAATTCACGTCCACAAAAACACACTTTGTACAAAAAGCCGTGCTTTGGGTCAACAAATGATCAACACAATGATCACTAAGATAGACGATCAAATAAATGATCCTATCACAAATAATCAACACAATGATCATTTCAGCATCACTCAGCATGTCACATTACCAAAATGGGATATATCGCTGATAACTTCAACTATATAACCTTTGAGCTCGTACGTCTCAAAGAAGGGTGTTAAGCAAAGAATAAATTCTCCGCCACCAACAGAAATATATTTGAAAGAAATCGGCTTTATATCTCAAATTGTAATGTCAGGCATACAATCCATACAAGTCTGTTCCGGGCTCGAACAAAACCGAAGGCACTTCTTACGAATCCCTTGCAATACGGGTATTCACAATCCCGATCGAATTTCCCATCACTTAAGAGATCTCAATACCAGGAGCTACCCAGTGCAGAGACAATCGATAGGTCATCCTATCGCTTTCACAAATACTCGGTCTTCAACACCGATCTTCAAATGCAATTCATAACGACGTATCACATATTCGGAATGGGTTATACGACCCCATGGTCCTTTCCCGGTTAACCCGAATAGTGAGCGCTTATTCAAAAATAAGTGTGCATTCAAATTCAATCAAATCACATCAAATACCCATTCAAAGGGAAATATTGATAGTCGGTTATTGAACTATCAATTGATATGCATACATCACCAGATTCCAAATAATTTTCCAAATTATTTATTTTCCAAAATATCTTTACTAGATATATAATTTCATCACTTCAAAAATAAATCAATATTTATTTTTAACCAAATTCCACTTTCACATATAAATTCCAAAATGAATTTATATTTCAAAAATATTCATGAATAACCAATTTCAATTATTCATTCTCAATTTATCTTCAAAAAGATAAATTCTAAATATTCACTTCACATTGGAAAACATTTCCATACTTATTTATTCATAAGTAATTCACAAATCTTTTTATTTTCAACACTTAGAAAATATTCAATATACTTAAATCGAGTTAAGTATATATTTCATTCTATTAAGGAAATCATTCACTTAAACATATTTACTTGGGCCAGAACGAATGTTGCGTAAAACATCGTTACGACAACCCAAAATCACTAGTATAGGGATTCGAAATTAAAATAGATATATAAATCTCAATACTATACAAAACATTTCCTTTCGGAAATAATTTACTATAACAACAGTGTTATAGTCCACCATTTCCTTTTATTTCTCGAAACATCTATTTCAACAATAAATGTTGAAATCTATTGTTTCGAATCTCAACACATTTTAAAACATCATTAGATCGTTTTAATTCTATTTAAACATCTCATTCAAAACAATTTCTTTAACATATCATTCACTATTCAAAAACGTGAATATACTTCTTTAACAAATCCCATCCTTTTATTCATTTTAATTCAAAGGATTATTCACTGTCTAAAAACGTGAATATAACTCTATTTCTAAGTTATAACAATTAACTTATCAAAATAAGTCGTTTGCGAATTTATAAAACAACGTTCATAAATTCCATTTCTCTTTATTTATAAAAAAACTTCCTTTTTATAAATTCCTTTATTAACCTATTCCAGTTTATAACTTAATTATAAACTAAAAGTTCATACTATAAGTTAATTACTTATAAAACGATTATTTTACAGAATCGTTCTTTTAAAGACTTTCCAAACCATAAATCTTATAACTTATAAGATTCATTTATTTAACAAATTTTATTCTTCAAATAACTTCACAAATTTATAAATCTTACTATTTATAAATTTCATTCTATAACTTCACCATTTAAATTCTATAAATTTCATTCTTTAGTGAAATTCATTTTCACTTCATTCAAACACTTATAAAACTCGTTTTATAATGTCAGTATTTCAATTTATAAATATCCATTTATAAATCTCTTAATATAAATCAATTTATATTATTCTTTAAAACGTCTTTAAATTCCTTTATAATTTCACCATTTTGATTTATAAAATAATCAAATTTTATAAATCTTAAATTCAAACTTTTAATAATAAACTCAAAAATCCAGTTTAAATTATTTTATAAAATCATTGATCCATATTTCTCAAAAATCAACTTTTAACCGTATTTCTAAAAATCAGCTTTTTAACTATATTTCACAAAATCATAATTTTTATAACTTTAAAAATTATAACGTTTATTTATTTAAAATGGATCAATTCCAAAAATATTTTTATATTTCAAAAATCACTTTGAAAATCATTTTAAAATCCCAAAAATCTGGGTCCAATGATGCTACACACCAAATAGTCAATCACGACTAACAACGATATCATATATCAATATGAAAATCCATCAAATATCAAAATATCTGAAATTAAATAAAAACTGTTGAGGAATCCAGTTGGATCCCTCCAACCTGTTTCCTGCATCCAAAAACATTAGCACAATACCAATTTCGCTCCAGTACGAAATTATCGCGGTACATGTTCTTAATAAATATTATCCGCTTAATAACGGCGCAATAGGGTCTCATCCGCTAAACAAAAAAATGCGGGAAATCAATCAACTCCAATATATATATATGCCAATATATATATATTGATATTATATATAATACCAATTTCACTGTTTATGAAATATTCGCGGTATATGTTTATAATAAATAACATCCGCTTACTAACGGCGCATAATGTCTATTTTAACAATCAATAATTTACAGTCATCATTCAAACATGCATTCAAATATTTTAAATCTAACTATTTAAAATAAAATCGAAACCTATTCGATTGAGTGAGAAGTTCTCACCTTGGTTTTAAATTCCGTTTAAGCTTTTATTTCGAATAAAATTAAACGCGCGTTTAATTTTACCCGAAATTCTCACTAACTCCAAACGACTCCAAACCAACTCCATCGCGTAGTGCTCGTCCATACGATTCCAACGCAACTGGATTTGCATTTTTTCGACCTCGTATGAAAAAGTTATGATTTTTACAAGTTTGCTCGTATTTTAAATATAAATCACAACATAAATCAAAAGTTTAAGCCCACAGCTCAATCAAGGCCGTTCATCTCAAACTGAAGAAATCCAGGCCGCGTGGTATTGGCTTCCTCCTTCTTCACGTATGCTTCCAGGAAGACATCGTATAGCCGAACCCATTCATTAGCTTTTAGGGTTAAATTTAGCGACTTCAATACTCGATGAAATTCGATCACACCTCCGCCACGTCGAAGAGCACGACATAAGCTAGGTTCGGCCCCAGCCTTGGCCAACTCGGCCATCTCCTTCACGTTGAAATGCGTGCGCAGGCCGGCCCCTTTGTGGTCGATTTGCCGTTGATCCGCCAGCTCGTTTCTGATCACCACCGTTGAAAACGTAGTTCTCATCGCCCTCTACGAGATTGTAGTTGGATGTTTCTTGAATCATTGCACGGATTAGAAGATAATGAGGAGAATCGAATGGAACAATACTGGCCATTCAAAGGGTGAACGGCGGCTAGGGTTTCATATGTTAATTTTTTTTTTTATTTGTGAATGGTGCTATTTATAAGAACGAGCAAGCGTAAACACTATTCATTCCGGGAATTCCGAACTCCGATTTAGGCGCCGTAACCAGCGTACCTAGGGTTTATCCCGCGTTCCGGACACAATGGAACAGGTTTCGGAAGCTAATTCGGAAGTATGTGCGAGTTATGGCTGAAAACGCTCAATTTGAATTAAACCGATTTAAACCGATTTCTAGGCGTTTTAATTTGTACCGGACAAACGGTAAATCCAAACGACTTGAAATTTGAAATCTTACAATAATATCACATTACGGATCCGATGAAACTGGTTTCGTCGAATTCCGAGACTTTTTGAAAAATGGCTATTTTGACTCGCCAAATTTAAATTAAAAATAAATCGATGCGTTTCGAGCTACCACGATCAAACGATAACTCCGATTGACACGAAAATTGAAATCCGGTAATAACTAACTATTACGGATCCAATGAAACTGGTCTCGTTCAATTCTGAGACTGTTCAAAAATTGGCTATTTTACAGTCGATTATTTAATATTAAAATATTCAATTTTCACAAATTAACTTTTAATTCGATTTTAAAAGTTCTAAAATATCATTCTAACTTCAACATGATAAAATAAAATTTTACAAATTATTTTCTATCATATTTAACTCAATTTTCAATTATTTTCATAATTTAACGTATTAAATTATCGATTTAATTATCCAATTAAATCCTAAAATTCAAATAAAAATTTATTCGACTTATAAATTCACTTATTAATATCTAAAATTAATTAAATATTCAAATTTTAATTAATAAAAATTCTGGGTCGTTACAATCCTCTTCTAGATATATCTTTGCACGCGATGATGTCATGTATCTGATTATGTGGTTTGTATGCTATGAGGGCCCTCGGTAAAGGTTGGTAACGACCGGAGGATGACATATTCGGTACCATCTAGTTATAGAGGTGGGTCGGTCTTATGTTGGTAGAGGGCAAATGTTCTGTGCCTTGGGACATCCATCTAGAGGTGAACCCTTTCGAAAGGTATCACCTGGTCATTTGTATGGAAACCCAAACTCCACTACGTGCTTTCCATTTTGATTGTATTATCCAATTGGGCTGTATGATGGAATTTAATCAATGTAACAATTTCGGCTATGATTAATATTATTTGTATATAGTAGGCACTACTCTAATATAACATAAGATTTGATATGATATGTATTAGTTATCGTAAGGTAAAAACATGTCCGTGTTTATGTGTGGACTTGTCTTAAGAGATACTTTTGTTTTGAAAACTAAGGAAAAGTTTGTTAATTTAATAAATTCAGTTAAGTGTGTTTCTCTCGCTGGCTTACCAGATTGATCCGGGCGTTCTTCCCTTTCAATGCTCGGGTCAGACCGAGTATATCTACAGGTTATGCTTTGGTGCTTTTGGAGCTTCAGCAGGAGAGCTGGAGATCTTCATTTTCGTATACACGTATCAGTTTTGATTATCTGTTATCCGCTATGTTTAGTTGTTGTTTTATTTTATCAGCAATTGTGAGGACAGGTTATTATAATTGTTCAAGCTGATAACTATTGATTGATTGTTTAACTCTGATTGATGCATATATATACAATTTCTGTTTTATAAAGATCATTGATATGATATTATATATTTTCCGCTGCGATGTGAGATTTTTGTTGTTCTGTTGGTTCTATCTTCTTTCTTTCTTCTCTTCTCTTCTTCTCTCTTATTTTCTTTCTCTTGACTTTCCGTCAGTTTGTTCTTTTTGGGTCGGACATGTATGGATTATTGTCGATTCAAAGAGTACGGATTTTTGGGTCGTCACAACCCCTTCAAACTTGTCCAATATGTTATGTACCCCAATATGTTATGTACCAAGTTGCTTTATACCATACGCATTGGTTTCAGAAGCATTTATGTCGAAAGGTCTAGGTCGGAACCCTTAATGCCGAAAGTGGATGAACATACTAAAAGAATGATTTTATTATTTTTAACTTAGAAGAGATACTTTTCAACTAACCTGCCTTTGTTTTTCAAATTTTTATTGGTTACTAAATACTTTTTAGAAAAGTTCTGCCAGTAATTTCAAAAACAAACAATGATTTCATTTTATAAAATGCCCCTTCTCCTTAATTAAATATATAAAACATTTAAGTCTCATACCTTAAATAATTTTATATATTTATCAAAATACTTAAGAAAAGTTCGGAAAAATTCTAGAAAATCTATTTTAATATGTTTTTCAACATATAAAAATTTGAAACCGAACTAATTATTGCTTTAGCCGTAAATAATTTATAACCCAATAAGTCATTTTCATCGCCAGGAAATTAATATAAAATCCACATTAATTCAGAAAATTATGAAAATTAAAAACCGTCTTTGGAATATCATATCTGACCTATATTTAAATTTTCAAGGCATTTGGATGTCATTTATTAAGGTTTTCACATCAAACATGTCATAGAAACTAATATGAACATGCATAATTCATCAACAAACATATATATAGATTTAATCAACCAAAACATGGCATAAATTTGCAAATTCATTTTAGATCTAACTTAAAACCGAAAACTTATTTTCGAAAACCATAAGAAAACGGGATGTAATAATCATTCATCTTAGCTTTAAGATTAAAAGATGTGAGATTTGATGTTGAATTAGTTGATTAACTTTTTTCTCTTGAAATCCAAGCTTTATCTTCCCTTGAGAATGAAAATGGTGGTCGGCCTTGATGTTTTAGTTTGATGCAATGAAATGAACGTGTGTTTCATTTTAAGTGTTTAGGGTATAAGGCTATCCTATTTCCTAATTTACCCTTACCTTTTTCTTAACACATTAGTTCATGTTGTTTCATTTTGATTTACATTTAATATGGCATGGCTACCCTTAGTTAAATCAAATCTCAATCTTATTAATCTTCACATTATTTTACTTAATTTAACCGATTAAATATCCTAAATAATGTAATAAAAATATGGGATATTACACTTGCCGTACCTCCAGGAGATGCTCTGCCCTTGCCAACTCGGTGGGGACAGAGGTTTCCTACCATCTAAGGTTAACTACCGTTTTAGGTAGTATCCAAATATAAGGAGTATTTCACTCCACATGTAGATTGTTCTTTGAAAAGTAAATCTTTATTGATTTCTTCTCAAATTTTCTTTACATATATTTTGATCTTTCCTTGATGAAAGAAGTTGAAGATCATACCCTCCATGGCTCTATAATGATTCGTTTCATGGTCGTTCATCATGTGGCAGTGACAATAGGATCCTCCCAGATTTCTTTCATGTTTAAGCCGCTTTTCTATGATGGCTAGTTGTTAAGCTCATCCTTAATTAGCCAGTCGACATTCTCCATGAATGTTGTTAAATCACACTCTTTTGGAAGTCTAACCTTGAAGCTTTATTCTTGCAAATGGCTTTTTGACTTTTTGTTTCTTGGCCTTGTGGTTTCAAATTCTTCTATTGCTTTTTTTTTGCCACCC
The DNA here is from genome assembly GCA_030765085.1 of Allium cepa. Classification (NCBI taxonomy): domain Eukaryota; kingdom Viridiplantae; phylum Streptophyta; class Magnoliopsida; order Asparagales; family Amaryllidaceae; genus Allium; species Allium cepa. The sequence goes on along the minus strand of CM060938.1, from coordinate 607,409,210 downwards.
TTTTTTGTTCTTGAGTCAAAAGTGTTTTTGTTGTAGTTGATTCCCATATATGTGCAAAGGCATTGTAATCATCCATTATCTCTTTCTTAATGATTGTGCCTTTTGAATAGTATTGGATGGTTCTTCTCATTTGATTGAATACATTATCACTTTCATTTGTTTTCCTTCCTAGTGCAAAGATAGTGTAGGGCCAATATGAAAAGGATTTAAGCTCCATTTCTCAAGATCGTACGACTCCGCTTTCTTCTTGTTTATAATTCTTAGAGCTTCTAGTCTTAACCTTTGCTCTTCATTTTGATTGGAATCTTTGATGAATTTTGAGGAGAATTTATCTTGTGTAGCTCAGAGGATCCTTGTTCTGATCTTATGATTCCACGAGCCATGTTTAAGCCAATGTAGATGAACTTTAGATTGGTTTACATTGGGTTAGAGGATAGTAGTGTTGGGTGTTTAACCAGTTCGGAGGTTAGAGCGCTCCTTCTAGCATCAAAAATGTTAACAAGATTTCTTTTCAACACCTCCAAATTCGAGTTATGAAATAAGATTTATCCCTTAAGTAGAAGAAAATAAGTGGGAAGGGTCTATCTTCCTCAAATTTCTTTTAAAGTTGGAAATTGGAATACAAAGTTGCTCAAATTGATCTATCGACTCAGTCGAAGGGTTCGACTTCCTACTTTATTAACCTTTTTACTCCGTTGAGATAGATTGGTCATTCCTTCGAAAGCCTACCTTTCGAATCGACGGTGGTATCTGGGAAATTTCTTCCTTTGATGGTTTCGACCTTGTCGAAGGCCTTAATGGTTGTGTAGCTTGGACTTATTCCAAGAATCTGAATCAAAGGTTCCAACCTTATAGAAAGCAAGGTGGTTTTGGTGATAAATCTTGAACTAGGAATATGTGTTAGGGTTCCGACCTTTTTGAGAGCTTTAGGCTTAAATGTCCTTGGTTTGGATTAGGGATCTCAAGTTGAAATGACTTGGAACGAGCTTTCGTCCTTGTCAAAAGCTAAACCTTTAGGATCCTTTTATTAACCAAAAATTTCAGTGGATTGAGGCTTTGTTTCAACCTTGTCGAGAGCAGTAACTCAGGGTGAAGTTTCTTGAAGTGTGTAACTAAAGTTATTTAAATATGCAAGGTTTTGACTGTGTCGATAGCGGCCTTTCGATGTTGGTGAAACCTAAAACACAAGAGTGAACCTGACAAAAGCTTTAATGAAACAATAAAGTAATCTAAAATACTTAAGGCTTCTCTTTCGTAAGCTAAATATGACTTTATTTCTTGAAGTCCCCAAATCAATTTAGTAATTTAGGCACAACACTTTTGATTAAAGAAATACAAGTTTAGAATGAAAGGAATTGGCTCCCCAAAATGTGACCCCTTAGGTCTTATTTATATATGCGGGTCAGTACCTTTCGACCCTGATGCTTTTAACTTGGTCGAAAGGTGGCTGTTGAATGACTCAAGTATAATACCGCCTTTGTCGAAAGGTATGACTGCGCTCCTCTTCATTTTGTTGCCTTTTAAGTTCTTCTAAATCTGTCGATAGCCCTTTTTCAATAGTTTCGATGGTATTGAGGTGCAACTGGTTTCGACGCCGATGGTTTCTTTTAAACTCTTATTTGTAACTTAATGCTATACTCCCTGGGTTACAATGGATTTAACCGGTTCGAAAGGCTTATTGTAGCTTTCAAAGGGGTTGCTCTAGACAATACTTGTTTTCGCATGGTTCAAATGTCAGCAAAAACTTTGGTTTCGAAAGATTTGGCACATATATAAGGAGTTGTTATCCATTGTCTTCGAAAGGTGATGCTTTGACTCATTCGATAGGTATGTTCATCTAGTTGAAAGGTTGTTACTAAAGGAGGAAGGGTGCTTTTGACTCCTTCAACTCCTTCGAAAGGTATCAACAGACTAGATCTTGATTGTAGAAACCTTCAGACACCTTGAAAGGTCCTAAGCTTCCATACCTTGACGGTAGCATCCCTTCGACTCCTTCGAAAGGTTTAGCTGGAACCCTCTCCTCTTGTCCTTCTTTTACTTCTACTCAAAATGGTTTCGACTAAGTCCATAGGTTGATTTTTGGAGTAACATTCAACGAAGTCAAGATGAACATCATGATTAATTAATATCGCCTTGTCGACAAGATCATATCATGAGTCGGCTAAGAAGACCTCATCAATACTTAATGCTACTTCAACTCATTTTGCAACAAATAATTGGTCACATCCACTTGAGAATAGGTTTGGGTAGTGAAATAAATGAAGAAATTAAATGAAAACTGAGGAGCAACACTGAATATTCATGGAAATATAGAAGAAAGCAAAAACAACTAGATTTACAGTGGTTCGGCGGTGATTGCCTACGTTCACTCGGAATACTTTCTTTATTTCTTTATCACCCAATTGAATAGAGTTAAAATCAATAAGAAATAGCTTTAGAACAAGTTAGAACAAAAGGAAACTAATTACAAAAATGAAAAAGTTTCACTTGTCAGCCAAAAAAAAGACCTCAAAGTGGCCTCCTGCCCTTGTATTTATAAACGTTGGCAGCCTCCAACCTGACTGACATCTCAAGACGTTGACCCCTTTGACCATTTGGGCCTACCAAAAGGAAGGCTCAATCCAACTTACTATGCCGATCTATATCATCATGCCAATCTGATCCATCTTTGTACACCGACCCGATTCACAATGGTATGCTGATCCCACTGTCATCATATCCTAGCTGATCTCACCGTCTTCATATCCTATCTTATCCCACCATACCACACAGCATGTCGATCCATCTTGGTATGCCGACCCGATCCATATTGTGTCGACCTGACGCCTGCCATGCCGATCCTTCTAGTATGCCAACCTCATCATCTCCACACTCTATGTCGATCCATCTTGGCACACCGACCTGATCCATATCATGCCAACCTGACCCCTGCAATGTCGATCCTTCCAGTATGCCGACCCCATCATCTCCACACTCTATGCCATTCATCTTGTGTCAAGCCAAGTTTATCATCATGCCGAACCCTACTCTAGAAGCATTATGTGACGACCTGCAAATCTAATACCCTTTGAATCGACAATAAACCACACATGTCCAACCTAAAAAGAAAAGACTGACGGAAAGTCATGAGAAAGAAAAGAAGAGAGAAGAAGAGAAGAGAAGAAAGAGAGAAGAGAGAACCAAACAGAACAACACAGAATCTCACACCGCAGCGGAAAACATATAATAGCATATCGGTGATCTTTACAAAACAAAAACTTCATATATATACATCAATCAGAGTTCAACAATTAATCACTAATCATCATTCTAGATAGTCATAATAACTTGTCCTTCTAATTTACTGATAATAACAACAACAATACGCAAAGCGGTAACAAATAGATATGTGTATATGAAAATGAAGATCTTCAGCTCTCCTGTTGAAGCTCTAAAAGCACTAAATCTGAACCACAGACGGGTTTTTACCTTACGATAACCAAAACATTTCATATCAAATCATCTTATATTACAACAGTGTCTATTGAACAAATAATACTAAAATAGCTGAAATTGTTACCATTATTAAATTCCAGCAAACTAGGCTCTACAAACGAAATGGCAGGCATGTAGTGGAGTTTGGATTTCCATACAAATGACCATGTGAAGGGACTACCTTTCGATGGGTACACCTCTAGATGGATGTCCTGAGGCACGTAACATCTTCCTTCTACCAACATAAGATCGACCTACCTCTGTAACTATGTAGTACCAAATATGTCATCCTCCCGTCATTACCGACCTTTTTCGAGGACCCTCATAGCATACAAACCACATTAATTTACATCTTGAATGTCATAGCGGGAAGAAATATATCTAGAATAGGATGATCACATCCTAATTGGAAATGACCCACTTAGCCTTGCCTCATCTAACCCTGTTTTGGTCATTTCTAGTTGATGAGGCTTGATGTAAAGACTACCTTTCATATATAACATATCACATCATTTTAAATGCTACATTGCCATTTTCGTTGACTACTAATTGCCTTCTACAAATATAAAACCCTTGAGCTCATATGTCTCAAGGAGGGTGTTAAGCAAAGAGAAGTTGCCTTCTACGCCACATTTGATATACGTTTGTAAAAACCAATGTATGTAATCTTAGAAATGCAATGTCAGACAAAAGTTCATACAAGTTGTCCAGGAACCAGGACAAACCCAAAGTATTTTCCTGCCACATCCTATCGGGAAATCTCTAGGATTAACAGGGAATAGTCCTTGCATTGGATATTTCATAACGAAGAGACTACTGTTCCTAGATGAATATTGGGATTTTAACCCCAAACGATCAACAAGCACTCCTTCAATATGAAAATCCAAAATATCAATATCATTAATAACTTGCACAATGGAACGCATATACATTGGGCCGAAGTAGTTTTCGGATAAATCGATCTCGGTCTCTTCGCACCAACAACACAAAAGTGTTTCTCAACTTCACACAGAAACTAAGTCTCATAGACTTATCACGTCTCCAAATTTCAACTTGCTATCATTCGGCCAAAAAGGAAGCTCGATAGATTGGAGTAATACTCCACACTACACAAATCAACATCCTCAACGCCAACAATAATCAAGCCTACATAGATGGCTACGTACTAAGTGTATGACTAAATAGTTCACACATCAAGTCGAGGAACTGAAATGGTTAAATTTGATAGTCGATTATTTAACTATCAAAGAAAACAAAAAATTCTTTAGCACCACAAGCAATCACTAGGCCCTTTTAATTAATCTTTTATGAATTAAATCACTTTTCCAAATATTCACTTCAAATTATCTTTAAAAAATATAATTTCAAAAAAATTCAACATTTCACTATTTGGAAACATTTCCACATACTTATTTAATAATAGGTAATTCATAAATTAATTTATTTTCTACACTTTGAAAATATTACATATACTTAAATCATGATTAAGTATATATTTATGCTTTAAGGAAAACATTCTCTTAAACAAGTTTATTTGGGTCAAAACGAATCTTGCGTAAAACATCGTTACGACAACCAAAAATCATTAGTATAGGGATTCGATAATTAGATATATAAATCTCATATACTATACAAAACATCTCCTTTCGAAAATCATTTACTACGACAATAGTGTTATAGTCCATGCTTTCCTTACTTCTCGAAAACATCTATTTCAATAATGATTGTTGAAATCTATGTATTCGATGCTCATACCTTTTAAAACAACTTCAAACCGTTTTAATCCATTTAAAGGATCACTTTTCAAAACATTTTAAGAGATTATTTACTGTCCAAAATAATGAATATAATTCCCTAACCAAATTCATAATTTCTACTTATGTAATTTAAAGGATTATCCACTATCCAAAATTGTGAATATAATCCCTCTAATAAGCTTTCATAATTAACTTATCAAAATAAGTTGATTTCGAATTTATAAACAATATATATAAATTCCATTTATATTTTATAAACTTCAATTTATAAAATTCCATTATCTACCAGTTCCATTTATATCTCATTTACATTTCAAATCCGATTATAGGTTAATTTACTTATAATCTCATATTATGAATTCATTCTTTTTATAGCTTCATAAATTTATAAATCTTATTCACTTATAAGATTCATTTATACTTCATTTTAACACTTCTAAAACTCCTTTATAATTCTATTATTTTGAATTATAGAAATTCAATTTTATAAATCTTATATATAAACCGTTATAATAAGTTCAAAATTCTCAATTTAACTATTTTATAAAATTGTTATCTCCACATTTCAAAAATCACATTTTGATTCCATTCAAATAAACCACCCCTTTTAATAATTTGCAAATCATAATTAAAATTTAAATAACTTCAAAAATTATAAATAAGTATATTTCGCAAGATCTTAATTTTTCGAACATAAAAATTATAACTTTTATTCATTTACAATAAATTCATTCCTTTAACAATTCAAAAATATATATGTTCAAAATCACTTTGAATTCCTTTTCAACTTGAAATCATCATTTTAGTATTTTTTAAAATTCCAAAAAATATGGCCTAATGCTGTAAAAAAAATGCTAAACCAGGTGATTCACATCAATCATATCAACTTAGCATCCAAAACATCATATATCATATGATAACAACATATATAACAATATCTGTAAATAAAATCAACACTAGTGAGGAATCCACCCTCTAAGCTATCACCTGCAACAAATACACATAAGAGAAAATATGTACAATGTCCGATTAAAGGCAGACGTGTATACAAAAGGTCATCCGCTCATACACGGGAACGTATAGGGTCTCATCTGCTCCGATAGGCAAGAATATATCCAAATCAATCAATATATATAATATATCATATATCATCCAAAAAATCATCAATTAGCATAAAATAAATTTATTCTCACTTATTTAAAAGTATATGCGAGTCAGAAAGTGGGAGTTGTGCTCATTTTGGTTCCAATAGCAGTTGCAAATTTATTCCAAATAAAATTAAATGCACGTTCAATTTTACCCAAAACTTTCGCTAGCTCCAATTAACTCCAAACTAGCTCCATCACGTAGTGTTCGCGAATACAAACCCGACGAAGCTTGTTTCATCAAATTCTGACTTGGTATGAAGAAGCTATGCAATTTTAAAGTTTATATGATTTTATATAAAATTAATTTACAACTTTTATTTTTTATTTTTAACCTAGATTTGATCTCGGCCATTGATTCCATCAAAATAAGATCTAGCCGCGCGATTTTTTTTTTCTTCTTCGTTCGACCCCACGCGACGAAACCCATGTCGTCGACCGTTCTTGAATTTCCATGCCCCCACCATCGATCGAGACGACGATCGACTATAGCCATTTAAACGCCTCCACTGCCCCAAGCCCCATCGAGCTCGGCTCCATCTCGGCCTCAGTATTCGAACCGAAACGTGCGATCTTTGAATGAGATTTGTCGACAATCTACCACCCTAAATCGATCACAACCGTTGAGATCGAAGATCTCACTGCCCTCTACAATGTTGTACTTGAAGACTTTTCATAATTATTTATGGATTGAGTGGAAATTGAGGAGAAATATTCGAATTTCTTGGCCATTGAATTGTTTACGGCGGATAGACCTAGAAAAGTAGGGTTTTAGCAAAATTAGTGATAATGAGGTCCTTTAATACAAAATTTCGTGGCACTATTTATCCAAAAAAATTTCGAACTCCAATTGAAGCATTCCGCCTGGCGTTTATAATGTTTTACCCAATGGAATATATATTGGGAGTCAATTCGATCGTATTTGAAAGATAAGTTTCCGAATCGACTTGTTTTAAATTAAAATTTACTTAAACTAATTTCTACGCGTTTCAGCTTCGTACGACCAAACCATAAGTTCGATTGATACGAAATTTGAAATCCTATAATAATATAACATTACGGATCCAATGAAACTTCTCTTTTCATGATCCATGATCGTATCAAAAATAACTATTTTTACATGTTAATTAAATATTAAAATATTCAATTTCTATAAATTAACTTTTAATTCAATTTCAAAAATTTACCAACATCATACGAATTCAAATAGAATTTATATCAACTTTGTAAGTCATTTTTGTTCACATTAAATTCAAATTTCAATTATTTAATATTAAATTAACAATTTAATTATCTAATTAAATCAAGATATTTGAAGTTATTCAGCTTATAAAATTTACTTATGAATATTTAAAATCAATTAAATATTTGAATTTCAATGACTGTATTTCTAGATCGTTACATTCTCCCCTACTTAAAAGAATTTCATCCTCGAAATTACCATGTAAGAAAAAACCACAAAATCCATTAATTTTTCAAAACAATTCGTTCAAATTAGATATCACAATTAGTTAAACCTTTTAACTTTTTGGAAATCCATTTGTTAAACTTCTTATAAAAATAATTCAAAGTTTTCAAATCGTACTTAGTTGTTCTTTTCAAAGCCAACTAATGTTGTTTAACTTTTAATTCAATATCAAAATTTTAATGATCCAAATTTTTTCCAATTTTTCCAAAAAATTTCTAACACCTTAAATTTTCAAAACATTCCGCCATAGCCTCCTTTGTGCGGTTCGATTCAGAAAAGAATGACGATATATATCACAAATATACATCTCATCTTCGAAGATGAGGCATCCCATAGGGAAAAAATATAACAGTACAATATGTAATCCAAGATATGTACCTTATATATTTTTAGAGAGCCTATACGGCTAATATAGCGAAAGCGGGCTCCATATGCAAAGCATACACCATCCGCACCAACTAAACACTTAACAACAATGAGAAACATGTATACAGATAGTAATATCAATATTCAACATATACCAGTACGATAACTATATATGCCAATATAGCAAATGCAATCAAAAGCAACAATTCAACTGTCAAACAACTATCATCCAACTAACGTCCAACAAACCAATATCTATCCAACGAATCCATAACCAATTCAATATTAGTTTACTTCTCATTAATATTCATTGAATTGGTTTTCCATTTAATCACATTCGATTCATTAACATTGGATTTTTTTTACTAACATTCATTTATTCATATTCAATTAGTTTGCGTTCACTGATTCACATTCAAGTGTGTTCACTTCCAAATTATATCAAATTCAGTTTTATTTAGATTCACTTACACTCAATTTGAATTCAATTATTTAGCTTTCAATTTCATATGAATTTCTATACAATCAATTAATATCCATCTAACAACCAATACATATCCAACATAACCAAATTTATTCAATTTGCACTCGACATTTATATTTACTCCGTTTACATTCAATTTGGTTTAACATATTTAACTCAAATTGGTTTAATATCTAATTGACTTTCATTAAATTATTCAACTTCCAATTTGATTAGCTTTTAATGAATTAACACCTACATCCACTATTCCATATCAATTTATTTACATTCGATTGATTAACATTCAATCCATATTTTATTTACCAAACTATTTCATTAGTATAACTCAATTCATTAATTCAATTACTAATTCATTTTACAACTAAAGTTGAATTTCATTACATAACTCAAGTTTATATTCATTTAACTACTTCATTTCATCTATCTTTTACTTAAATCAAATTTCATATCACTATTCAGATTCAGATTTTGTTTTGCTTAACAAAATTGTTTAACCATTTTAATAATTGGTTTTACATACCTTTTTCCATTTAATAAGTTATAAACTTAAGTTTTACTTCCAAATTCATATTATATAACCACTTACCACTTATGTTTAACTTCCATTTCAATAACTTATCTAATCGAATCCATATCCAATTCGCTTTATTTAACTTTACTAAAATTAAATTTTTATTTCATATTATAAGTCCAAAACTCGTTTTGCTTATATTTATCAATTTCAACTTGGATTTTAAATTCAAATTTGTTTATTACAACAAAACTTCAATTTCCAATTTACTATGGTAGCAAATTAATCATATAGAAACTCGAAAATGATACTAATGATGATGTAGTCATCACCCTTATTATTTTCCCACAACAGTAGTGAATTTAGTGCTTTATATTCTTTTTAAAATCCTTTTTATATTTGCAAATCACATTTATAAATTCTTGCTTATATGATTTCACTATTTTACTTCACTTATATAAGATCATTTCCAAATTCATTTACCTTATTTAGATTTACAATAATACAACCTCCTTTAAACTTTGAAAAACAACTGTCAAAATAAGGGGGTTCAAATTCTCAAATTCTTAGTTTAAATTCGTTTTATTTATAACCCTTATTTATAAATATACTCATATAGTTTCATTTCTTATATATAATATTATTTCACAATTGTAAATCATTTTAATTATAATTCCATACTTTATAATTCATTTGCTTGTATAATTTATTCTTTTACAATTGTTGTTTTTAATTTAGATTATTCAAATAGCTTTTATCAACTATATATGTTTGCATTTTCAAACAACCAAACAATCAATGTATATACACTATGATAATTTCTGAAAAATTATCATTCATATATAAAATATAATTGAGGAAAACTATTTCATTTACCCAATTCAAAATAATACTATGTCGACTTGCCTCGTTTAAGTGTTTAAAAACCTCTGTCGATAACATGTTGTCCCACATATTGACCAGATTTCACAAACAACTCAACGGATAAGTAAACACAATATAAAACATTTTATAATCACTACCAAATACACGCACATATATATAATACACTCAAACTCAATTTAGGGTGCTACTGACCCTATCTATACCGAGTACACATCAAAGCCTAGGAATGTACTAAATCTAAGCTCTAATACCACATGTGACGACCCGTAAATCTGATACCCTTTGAATCAAAAATAAACCAAACATTCCTAACCCAAAAGGCATAAACTGACGGAAATTCATGAGAAAGAAAAGAAGAGATAAGAAGAGAAGAGAAGAAAGAGAAAGAGAGAAACAAACAGAACAATACGGAATCTCACATAGCAGCGGAAAACAAATAATATCATATCAATGATCTTTACAGAATAGAAACTGTACATACATACATCAATCAGAGTTCAACAATCAATCACTAATCATTTGCGTAGACAGTTATAATAACTTGTCCTTACAATTCGCAGATAAGAGCAACAACAATGCGCAAAGCGTATAATAAACAAATATGTGTATACGAAAATAAAGATCTCCAGCTCTCTTGTTGTAGCTCCAAAAGCATCAAACCTGAACCTGTAAATATACTCGGTCTGACCCGAGCATTGAAAGGGAAGAACGTCCGGATCAGTCTAGTAAACCAGTGTGAGAAACACACTCAAATGAATTTATTAGATTACTTAAAATTTTCCTTTTAAAAACAAAATTTTCTCGTAAGACATGCCCACACATAAACACTAATGGGTTTTTACCTTACGATAAACAAAACCTTTCATATCACATATAATAGTGTTTATTGTACAAGTAATATTAAAATAGCTGAAATTGTTGCCATTATTAAATTCCAGCATACTAGGCTCTACAAACAAATGGCAGGAACATAGTGGAGTTTGGATTTTTCTTACAAATGACCAAGTGAAGGAACTACCTTCTGATGGGTACACCTCTAGATGGATGTCCCGAGGCACAGAACATCTACTCTCTACCAACACAAGACCGGTCTATCCTCTGTAACTAGGTAGTACCGAATATGTCATTCCTGGGTCGTTACCGACCTTTTCCAAGGGCTCTCATAGCATACAAACAACATTTATTTACATCCCAAACGTCATAGCGGAAAGAAATATATATAGAAGAGGATGATTATATCCTAATTGAGAATGGCCCACTTAGCCTTCCCGCATCTAAACCAGTTTTGGTCATATTTGGTTGATGAGGCCTGAGGTAACGATTATTTTTCATATATCACATCACTTTGAATGCCACATTGCCATTTCCGTTGACTATTAATTGCCTTTCACAAAAATACAACTATTGAGCTCGTATGTCTTAAGGAGGATGTTAAGCTAACAGAAGTTTCCTTCTCCGCCACCACTGATGTACGTTTGTAAAAACTAATGTATGTAATCTTAAAATGCAATGTCAGACAAACGTCCATACAAGTTGTCCAGGAACAGGAAAAACCGAAGTTACTTTCCAACCACATCCTGTCGAGAAATCAATAGGATCAGTAGCGAATAGTCCTTGCATTGGATATTTCATAACGAAGAGACTACTGCTACTGGATGTATATTGAGATTTTAACCCCAAACAATCAATAAGCAGCCCTTCACTATGAAAATCCTAAATATCAGTATCAACAATAACCTGCACAATTGAACATATATAAATTGGTCCGAAGTGGTTTTCGGATAAACCGATTTGGTCTCTTCGCACCAACAACTCAAAAGCGTTTCTCAACTTCACACAAAAACTAAGCCCCATAGACTTATCATGTCTTCAACTTTCAACTTGCTATCCTGCGACCAAGAAGAAAGCTCGAAAGATTGGAGTAATACTCTGCACTACACTAATCAACATCTTCAGCACAAACGATAATCAAGCCTACACAGATTGCTACTTACTAAGTGTACGACCAAATAGTTCTCACATCAAGTCGTGGAACTAAAATGGCCAAATTTGATAGTCGTTTATTTAACTATCAAAGTAAACAAACAATTCTCTAGCACCATAAGCAATCACTATGCCCTTTAAATAATCTTTTATTAATTAAATCGCTTTCCCAAATATTCACTTCAAATTATCTTTAAAAATATATAATTCCAAATCATTTCAACATTTCACTATTTGGAAAGCATTTTCATATACTTATTTGGTAATAAGTATTTCACAAATAAATTTACTTTCAACACTTAGAAAATATTACATATACTTAAATCATGATTAAGTATATATTTATCCCTTAAGGAAAACATTCTCTTAAACATATTTATTTAGGTCAAAATGAATGTTGCGTAAAACATCGTTACGACAACCTAAATCATTAATATAGGGATTCGATAATTAGATAGATATATAAATCTCATATACTATACAAAATATCTCCTTTTGAAAATCATTTACTACAATAATAGTGTTATAGTCCACGCTTTCCTTACTTCTCGAAACGCCTATTTCAGCAATGAATGTTGAAATCTACGTATTCGATGCTCATACCTTTTAAGACATCTTCAAACCATTTAACTCCATTTAAAGGATCACTTTTCAAAACATTTTAAAAGATTATTCACTATCCAAAATCTTGAATATAATTCCCAAACCATATCCATTATTTCTACATATTTAATTAAAGGATTATTCACTGTCCAAAATCGTGAATATAATCCCCTAATAAGCTTTCATAATTAACTTATCAAAATAAGTTGATTTCAAATTTATAAAAAAATGTTTATAAATTCCACTTACATTTTATAAACTTTCCTTTATTAAATTCCATTACCAATCAATTCCATTTATATCTCATTTACATTTCAAATCCGATTATAAGTTAATTTACTTATAATCTCTTATTACGAATTCATTTTTTTATAACTTCATAAATTTATAAATCTTATTCACTCATAAGATTCATTTATACTACATTTTAACACTTCTAAAACTCCTTCATAGTTCTATTATTTTGATTTATAAAAGTTCAATTTTATAAATTTTATATATAAACCGTTTATAATAAGTTCAAAATTCTCAATTTAACTATTTTATAAAATTGTTATCTCCACATTTCAAAAATCACATTTTGATTCCATTTAAATAAACTTCTTCTTTTAATAATTTACAAATCGTTATTAAAACTTATATAACTTCAAAAATCATAATTAAGTATATTTCACAAAATCATAATTTTTATAACATAAAAATTATAACTTTTATTTATTTACAATAAATTCATTCCTTTAACAATTAAAAATATATATTTTAAAAATAACTTTGAATTCCTTTTCAATTTAAATCATCACTTTAATATTTTTTAAAATTCCAAAATATGGTCCAATGCTACCAAAAATGGTAAACAAGGTGATTCACATCAATCATATCAATCTTGGCATCCAAAACATCATATATCTTATGATAACAGTATATATAACAATATTTGTAAATAAAATCAACAATGGTGAGGAATCCAGTTGGATCCCTTCAACCTGTCATCTGCAACAAATATACGTATGAGAAAATATTTACAATATCCGCTTCAAGGGAAGACGCGTGTACAAAAGGTCATTCGCTCATACACGGGAACGTATAGGGTCTCATCTGCTCAAAAAGGCAGGAATATATCCAAATCAATCAATATATATAATATATCATCCAAACAATCATCAATCAATATAAAATAAAATTTTCTCACTTATATAAAAATATAAGCAAGTCAGAAAGAGTGAGTTGTACTCACTTTTGTTCCAATAGCAGTCGCAGTTTTTTATTCCGAATAATTAAACACACGTTTAAGTTTACCCAAAATTTTCACTAACTCCAATCAACTCCAAACTAGCTCTATTATGTAATGTTCGTGAGTACGAACCCGACGCAACTTGTTTTGTCATATTCCGACCTGGTATGAAGAAGTTATGCAATTTTAAGTTTATACAATTTTATATAAAATTAATTTACAACTTTTATTTTTTATTTTTAACCAAGATTTGATCTCGGCCGTCGATTCCATCAAAACAAAACCTCGCCGCATGATTTTTTTTAAGTTTTGGCCATGTGATTTTTTTCTTTTTCTTCGTTCGAACCCACGTGATAAAACCCATGCCGCCGACCTTTCTCGAATTTCCACGCCCCGACCATCGATTGAGATAACGATCGACTATAGCCGTCTGAACGCCTCCACCGCCGCGCACCACCGCCTCAAACGCCATCGAGCCCGGATCCATCTCAGCCTCGATATTCGAACCGATACATGCGACCTTTGAACGAGATTTGTCGATGATCTACGACCCTAAAATCGATCACCACCGTTGAGATCAAAGATCTCACTACCCTCTACAATGTTGTAGTTAAAGATTTTTCGTAATTGTTTAAGATTAAGTGGAAATTGAGGGAAAGATTAGAATTTCCTGGCCATTGAATTGTCTATGGTGGTTTGACCTAGAAACTAGGTTTTGGCAAAATTAGTGATAATGAGGTCCTTTTATATAAAATTTTGTGACACTATTCATCCAAAAAGTTTTCGAACTCAATTGAAATGTGCCGCCTGAAATTTATAATGTTTTACCCCTTTTCCGAGCACAATGGAATATATATCGGAAGTCAATTCGATCCTATTTGAAAGATAGATTTTCGAATCGACTTATTTTAAATTAAAATTTACATAAACAAATTTCTACGCGTTTCAGCTTCTTACGACCAACCGTAAGTTCGATTGACTCGAAATTTGAAATCCTATAATAATATAATATTAGGGATCCAATGAAATAGGTTTCATCGAAATCTGAGACCGTATCAAAAATGACTATTTTTACACGTTAATTAAATATTAAAATATTCAATTTCTGTAAATTAACTTTTAATTCAATTTCAAAAGTTTACCAACGTCATACTAATTCAAATAGAATTTATATCAACTTTATAAATCATTTTTATTCATATTAAATTCAAATTTCAATTAGTTACACAATTTCATATATTAAATTAACAATTTAATTATCCTGTTAAATCAAGATATTTGAAATATAAGTTATTCATCTTATAAAATTTACTTGTGAATATTTAAAATCAATTAAATATCCAAATTTCAAATGACTGAAATTTTTGGTCGTTACACATTAACGTGCCGACCCCATTGGGTTTTACTCACCATGCCGACCCCTTTGGGTTTCACTCATCAGTCTAACATCCACTCCGGCCCCTACTTCAACCAAACCAAATTCTAAGAATTCAACATCTGGTATTATCTATCAGTCGACCTTATTTACCCTAGGCTGGATATAACTATTCAAACATTATACTCTAGTCATGCGGATGTTGTCTTGTGATCATCCTTCCCATCAACAGTCGAGTTTGGACTTCATGATCAACCTTACATAGCTGGGGTAATAGGCCGGACAACAAGCTCCATACCACCGTCAATCAATGAGAGGCGCAAACCACCAATGTCAAGAGTCATCGACTTTGACACCATACATATAAAGATGCTCCTCTACAACGTTGTCTAGTGACGACGTCGCTTCCCATCTATGTTTGGTGCCACCTTTTACCGGTGCTGCCCAACTCAAAACCGAGTGCTAAGCATTGTCGAAGTCGACCCCACCGAAGACATGAGAGGCGAAGTAGAGCACTCGCTCCTATAACAATGGACTTAGAGGTGTCATTTTAGGGGACGATCTTTGATTCTTTCCTTTTTTTCTTAAATCAAAACCTTGCAATCCTAAATCAAATTGGGGACAAAAATCTAATTGACTTCAACCGCATATAATCAAGATGAACTAAGACTTTGACATGCCTATTACCTTTGACTATGTCTTTTTGTAAGTTATCGATATGTACTTACATATATTCAAACTCATTCGAACTAACTTGCACATATTCGAACTGGCTTGCACATATTCGAACTCATTAAAATCGAAACTTGATTAGAGGAGGTTAGAACTACGATGAACATATATGCATAATATGGACATTGGGCTTTGGACATAAGAATATCTTTCATAACCCCTTGACAAGCTCAATGGATTATTGTACAAACATTTTCTCGTTTTCCTAACTCTTATGGACATAAGATATGACGTAGACTTTTCGAATATCCTTTTTGGAAGCTCATGCTAACTCATGGGAATGTTAAATTCAAATGGTCTTGAAGAGTCTCAAGCCTACCGAACCAAAGAGACATGTGAACTTTCACGTGTTCTATCTCAAAGGCCTATTATTATTATGAATCACTTCTTTAATGATTTAATCATGTACTAAGCCTAAAGCGTCATTGATGTACAACTAAGATGGTATCAATCGAGTCATGCTTCATTGTGTCATCAAATATATGTAAATCAAGTACTAATTTACCAAAGTTGACACCATAAGCGTTATACAAGTATTTTGTCTAACAATAACTCCAATGACTTATTAATATGATTTATCATTTAACTGCTTAAGCAAAATACAGAAAAGAATATAGAAAGGAATGCAAGATTTTTGGACTTAAAAGTTAAGTTGCTACAAAAAATCTTTTGTTGAATCTAGTGTACACGTACAAAGGAGAACACACATGCACAACCTTTACATCTTTCGATATTTCTTTCTATAGTCGATTCCAAACGTTTTAGACTTCTATTTTGTTTTTTCTCACTCTTTTTCGCTCTTTGATCATTCATTATAACGTAGTCTTCATATAATTTGAATTGGTAATAATGCATAAGTCATATTGTTTGTAGAAATGCTTGGATGACGGCATGCTACTTATGTGCTCGATCAAATGTCTTACTATAACATATTTCCATTAGTCTATTTTATTAGAATTTGAGCCATCCTCCACCTTAAGCTTTGTTAATCACTGTACATAAATGAAAACATTTCGACCAACTTTTCTCCAGAACTATTAATTTAGATCACCGTAGATATTGTCTCCAAAACCACCACAAGTTAATTCCTGAGCTGTACCAAACGATATCTTCACCATCTCTAAATGTCCAATCAATGATTGTTGAAGTTTGGTAGAACTCGTCGGATTTCAAAATGCATTGCAAAATTGTTCCCATAGAAATTTGTAGAAATATGTGTACTGCACACCATTCATTTATTTACCAAATATACTTGCACTTTAACAAAAAAAAGAATATGTTTTGTATTGTTGCTAAAAAAATGTTGGCAATACCAAGGCTATACTTGCATTGTAATTATATTATAGGCAAACATTTATCTCGTAATATTTTGTGTAGCATCACAATTTTTTGCGTTACAATACATACCTACCCCCCGAAACGCTGTTTTTTATATGTCACTGCAATGATTTTTACATTCATTCGTCATTAAAATTTAACATTTGTAAGCATTTAGAAAACGTTAAAATCAATAATGATTAAGAAAAAAAATTCGTAACGTTAATTTTAATATTTTGAACGCTAATTCTATGAATAAAAGGAACACTTTGTTAATATTGTTTTTACCTTATATAAAGTGGGTGAGATTCATTTTTTGCCAAATAGATACTTGGATAAAAATCTTGATGGATTTACCGATCAAAATTTATTTCGTTTTCTTTGTGGACTACCAATGGTAAACTATACAATAAACTTCATTCTGAAAACTAAGGTAGTATTTTGTTAAAAATAAGTTTTATGTTTTCAACATCCATAATAAATGACGAGAAAAGAATGGAAAGTTTGAAATACCTTAGTTATCTATACAATTATATTATTACTAAGTTTGCTCTCAAGGGCACAGAAGCCTCCTTCAATTTTGAACTCAACAGTCATATATTTTGTTTCTCTTTTACTACGTATCTATTTCCTTCCTCCCTTATCATCCAAACCTCTTAAATATTCGTGTATTCTATAATCGAAGCGTCACTTTTCCACCACAAGAAAATTAATGGTTTAATATATTTTTATTTTCCACTCATGGAAAAAACCCTAAATCAATTCCACCGCTCCGCCATCTGATGAAGTATCTCCATATGATGAATCAACCGACAGGTTATTCCACTGTGATAGGCCATGGCAATCTTCCAGATTTAATAGTCATAGATTAGACCGTTTCTTCAGCTTCAATTCGGATCGAGGAATTTGATTCAATTATTTCAGGTATGTTCTCCCTTCATTTTATTTCAATCACCGAAATGTTTCACAAAATTCAGTAATTACCTCCTTTGTCGTTTCATAACTTGATGCGTCCTCTAAGCCAGTGTTGACTGCTGTTTTCACTTATTTTTTTATGACTTCAACTTTATGTTCAGGTAATTTCAACATCTTTGATTTGCAGGAACTTATCTCGATATAATTTTCTCATAACTGTAATATCCCTCCTTTTGTACGCTTTAAATCGACGATAAACTACACATGTCAGACTCAAACCATACAGAATGGCGGACTGTTATTGGGGTGAATAAGAAAACGCAGGGAAAGAAGAAAAACAAAATAGAATCTTGCAGAGGAATGAAAAAATATAATAATCAAATAACAGTTCATGAAGGTGTTTTACAAAAACATTTGATTATACTTACACAATACATATCAGAGTTACACATACCAGAGAATAATAAATAACAATGCAGCGGAACAATGTGATGTAGTGGAATATAATAAATAATAGTAGTACAAATCTTCGTTTCGTCGTCCAGAGATAAAGTCTTCGAATCCTGAAATGTTCAGACTGACCCGAGCGAATTGAAAAGATAAAACACTCGAGTCAGAACTAAATGATCTAATGGAAGTTAAATCAACGGTAAAATATGAGTGGAACGACATCGGAGATGTTTACGGGAATTGACATCAACTATCCGGTGTCTAACGTGAGTGCAGTAACTTAAGAGATGCTCGGGATTCATATCTTCTAAGGATTTGTTAAACTATTTACTATGTAGTAATATTTCGTTATTATAATAATGTCTATGGTAAAATAAACTTACTTTTAAATAGCGTTAAGGGGTTACCCACGTAGCCCTTACCACGTAATAGTCCCAGTAGTCCATCCAGTATCATGGTTCCTCCCGATCGGGAAGCCGCCAGAGGATACCACACGGACTATAGGAGAAAACCAAACTCGTACAAGGCACGATAGGGTAGGTGACACGGCAGATAAGGCAATGCCAGGGTGGATATACCAATTACTATCCGGACTGGTGGTGACGCATAGCGCGCAGCTACCGCCCACATCGAGCCACACCCCCAAATCAAAAATCAAAAGTGGCCACCAAATAAATCTCCAAGTCAGAATATAATATCGAAGGAGTGTGTCTGATAAGAGGAGCTACCTCACTGGCCCGGAGTCGCTCCTGTTTTAGCCACCTTATGCAAAGTCACCGAAGTCAGGTCCCCGTATATACCACAAAAGAACGCCTCCGCCATCCTACTTCATTCTCAAATCTCCACCGCGTACATGGTTGTTAAAGTGGTTTTCGGAGTTGGCAGAGAGTATGACAACTTTCGATCCCGGCCTCTTTAACAACCAAACGTTAATATAACACCGCGATCATTTTCAAAATAGTTTATACCTTTAAACCAAAATAATATTGCCTTTTCAAAACCATAAAAAATATGATATCACCTCCATTTTCAAAACCAAATCAATACGATATCATTTTCATTTCAAATATATCCTTTTCCAAAATCATAGCACTTTCAAAGTTATAACACTTCAAAATCTAAACACTTGAAATATAACATTTTCAAATCATAATACTTTGAAACTCATAACTTCAAAACCTACTTCCACCATTTAAATGGTTTAGATAATAAAATACTTTATATAATAAAATAGCTTCTTCGATTTCACAAATTAATTCCAAAACAGCTCGAATTTCAAAATTTTAAATTTAACCAAATCCTAAATCATAAATTTCAATTCAATTCAGCTTCCAAATAACTATTCAAATTATATCGATCTCGAAACAGATTTGATCCACAGAATAAACCATTTCAAATTCAATATATTTCAAACTTTAAGTATTAACAATTTCTAAACTAAGTTTGGTAATTACGATTTAACAATTCACTTTTCTATCATTTAGTTTGAAATAATTTACATAAAAATCCATTATCATCTAAATAAAACTCAAATTCTTCAATCTATTTATACCTGAAATATTAGTTTAATTCAACCTAAACCAAAATCGAGTTATAAAAATCATACCTTTTAAAATTTCGAATTTAATATAATTTACATCAACTTATTTGAGTTTAATTCTTATATAAATTCAATTTCAAATAAATTTCCAATTTAGCTTCCAACCTTAATTTATTTAAATCATTATAACTCTATATTAAAATATAATTTGAATACCTAACCATGCTATCTTCAAAAAAAAAATCAAACTTAGTATTAAGCATATTCTATATCAAAACAAATTATACATAACTTAAAATCGAGGATAAAATAACATTTATATAATATCTAAAATCAATATTTATCTAAAACCATATATTTCTTTACAAAACCATTGAAATCATTTCAAAATATTTTTATATATAGACCACGGTATTTGTACATAATTTTCTATCCTATGATCAAGTGATACAGATATTTATCATTACGATCCGTAATTTAAATTATAAATACGGTTATATATCATTTCAAACCGCAATCCCGAATGAAATAAAAATCCATAACTACTGGAAGTTTATAACAACATAAAATACAACATCCATACATCCAATATCAAACATCAAACATTTATCACAATCATCATCTAATTCAATCACTAACATCAATATAGAACAGATAATAAATAACAGGCATTTACTGACAGTTTATATTCAATAATAAATTAAATAACTATTTTTTTCAAATAAATTCAAATAAACTGAGATGATGATTCAAAATATACTAAATAGTCATAAATAAATTTCTAATCACATCATAAATCAATTTAACAAACGCAAGAAATTTTAGAAGTTGTGAGTGGGTTAAAACACTCACCTTTTGAATTTAAATCCAATTTAAATCCAAACTTTGAACAGTCTTAGAATTCTTCCAAACCAGCACAGAATATCCGGAATTTCGACACGATCCTAACGGAAGAAACCACATATGAATTGGACCTCATACACAAAAGTTACGCATATTAGAACATTGGATAATTGAAATTTAAAATGAATAAAAATATAAATTATTATACGTACACGTCACCTACCGCTACCATGCGTCCACAAGTGCATCACGATCCAGGAATAAGCCCTAGCTCCTTCGTTCGATCGAACCCTATCAGCCGATACAGCACGCTTCTCGCCCCCAATCACCTCGATCCGACCTCGCCGTTCAACACTCCACCACCGGCCGACCCTACAGCTCCACGCACGCCTCTCCCGGTCCACCAGAAGTAAACACGGCCACCCCTATTGATGGCCAATTTCTAGCTAATCGGGGCGACATTTGCAACAATTAGCCGTATGGATCTGAAGCATACGACCCCCTCTACGCAGCATTATCATTTGATCGTTCCCGAATCGACGATACACCGCTAACTCTCCATGGACACACACGAACGGTCGGAACTGTTTCCCAAATTTTGGTCACATGGAGACCTAAATCGAAAAATGGACTATGTATTTGGATTGCGCTCTTCGAGAGCTTCAAATCCATATAAAATTCGATATTGTTTGAGAAGATTAAATTTTTGATTTGATTTTGAATTGCAATTGGATTTGAAATTGGGAATATGTCTGCTATGGAGGAAGATGAGGAATAGAAATTTATGTACGTACAGAAATGAGAAATAGAAAGGCGGCTAGGGTTTATAACAAGATATATATAAACTGAACAAAATAGAATTGAACGGCTAAATTAGATTTCGAAAGTTGAACGATACATGGCCCGAAAAGCCCGTTCTGACTTCGGAACAAAATTGGATCAATCCATATATCAAAATAGATGTTTTTGAATATTTTAAAATCAATGGAACAGGTTTCATGTCCAAATTCTGTCGTATGAAGAAGTTATGCTAAAATCAAGATAATTTAAATTTATTTCAATTAATTTCAGTTTAACTAATTTCAAGGCTTTTCAATCTCATACGATTAAACGACAAGCCCCATCGTTATGAAACTTGAAATCCTATAATAATTCACCGTTACGGATCCGACGAAACTACTTTCATCGAAATCCGAGTCAGTGGCCAAAATGGCTATTTTCTTATTAGTTAAATAAATTAATAATTAGTTAATAAAATCATACTTTTATTTCAAATTCTATAATTTATAAATTTTATCATCTTGGATTACTTTAGTAATTTATAATCCTTTATGAACACTTTGACCATTCTCCCCTCATCATAACCACTGGTAGGCAGCCCCATGGAGCCAAAAGAGATTTAAATTCTACAATACTTGGGTCCTTGAACCTGAGTATAATAATATCATAACGCCAGCTTGGGCTGATGATTTTTTTGGAAACCCAATGTATATTTTTAGCATAAAGCTCAAAGCAATTAAAGATGCCTTAAGGGTTTGGGCAAGAACTAAGTTTGGCCATGGAAATCTCATATCAACTTTCCTAAAGGTCCAGCTTAAGGAAGCACAGAATTTGATGATGGCTAATCCAGACAATGCTGATGTAGCTAAAAAGGAAGCTGCTCTCTTCAATGACCTCAACCAAGCTTTGGCAGTTGAATGTGAGATAAAAAGACAGCAACTGAGAATCAAATGGGCTGCTGAAGGGGATAGGAACTCTAAATTTTTCCATGCCGCCCTAAAGGTAAAGCATTCAAAAAATAACATCGATACCATTTATAATGAAGCAAGAATCTTGCACTCTTCCTCTAAGTCAGTTGATAAAGCCTTTCTCATGTATTTTTCTGCCCTCCTTGGAAATGAAAATAATTTTAACCCAGAGCTAGACCTTCTTTCTTACATTTCGCTGCCAAATGTTAATAATGTTGAAGCTGTAAAGCTGGCGGAAAAGGTTAAAAATGAAGAAATAAAGAACACTCTTTTTGCTATGAATTAGAGTTCAAGTGGTGGTCCTGATGGCTTCAATGTGGCTTTTTTTATTTCTAGTTGGGATATAGTTGGTGAGCATTTCTACAAGGCTGTGCATAACTTCTTCGATAAATTTAAACTTCTTAAATCTATGAATGCTACGAATTTGGTATTGATCCCAAAGAGTTTGCCTGCACCATCTGTATCTTCCTTCAGACCCATTTCCTATTGCAATGTTGTTTACCAGTGTATTTCTAAAATTATTGCTTCGAGGCTAGTTGTTGTTTTGGTTAGAATAATTTCCAAAAATCAGGTAGCTTTTTTACCCAATAGAAACATTCTGGACAACATAATGCTATCCCATGAGCTTCTAAAAGGATATAGCAGTGTTAATGCAACACCGGGAACTATGTTAAAGCTTGATTTAAAAAAGGCACATGATAGTCTTCAGTGGAAATCTATTGTTAGAATTATGTCTCTCATGGGTTTTCCTAAGGAATTTGTTCCTTGTATTTTTGAGTGCATCTCTACACCCTCTTTCTCTCTGATTTTGAATAGTGCTAACTCTGGCTTCTTTGCCTCAAAGTAAGGTATAAGGAAGGGGGACCCGCTTTCCTTCTATGTTTTTATCTTTGTTATGGAAGTCTTTACTTGCTATTTAAGACCATTGTATCAAAACAAGCATATTTATTATCATTCCAAATGCAAGGACCTTCAAATAACTTCCCTTCTCTTTGCTGATGACACCATGATATTCTCCAAGCCTAACCTACCATCTATTGAATGCATTAAAGGCGCTCTTCGTAGTTTCTACTTGATGACAGGCCTTAAGCTTAACCTCAATAAATCTAGTATTTTGTTTGCTGGAATTTCTAGCACGCAGAAACAGATTCTTTCCTCCTTTGCTGGAATGCAGTCAATGAACCATGATATGACCTACCTTGGCCTGCCTCTTTGTACTTCAAGGGTAACTAAAACGAACTGTATATCCCTTTATCATAAAATAACTGGTGTCATGGGGTGTTGGGCAAACAATTTCTTGACTCAAGCTGGCAGACTAGTTCTCATCAAGTCTGTTAGCTTCTCCTTGATGGTCTATTGGGCTAGAGCATTCATCCTTCCTATCAAACTTTTGAATATGGTTAGAAGAGCTATGATGAGATTTTTCTGGTTTGGTTTTATTCATTCTAAGAAGACTGTACCTTGTTCTTTCTCTATTTTTGAGAAACCAAAAAGCAAAAGGGGTTTGGGCATGTTCAGCATTGCTGTTTGGAACAAAGTAGCTTACATTTTTCATTTTAATGCTCTGCTACAAAAAAAGGACTCATTAAGGGTCAAGTGGACTCTCAGGCATAATGTTGGGGCTAAGAACTTTTGGCTTATGGAAGTTCCTCTAGCTTGCAGTTGGATATGGAGAAGCATATTGAACTTGAGAAATACTTTTAAACCTTTTATTCAAATTGATCTTTCTGTCAGAAGCTCTTGTAGTTTCTGGTATGAGCCATGGATAAGTAAAGGTGCTATTTTGGATCAGATGTTCACTTCCCAGCAAAAATTTCAATTTGGTATAAGTTCTAATGCTCTGGCTGTTGACTATATTGAAAATGGTGTGCTTGTGCTGCCTTTTTCTAGTAACCAAGTTGTCAGAGCCATCTGGAATAAATATGCTGCTAATAAATATGTGTTTCAAGATCATGACTTTGTTCAATGGAATGGTAAAGCTCACACTATCTCCTGTATTTATGAAGCACTTATGGGTATTGATTCTATGCCTAACTGTAACTGGAACAAGGCTACATGGGCTACCTACTCATCTAGTAGTGATTAGCTGATGCTCTGGAAGGTTAGGAACAAGGCTCTGTTAACTAGAGATAAGATGATTGGGTTTGGAATGTCTGTTCCATCCATCTGTGAGCTATGCAATATTCATAATAAAAGTATCCAGCAACTGTTCTTTGAGTGTCCTTATGTTCTACAACTCTGGAGCAATATGATGAGTAAAATTGGGATGGTGGCTGTTCCGAATATTTCTGTTGTGCAATGCGGTTTGATTAAGAAAGCAATTAAGTGGAAGGAAGAGAAAAAAATTCTTTTTTCCTTCATCTTGAAAAAGCTGATGAAAATTATTTGGGTTGAAAGGAATAGGAGGTGTTTTGATGGATCTAAGAGGTGCCATGAAGTTTTATGGTCAGTCTTCAAGCATGAAATATTTATGAGAATGAGGACAAGTATGCATGCTTTTCATGATCATCAGACTGAGCCTTAGATCCCTTAGCTTTCTTTGTCTCTCCCTATGTTTTTATCTTATTTTTCCTTCTGTTCTTTGTTTCTATTGTCTGCTTGTTTTTTTATTTTCTTCTTTATATCTTTTTTGATTTTCTAGTCTCCCTTGTTGTGTAGCCTTTTCTATTTAATAAATCTGGTACGGGTCCAGTAACCCCGCTTGCTCTGGAAAAAAAACATACTTTTATTTCAAATTCTATAATTTATAAATTTTATCATCTTGGATTACTTTAGTAATTTATAATCCTTTATAATCAATTTCCATATCAATTTAAAGTTAATTAATTCCAAATAACTAATTTGATTCAGTTCTAATCCGTTTTTGGTTAAGTCATCATTATTCTTTAAACTTAGTTAATATTTGCTTGTCTTTTATTACATCAATTACCACCTTATGAATACATTTACGTTTCTATTTAATTTACATTCACACTTTCCGTTATTATATTAATTATCATTAAAGTAACATTTATTTACCTTTATTTGTAATTGGTATAACTGGTAACAACAACCATTTGTCACTATTATCCCTTTATAATACTTGTATGCTTATTCTTCACAAACAATTACCATCTCTTACATTATTTCACAAATTAATTCGATAATTATGTTTGTTTTTCTTATACTCCATTTATAAACAAATTATAATATTTTCACTATTTCAATTAACTTGTATTCCATTCAAGTTATTAACCATTCACTAACATTCATACTGTTGTAATTCATTCTAGTTATTTTTATTAATAATTCACAAATTTTTATTTCTTTCAATACTAAATTTTAAAAATCTTATCAAATTAACAATTTTAATTATTGAAAATTTATGGGTCATTAAAATACCGATGTACTTAGTTGTATTGAAGATGTTTTAAATTTGAATTTTTTATATTCTTCTTGAATTTTTATTTTATTTCCATCTGATGGTTATAATTTTTCTTTTGCAAAGTTTCTGTATATATGATAATTTTTACCATGTTTTCAAATTGGTGTTTAATTTCTTGCGTAGGCTAAAGATTCAAAATATTCAGGTTGTTTTCTTGAAATCATCTTAGATTCTTGTAGTCGCATAGGAAGATTGAAGATTCTAATCTCAACTTATAACTTGGACTAATCAGTTAATCATCTTAAAATATTTGTTTCTCCTCCTAAACTCAACTTATAACTTGGGTCAATAAGTGAACTGTATTATTATCTAAATTCAGTAGGCATTGTGCAAACAAAACGTCCTTAGGCAACACAACAATGAAGAATTGTAACCCGCTGTTTGCTCAGTTTAGGAGATTTCATATCCATCCACCGAACTGCCTTTTTTAAATCTGATGGCCATGACTTTACACCATTTCAATAGCAGTCAGAAATCTAATAATGCTATGTTATTCATGTGGTAAAAAAAATTGTATACAGTTTATTAATTTTGTTCCCTCTAATTAGATGTGGAATTATGTTGAATCTTGGTTTACTGAAATAATATCTCAAAAAACATCTGTAAATTCATCACATGCTGGTTTTTCTCTCATACTGACTTAATAGTAAATCTGGAGTTGGGTTGATAAATATTTAACTTGAAAATATTTCCAGGTAACTCATTACATTTGTTTCTCCTAGAAACTATGCTGAAACAAATGGTTATCTAGCATAAATGATATCTTTTATATTGCCCATCTGGACTAGCTTGTACAATGATTAATTCATGTGAAACTTTTCATACAATAATTGAACATGAATAATTAGTAAAAACAGTGTTATAAAAAAATGTATATATCATGCTAAATCATTTCTTATGAAATTATAGAGTTAATAATATCGCAAATAACACTTATAGTAATAGAGAGATGGCCATTGAAATGAGTACATTGCCATAAGTTATAAGTCTATCTGCAGCTGATATCATACATTCTGTCTGAAAAAATGGATATGACCTTAGAATATGTGCACGACAGTTGTTGGGATTATTGCAGAATATAAAGATGATTGTTTTTATTGTTGTAGTATGCCTCTATGCTCTTAACCTTAGCAATAGTGCTTTTTGGTTAAGCGAAATTGCCGTCTGACATGTAAATCTCTTTAACTTGATAATATTTCCAAGTAAATTGTTGTAGTTAATAAATATTTAACTTGAAAATTATAAACAAAATTTTTTTACTTTGCGTCTGAAAATTTTGTTTTGTTTACCTCCTGAATAGTTCTGTACGGGCGCAATGGTCAAATTATGACTATATTAGGAGATACCAGTTTTCACATTGCGCCAATTTTTTGGTTATGTGGTTCACTACATGATGTTTTATATAACCACTGCATAGCGTACAATGTTCGTAAAAGTGGTTGTCACTTAAATGGTTGGACTAATATTTACTTGCTCTTATGTTATTGTTTACTTCTCCTATCATATAATCTATAATTCGAAATGTGCACACATAGACCATGAGGTACAGTTGAAACTCAAAGCTACTCCATTATATTTTTATTACTTGGTATGTGTATTATGATTTGGTCACATATTTAAAGGTAATGTCACAGAAATTATAATCTATACCAATATCACACACTAATAATAAGCGTTTTGTATATACTTTAACTAATATTTAATCATACGGTACTTAGAATTATGGTAATGATCTACTGTGCTTTATTTCTATACCACTTATAGTTGTGCAATATATTGTACATCTGTCTATCTTTTACCAGAATATGGTTCAATTTTACTTCAGGTTAGTAGTACATAAATCGTTCAGTTGCTCACATACTCAACTTATTTTTGCCAATGACCTACAAGGGAGTTATTCTCATGGTTTTTAGATTAAAACCAAATCATTTTGTGTCTCTTTCTATTGATTTTGCAAAGGTTACTTGCTTTTGTTCTCTGCCTATATGCCTTTATAAAGAGAAATCAATCAAAGAAGATAATATATGTTTAGCATTTTATTTACTTCAATTTTTTTAGTTTCCCTAATTTTGGCATGCTTAATTAAATTGAAATCTATTATTGGATAACCAAACTAGAGTGTTTTATCTACTTTAATTCAAATTTATCTTTAATTCATTCTCTAAATAGCCACTTTTTTTTGCTATATGTTTTATAAACCACCTTACTATAATAGAACTAGAATTCATAAAATCAGAATGTATTATTCATTTTAATTTAATTTTCCTATTTTTCTCTAACCCTGTAATTTTTTGATACGCACTTTAGTTTTTTATCCAATTTTAGTTAGAAACTAGAACCAATCATTTCTACAAATTTAAATTGAAAATTTTATCCTTCCTATTTATTATTAGATCCATTCGTGTTTGATGTGAATAAATATGGATCATGTGATATCCAATTCCTTAATACTTGCTTGAATTTTATGTACTGGAAGATTGCTTAACTTTGCATGTATGTTGCTTGAATATGAACTTATTTGGTCATGTGTCCTCAATATCTTTTATAAAAAATAAATCAATTTTCCTTATTTTAAGCTATTATGTAACACATTTGCATATTCCCTAAATATTTTGGTAATTTATGAGGAGATTTGAGTCATTTCCAACTATTGCTGAGATAGGTTTCACTTTTTCACACATTGGTGTCCCTCTTTTTTCACTCTTTCATTTCATCTCTTATGGTATTTTTCTTATTCATTTTTCATAGAAGAATATGACATAGCTACATACGCATACATACACATAGGAATAAATGTAGTGAAACAAATCTGTAGAACGTAGAGAAAAAAGGAAATTGAACTATCCATCAGCTAAATTATGCATCTAAGCTTACATCGAACGTTATCATCTCTTCCTATAACATTGACTAACGCATGTTTAATTTTTTGATATCCACTATATGCATGTCTAATTTAGCTCAATATCATTAACCAATGCCAGTTTAAAGTATGAAAAATTGAACTTACCAATGTCTTCATCTCTTATAATAACATTGACATTTTCTTAATTAATCAATATTATCATACATTTGGTGGACAAGTAAACTTTGGTTTTACAATGATGCACATCTCAAGTATAATCTCACTTCTTGCTTTTAGCTTGAAAACGATGTCGTCCACTGCACTATTGGATAACACTTAACCTATCAGTCTTTATTTTTTTACTAGCATTTAGGTGCAAGTTGTAATCATGCAACGATACACACAAAGAGAGAGAGAGAGAGAGAGACGCTCGGTTTGATGATCGAGAATTATGAGAAAATAATAATATGGCTTTGAGTCCTATTTTGTAATATTGGAAAGTTCAAAAGGCATAAACACTACATTAATCCATAGAATATTAGAAAGGCAAATTCTATTCCAACCCATATATTCACTTAGTAGCCCCCCTTAAAAAAAAATATCTAAAGACAAAAATTCCCTTAACCAACTTTCTTTCCAATTTATCTGCTTACGTATTTTTTCAGGCTCCTAAAACATATAAACTTCAAAACCCTACTTTCCAAATCATTGAAGAAAACAAATTGTTTTGAAGTTAGGAGATGATGGATTTTGAAGAGGAGGGTGAATCTCTAGTGCAAACACAACAGGTTATTAGACAAAATATTATTTTGCTAAGTTTTTTAATTTTTTGCAAGTACAGTCGAGATCACTCGATCAATGGGATTTGCGACAATCCACGTACAGGCGATACAAGGTTTTTGGCCAAATCTAGTAGGGGAATCACGTGGTTATTCAAAAACAACGCGCGCGCATAATGTGGTATTGATCAAACAATGCAGAGACTGTGTGTGGTTTTCACAACTACAATGCAGCCTTCCTGCGTGGTAGTTCATAATTTATTTCCTGTTCACCTTTTTAGTGTTCAACAATTATGACATTTGTTTTCTGTAGATTATACCATTTTCAAGTGATGAAAAAACGTACGATGAAATAGTGTTGGATTATTCAAATGAGTTTACGACTTATGATGTAAGTTTACGTTGATTAATGTTTGAATAAATCTATACTAGGAAAAAATCCATACTTGTTCAAATATTAATTACAATTTTTTAAACATTTTTAATGCAGATATTTCCTTTTAGAAAAAATATGGTTAATTTGGTTCGTGATACAGGAAAACGTCTTGGTTATGTTATCATAATTATGAAATCGGATACTGGTGCTTCAACCGAAAAACCAAGAATTATGTTTGCTTGTGAAAGAAGTGGTGTGCACAAGAAGCGAAAAGACAAAAACCTAAAGAACCTCCGAATGACCGGTACAAAAAAATGCAATTTCCCATTTAGACTTAAAGGTGAGAAACTTCCTACTTTAGATGACTGGCTATTGTATGTTGTTAATGGTATTCATAATCATCTGGAATTAAAAAATACCGAAGGACGTTCGTATATTGGTCGACTAACTGAAGGTGAGACCAAGTTAGTTATTGAGATGCAAAGGAACATGGTAAAAGCAAAAGAAATTTTACACACGCTTAAAAAACGATCCTACAAATTGTACCACCATCAAAACAGTTTACAATGTTATATGAGCACAAAATGCGATTGAGCGAGCAGGTCGATCTCAAGTTCAATATTTGCTTAGTAAATTGAAAGAGTTTGGTTATTTTGAATGGCACCGTAAAACGTTAGATGGAACATATATTATTAAAGATATTTTTTGGGCGCATCCTACCAGCTTGGATTTTCTACATACATTTCC
This sequence comes from Allium cepa, assembly GCA_030765085.1. Taxonomy (NCBI): domain Eukaryota; kingdom Viridiplantae; phylum Streptophyta; class Magnoliopsida; order Asparagales; family Amaryllidaceae; genus Allium; species Allium cepa. The sequence goes on along the minus strand of CM060938.1, from coordinate 607,378,215 downwards.
TCGAGTTATCATACTAGATTGCACATATAAAACCAATAGGTATATAATGCCTTTACTTGAGGTTGTTGGCGTTACTTGCACAGATCTTACATTCTGTCTCGCGATTGCGTACGTAGTTGTTGAAACTGAGCAAATTATATATAGGCCTTAGAATGGTTGAAATCTGTTTTAGTTGACTGTGAAGTTGAATTGCCATCAGTCTTCATTTTTGATAGAGAAACAACACTAGTTAATGCAATTGGATTTGTTTTCCCAAACTCTGCACATATGTTATGCACATGGCACATTAAAAATAATCTTCTTACGTATATGCAAAAAAATGAAAGGAATGGAAGTTGAAGAGAAGAAGTCATTTTTATTTGATTGGAATGAACTTGTTTGTTCAAAAAATTTAGTTGTGTACAATAAGAATCTGCAAGTATTACATGAAAAGTACGCGAAGCATACTTCAATCTTGAAGTATATTCAGGAGACATGGTTGGGTACATATCAAGACCGATTTGTTCAAGCATGGACAGATGATTACAAGCATTTTGGAAATTATACTTCTAATCGGTAATTTTTTTAATAACCATGTCAATATTTATGACAACTAGTAATTATTGTTTTAGTAATCATATGTTTGTGTCATATACAGGGCCGAGTCCGCTCATTCAGAATTAAAGAAACATTTAGCAAGTTGTCAATGTAATTTTGAACAGGCTTGGACGGAGATGCATTCACTATTGGAGCTCTCATTTACCGAACTTAAAACATCCTTTGAGCAAAGTTTAACAAAAGTAAAGCACATATTTCACATACGAGAGTTTAGAAATTTACGAGGATTTGTTTCTATCAAGGCACTTGATTTGATTCACTCAGAAGTATAGAGAATAAAAGAAGTTGGTGAGGAAGAATTGTTATGTGGATGTGTTGTTCGTAGAACACATGGACTACCTTGTGCACATGAGTTAGCTCATCTTGGACCTGGTACTGCAATATCGCTTGATATGATTGATGTTCATTGGATAAGACTTCATCTTGTTGAAATAAGTGGAAAGAATGATGTGGGAGTAGTAGAAAAAACGGAAGTACTATTAAACGGTGTGAAAAAGATGGATACTCCTTACCAAATGCAAATTTATAGGAAGATGTTGGAAGCTGTTGAACCACGTACGTCATCTTTCGCATCTCCAAAAAGAAAAATAAAAACACGTGGAAGAGAAAGCAAAAAAAAGTGCTAATAATTCAACTAAAAGAATGCCTTCGTCATTTGAGCTCGTCGAAAGTGCGTGCTCTCGAAGTTCGTATACGTCAAAAAAAGCTCTTACCGATAAACTTCCTATTCGTAAACCAAAAAGGTATGTATACTAAATATTATTTTCATACACATATAAGTACTATATTAATGTACTATATCATACTTTTTTCCAATTGGAAGAACTAATTATTTCCATGAGAACTTATTTGCATCAAATACCATTGGAGATGAAGGCATTTGTTACTGATATTATTTACGTTCGATCAGATGGTAGCCGTGGATATCGGTGTGTGGCGGCTTTGCTTGGTTTGGGAGAATCAAGCTAGAGTCAAATTAGGAGGGAGTTATACGAAGAATTATATGAAAATCGGAGTTTATACGAACGCGTTCTCATAGAGCATGATAGAAGTGCTTTCCTTCTCAAAAGCCTTATGCATGAAGATGAAGGTTTTACGCCATGGGAAAAGTGGATGTCAATGCCAGATGTTGGTTATATTATTGCAACTAGATATAACGTTGTAGTATTCAACATTAGTGAAAGACTTCTGTTGGCAATACCTCCGTTGAAAGGAAAAGTGCCTCCACCAATACAACGCACTGAAATTCAATAGCTTTTGTTAACCAAAATCATTTTGTTCAGGTACGCAATTTACAGATTATTAAGCCTAACAACTATTTCAATTACTTTTATTCACACTTAAATTACACATTGCCAATCGCAAGTAAAACTAGAGCCTAAACAACCAGTACCACCAATATATTCAAAATGGTTCACAGCTCGAGATACGGATGTAAGTAAATGGGAGTACATTTACACCGATCGAAGACAAGCTTGGGATGAAAGAACTAAATATGCCGAATAGAATTAGTCGTGGCACCATTTTGTAGTTGGATTGCAAACTTGAGTGAATGTTTGCAAGTTGTTGTTGCTTAGTAACTACAAATATCTTTGTTCTTAAATGGTTGGGTTACAATGTGTGTCACTGTTTTGAATTTTCTTGAATGAAATGTTGATTAAAACGTGAATCTTTAAGTTTAAACTGTGTTTGTTTGCGGCGATGAACAAGTAGTATTTTTTTGTGTTGGAAGTACCACGTATCGAAACAACGTGAACGTTGTTCCAAGACGGGGTGGCCCAACGTGGATAGTACCAAGACCACGTTGGCACCATACGTGGTTAAACAACAAACCACGTATAGGCATTACGTGGTTAGGTTATTAACGACGTCTTGTAAGTGCGTCGTCAAAACATAAACTAAAAAAAAATTATAAAGCGAAGCTTCCTCGGGCTGGCTCCACGTGGTTATGTAGATATCCACGTTTTGTCAGTGCGTGGTGACTACAGAGAGTCAAAAAATTGCAGAATTCAAATAAGCAAATCTAGCACTAGCAAACAAAATACCATTAACATATAATGTTGATATACGTACAATATAGCTGTCCTTTCACCCATTACAACAACGAATTCAAATGTCAAACCCACATAATATATTACAACATATGTGAAATCAAACATGCCCCAAAATACAACCAGTCCATATTACATATGTCAACATATGTGAAGTCAAACATTCACCATAATACAACCATACGACATACTAAAGTTGACGATGTATGTAGCGTTCACTAGCTACTCGGGCACTAGCAACCTAAGGGTTAGCTTCACCCAAAAGACCGTACATCATGTAGAGACTGAAGAAAAAAATAGTATTAAAGTTAAATGCTCAATCAATACTTTAGCATGCAAGTAAAATGTAACATGTAACATATCGTGTAACGACCCGGAATTTTGGGAAATAACAATTTAATAATCTGCATTAATAATGAAATTGATCTGATAATTTCCTTCATAATTTTAATTAAAAATTTACTAATTTAATCTTTTCAAGGTTAATGAAATACTTAATCTGACAATATTGATAAGAATTGTTTGTCAAAGTTAATGAAATTTTTATTATGTTTATAATATATACATTTGATATATATATATTGTAAATAGAAGATCTTTTGTTTTAAAATAAAGATGAAATTTCAAATTGTAATATATATATATGTATATGTTATAGTTTGGATTGTTTTGAAATTTAATTTTTATCTATTGATAATTTGAATATTGTTAAAGCTTTGTATTAAATTTAACATTTTTCAAAAGTTAATAAAGAGTAATTCATTTTTTTTCAAAATATAAAATAATTGTTTGTTTTTAGATATAATAGTTTAAATAAAATTTTCGTTTTGATTTCTTCTAAAAATGCTTAATTTTAAAATGGTTATAAAATACATGTCTATGGAATTTGTTTATATTTTAATGAGTTTTAAAACATTTTTCTTTTAAAGGTAAATTTATATTTATATCGGTAAGCATGTATTTATAAAGTAACATAAATATGTAAGTTATATTTACATTTAAACTAAAATATATAAAAAAAAATATACTTAAGTACATGTGTTAATATCTTAAGTCATCTTTAACACATGTAAGGCATTTAGGCAATATGGAGGACAAATGTAACTTTAAAATAACAAGTGTCTTTATTTTTAAAATTTATACTTTCTTTAATCTTAATAAAACATAACACTTTCATTTCTTGATTTATTTTTCTTAACCCAAATTAATGGCAACCTGTAATCTTCTTCAAATCTGAAAATAAAATCTAAAAGCAAATTTAAAAAAAAAAAGAGACTTCAACCTGCAAATGAAGTCTGCATTTCAAAATCCTACTTCAACCTGAAAATGGCAACCTGCACTTTCTTTTGAGAGCATCTGCAAAATCAATCTGCATATTCAAATGAAGAATCAACCTGCAATTCAAACCAAGCTGTAATTTAAACATGCAATTGAAGATCTGCATGCAAAAGAATTATCAACTTGAAATGCAAATGGAAGTCAAACCTGCTCTGTTATAAAATCTGCCTGCAAAGTATAAAGGTGAGTAAATGATTTTAAAAACAGTTTGATCTGGGTTTTATTACATGCATATGATTATCTAAAATTTATCTTGATGTTGCCTGGAAATCATTCAGTTTTTATTTTTGAATTTATAGTTATATTTATGTATGCAAACATGTAACTGTATATGTAATGTTTGTTCTCTGTTTGATAAGAAAACTGTGACTTTTGTTTCAAGAACCCAAATTTCCCAATTTAAATTCATATTAGCCTTGAATACATGAATGAAATTTGTTTGTGAATGTAAAATGAATATTATTAAAAAAAATATTATCCTATGATTTTAAATACAATAGATAAGTGTATATAGGGAATCTGCAGTAAACTAAATTTTAGTTAAAAATATCAACTACCTTAAATTTTAATTTGAATTATATGTATGAAACAGTGATGTAGAATCATGATTTTTAATATATAATTCGTAATTTTTAATTGTTTAATTCGTGTGAATTTGGGGTTCGAATGTTTTGGGGTTTATTGGCAATTGCCGTTGATCGGCTTGATGATTGTAGCTAGGATTTGGATCGAGGCTAGAATTTGAAGTGTAGATGAAGGGAAAAATGTTGAATAATTTTTCCTATGATCGTTTCGATCGAATTCGATCGATTTTGGGTTTTAGCATGTTTTTATTTCGGCTTGGCTTTAGAGGCATTCGCGACTTGGATAGTGAACCGGGGGTGTTTGCGTTTAGGGAAGAATGAAGCTTGAGATCATGGTGTTCGATGGTGAAGTGTGCAGGGTTCAAAGGTGACGAGATGGTCGGCGGTGATGGGATGTTGGGTTCGAGTTGCTTCTGCAGTTTGAGTTAGTGGGTTGAATTTCGATTTGAGAGATAGTTGTTCGATCTGGGTTTAGTTTGGTGTTCGAGTGGGTTCGTGTGATCATCGGCATCAGTCGCGACGACCAATGGCGGCCTCCGGCAGTGGGACACGTGCACAAGTGAGTGTGTGTGTGCACTGGAGATTTGATTTAGGGAAGACAAGGTTTGTCTCGGGTTTGTCCTCGTGTATTTCTATTTACGACTCGGAGCAGAGGAGCCATGGAGGAAGTCTCGAAGCTAGCACGGGTATGCGTAAGGAACGACTCGAGTTTGGACGTGGGTTTGGGGTTAATACTGGGTGATTGTTAAAATACTGATTCAACTTATTGTTGAATAAACTTAAGACATGTTATAAAAGTAACTCGAGTTTTGGGGCGCTTTTCTGTAGTACTGTGTAATATGTAAGGTTTGCAGATTTAAGCATGTGGCTTGAAATAATTGAAATCAGGCTTCATATTATAAGCAAGTTTTATAAGAGAAACAAATATACAAAATTTAAAACTTGTTGTTTTTTGAAAAAAAGGTCAATTGAATGTATATTTCAACTTTAAAATGTTTTAAGATGATTCCTTTTGTAAGTGATTATCTTAATTTAATTTTGAATTCTAATTTTAAAAAGAAATGTTTGAATTTAAGTATTAAATTGAAGTTTAAGTTAAATTTTAAAATAATGATTTAAAAACAAAGTTTCAATTCATATTGAAAATAAATAGGTTTAAAGTTAGATAATTTAAAGTGTTTTAAATTTGAAATTGGTTTCTAAATTCCTTATTTTCAAAATAAGGTTATTGTTATGATTTTGGAAAACCAAATTGAATAATTTGCTTTAAGTTATTAAAATTTAATTAGATTCAAATAATTTATTTATGAAAAATAAATAAAGTTAAATTATTTGGATATGAATTCAAGAATACTTAATACTTTGTAAATAAGTAAAAGTTTAATTAAGATTAATGTTTTCTTAATTAATTAAGGAGTTTCTTTCATATAAGAAGTTAATTAATTAATTGTTTAATTTATTTTAAATAATTAGTTAATTGATTATTAAATTTTAAATAATCACTTAATTATAGATTAATTAAGTGTAATTACTTAATGAAGTAATTAATGTTTAATAATTGAATGTAATTAAGAATGATAATTACTTATGGAAGTAATTAGAGGAAATTACTCATGGGAGTAATTAAATGGAAGTAATTAGTGGATAATCACTTAATGTTATCAATTAAAGAATTGATTAATATAATTATTTAAAATTAATTAATTATGGTGTAATTAATTAATTAATGAATTAAGAATTACTTAATAATGGAATTAATTAATTGTTAAGTAATTAATTAAGGAAGTAATTAAGATTGATTAATGAAGTAATTAGAGATAATTACTTATGTAAGATTAAGAGTTAATTTAGATAATCAATGAATGTGATTAATTTAAGATTAATTACTAAGTGTAATTAATTAATAAAGTAATTAATTAAGGATTAATTGTTAATTTAAATTGATTAATGAAGTAATTAAAGTACTTAATCAAGGATTAATATAATTAATTAAGAAGTTAATTAATTAAGATAAGTAATTACAAATTGTTAATTACTGTTTATGAACTAATGAGATGACTAATCACAAGTTAATTATTTAATTAATTTAAGTAGTTATAAATTAATAAGGATCATTAGTTAATTAATGATATTAATCAAGGTTGATTAATAAAAGTAATTAATTGAAGTGTGACTAATTAATTGTAATTGATTAAGGTTTAATGTAATTAATTATAGTTAATTAATTAATGAAGGATCATTAATTATTGTAATTATGATAGTAATTAAAGGTTAATTACTGAATATGGTTAAGGATAATTACTTGAATGTAATTAAAAGATAATTATTCAAGGAAGGTTAATTAAAGAAGATCATTAGAGATGATTAATTAATTTATTTGGAATTAATAAATAAAGAAGGATTTAGGTAATCCAATTGGTTAAGAATTAATCAATTTTGCTTTGGATAATTGATTAATATTGGTTGATTAATTGATATTAGATGATCAATATTTGGATGGTTGATATTGGATGTTGAATGATATTGAGTGATTGGTTGATATTGGATGTTGATGGATGATTTGAATATCTCTGGATATGTGATATGATGCTGTGCGAGATGAATGTTTATTATGAATTATCTACTGTGATAATATGATTCATCTATCTGTTTACATATCATCCTGAAATATGAGTTTAAATTTTTTAAACCCTTAAGTGACATTAAAATGGCGTTTGGTTTCGGTGAGACCGGGATCGGATTTCCATATTTGGGATCCGAAAACCACATCGATTCCAATTAAACGTTAGGTCGTTAATCCAAGTGGAGCAAGTGAAGACTCGAGTTGTAAGGGCTATACGTCAGTATAACTCTATGGGTGATTCCGTAATAAGTTTGACGTAATAGTGCTTATAGATTCGAGATGGTGAATCAGAGTGCAAGGGCTATGGTCGTTGACTCTGAGGGTGATTCCAATAATGAGTGCTACAAGATAGTGCCTTCGGTTTCGTTCGAACCCGGAACGAACTTGTATGGATTGAATGCTTTTAGCACATCGTCAGGCGGACGATGAGCATTCTAAGATAATGTGTTCTATAAAGGTAATCGTAACCTCAAGCCTCATCAACCGGGAATGGCTAAAACAAGGGAGGTGCAGCAAGGCTTCGTGGGTAGCCCCCACTTGAGAGTGAGATTTACCCCTGTCTAGAGGTCCCTTTATATTTCGGCTTAGTGTGTGGTTGGTCGCACCAACTACGGGATGGTCTTGTTCGGGACTGTCCAGTAAGGGATGGTTCCGGCCTTGTGTTGCAGGGGAGTGGGAGTACTCCTCGGTACGTTGATCTAGGCCACGTACTGTGACGGGCGGTACCCCAGTAGCCCTGCCATTGATGGAAACCCATTCTTCCTACGAGACCCTACGGTTTTGATTGTATTACCCACATTTTGTGGCCAGTAGCTGGAATTTAATGAATGTAACAATTTCGGCTATTTCTTATTTACTTGAAAACCCTAGACACTATTATAATATCACTGGATTTCCTATCAAATGTTTTGGTTAGCGTAAGGGAAAAACTTTTCCATGTTTATGTGTGGGAAGTCTTACGTGATACCTTTTCTTTTCAAAGGTTTTCTAAAAGTTAAGCAATTTTAACCCGTTTGCTCACACCAGACCCCTGTCTGACCCGAGTGTTTATTTTCTATTTTATTAAACTCTTGGGTACTCATATTATGTATGAGTAGTCAAGTGATTCAGGTTAGCTTGACGAATTCTGGAGGAGATATGGAGCAGGAGGTTCCACGTGTAGATATATTATGATTCCGCTGTGTTTGTGATATCTGTATCTTGTATACTTGAGTTGTATGAATTAGACAGATGTTTATAACTGTCTAATATGTGATGTATTAAGTTGTGTACTCTAATGTAATCTTATACAAGTAATATTTATGTGATATATTATATTTTATTCGTTCCGCTGTGAGTTCTCTGATGTTGTTGTATTCTTCTTTCTCTTTCTTTTCTTCTTCTATCCCTTTCTTTCTTCATCGGCAACGTGATTTCCTAGAGATAGGAAGTCAGGTCGTCGCAGTTGGTATCAGAGCATTAGGCTGAGTGAATACCTAGGCTCTGAAGTATGTCTTTCTTTAGGGAGCATTAGGTTGAGTGAATACTTAGGCTCTGTAGTAGTGTCTTTCTTGAGAGAGCGTACTTGTAATTTTTATATATAACTATATATATATATATATATATATATATATATATATATATATCTACCTGATCTGTTGGGTTATCTGTTCGGATTTTCCAACATAAGTTATAAAGGTAGATAGTGGAGTAGTAGTGGTATGTTTGTGTAACACAATTACCACTGATGGAAGAGGTCCATATTTTTGAGGTTGGAAGTATTTGTCGAGACTGTAGATCTAATACCGTCTCGAGTAAGATGTGTAGTTTGGAGTGAGGATGTCTCTGATATCCGAAGTAAATCTTTTAAAGATTCGGAGTGTATCTTTGGAGTTTAAGTTTGGATTTCGCTCGGGCGAGCGAATTTTTCTTGCGTTTGGATTTATTGGAAGTGCAGGAGTAAGTGATGGTATCTTGGTAACTGCGTGATGAGATGCAGTATCCATGGATATTTTTGAAGGTGTTCTCTCTTGAAGCAGTTTTAGAAGTAGTTGTGGAGCAGTCTTTACCTGTTGCAGAGAAGACTAGTCTGTGTATAAGTTGTTGGATCTTTAGTAAGGAGTTTGGCTGTTTGGAATATGAGACTAAGGTCTATAAGCTATTTGTTTTGACATGGTCTCATTTGTTATTCCCTAAGGTAAGCGAGTTGTTGATGCTTGGTTTGGAGTCCGAGATTCTTGAGGGTTGTTAGCCATCTCGGAGGTCCGTTGTGTGGTTTCTTGATGGTTTTGGTTTTGGAGAAGCATTTGGATTTGAAGTCTTTGGTTAGCTGAGGTAGCAGTGCAACTCGAAGTGTTCGATGTGCTGTCAAGGAGATCTTTTAGCTTTGCAGTATCATCGAGGTAGAGTTTGGAAGCAGCAATGTTGGTTGTTTCTCTGGTGGTTCAAGAATCTTTGTGGTTCTCTTTCAGCAGTCCGGGCTGAAGGTGGTGATGTTTTCTTGAAAGGTTAACCTTTGTTTGGAAAAAACTTTGAGCTATTCTAAATTGGTAAAGAGAGGACAGTTTCTTTGAAATCCTAATTTGGTAGAATCGCAAAAGTGACTTGCGATTAGTTGGGAATTTTCTTAGGCTATCTTGGGTGATCTTTTGTTTGAGACTGAGAATTCCCATATGGAAGTAGGACCTACTGATGTAATCAGAAGATTGTCTGCATCTGGAGTTGAGTTTCATATTTTTTTTGATTCCAGAAGCGATTCTAGTAGTGAGTATGGTAGTAGGATGGTTTTTGGAGAAGAGAAGAGTTGGTGTAACAGCTCAGAATTTTTGGAGTTTGATTGGTCAGATCTAGTTTTTGAGTTTGGATTTCTGTTATAAGGTTGTGTGACCGAGTCGGATGAGACACTCAGATTATATAGATTGGATGAACAAAATTTCCCGGATATATTGGATAAGTTTATACTTGTGTTCATCAGCAGTATTCTCATCTATTTCAGAATCAGAGTTGTGCAGCGTAGGCGAGGTATCAGCTGTGCAAGGAAGGAAGCGAGTTCTGTTGGCTATTGTTTGAAGAGTCGAGCTTGTGTTCTGGATTTCGATGGATTTTGGAAGATTTTTCTGTTGAATAGAATCCAGAATCTGGTTTGTTTTGGTCTAGTTGTTTCTGGAAGTATCAGCATAGGTTGAGCTGATCAGGATGGAGATGGGCAGCCTTGGATGGTCTGTTAAGTTATATAGATATGAGATAAGGAGTTTTGGAATTCGAAGTTGGAGACTTCATTGTTGTTAAGATTTCTCTGGTTAAGAGAGCAGTAATTGGATAAGATTGGTTGGTTAGTGCTGAGGCATTTGAAGATTTCTTATCTGTGTTTTAATAGGATAAGATTGAATTGCCAGTTTGGGTAGCTGGAAATTCATGGTGTATTTCACGTATCTCTGAGGGAGTACGTGTATGATTCATTGTTGGTTGTTGAATCTGTAGTTCGGATGGATTTGGAGTTGTGCTAGACTTGGGTATAGTCCGATGTTCTATTTTGATCGGTGGATCTAGAGAAGAGAGAAGCTCTGAATTTTAGTGGTGTAGTTTGTTAGCTTCTGTAGAGTGAGTCTCCCAGTGATTTATACTTGGGAAACTCGAGATAGTGTTTGAAGATTTATTCTAATTTGTGTCAGAATAATTAGTTAAGTTTGTTTGTTTATTTGATAGCTATGGATGTTAGTTACTGGTTGTTAAGTATGCTTTTCTGTTTGAAAATTAAAATCTTAGCTAGGTTATTAAATTACCTTTGCTTTTAAATTTCGGGGACGAAATTCTTTTAGGGGGGAGGATTGTAACGACCTGGAATTTTGGGCAATAACAATTTAATAATCTACATTAATAATTAAATTGATCTGATAATTTCCTTTATAATTTTAACTAAAAATTTGCTAATTTAATCTTTTAAAGGTTGATGAAATACTTAATCTGAAAATATTGATAAGATTTGTTGGTCAAAGTTAATGAAAATTTTATTATGTTTATAATATATACATTTGATATATATATATATTGTAAATAGAAGATCTTTTGTTTTAAAATAAAGATGAAATTTCAAATTGTAATATATATGTATGTATATGTTATAGTTTGGATTGTTTTGAAATTTAATTTTTATCTATTGATAATTTGAATATTGTTAAAACTTTGTATTAAATTTAACATTTTTCAAAAGTTAATAAAGAGTAATTCATTATTTTTCAAAATATAAAATAATTGTTTGTTTTTAGATATAATAGTTTAAATAAAATTTTCTTTTTGATTTCTTCTAAAAATGCTTAATTTTAAAATGGTTATCAAATACATGTCTATGGAATTTGTTTATATTTTCATGAGTTTTAAAACATTTTTCTTTTAAAGGTAAATTTATATTTATATGGTAAGCATGTATTTATAAAGTAACATAAATATGTAAGTTATATTTACATTTAAACTAATATATATATATAATATACTTAAGTACATGTGTTAATATCTTAAGTCATCTTTAACACATGTAAGGCATTTAGGAAATATGGAGGACAAATGTAACATTAAAATAACAAGTGTCTTTATTTTTAAAATTTATACTTTCTTTAATCTTAATAAAACATAACACTTTCATTTCTTGATTTACTTTTCTTAACCCAAATTAATGGCAACCTGTAATCTTCTTCAAATCTGAAAATAAAACCTAAAAGCAAATTTAAAAAAAAAAAAGACTTCAACCTGCAAATGAAGTCTGCATTTAAAATCCTACTTCAACCTGAAAATGGCAACCTGCACTTTCTTTTGAGAGCATCTGCAAAACCAATCTGCATATTCAAATGAAGAATCAACCTGCAATTCAAACCAAGCTGTAATTTAAACATGCAATTGAAGATCTGCATGCAAAAGAATTATCAACTTGAAATGCAAATGGAAGTCAAACCTGCTCTGTTATAAAATCTACATGCAAAGTATAAAGGTGAGTAAATGATTTTAAAAACAGTTTGATCTGGGTTTTATTACATGCATATGATTATCTGAAATTTATCTTGATGTTGCCTGGAAATCATTCAGTTTTTATTTTTGAATTTATAGTTATATTTATGTATGCAAACATGTAACTATATATGTAATGTTTGTTCTCTGTTTGATAAGAAAACTGTGACTTTTGCTTCAAGAACCCAAATTTCCCAATTTAAATTCATATTAGCCTTGAATACATGAATGAAATTTGTTTGTGAATGTAAAATGAATATTATTAAAAAAAATATTATCCTATGATTTTAAATACAATAGATAAGTGTATATAGGGAATCTGCAGTAAACTAAATTTTAGTTGAAAATATCAACTACCTTAAATTTTAATTTGAATTATATGTATGAAATAGTGATGTAGAATCATGATTTTTAATATACAATTCGTAATTTTTAATTGTTAATTCGTGTGAATTTAGGGTTGGAATGTTTTGGGGTTTATTGGCAATTGCCGTTGATCGACTTGATGATTGTAGCTAGGATTTGGATCGAGGCTAGAATTTGAAGTGTAGATGAAGGGAAAAATGTTGAATAATTTTTCCTATAATCGTTTCGATCGAATTCGATCGATTTTGGGTTTTAGCATGTTTTTATTTCGGCTTGGCTTTAGAGGCATTCGCGACTTGGATAGTGAACCGGGGGTGTTTGCGTTTAGGGAAGAATGAAGCTTGAGATCATGGTGTTCGATGGTGAAGTGGGCAGGGTTCAAAGGTGACGAGATGGTCGGCGGCGATGGGAAGTTGGGTTCGAGTAGCTTCTGCAGTTTGAGTTAGTGGGTTGAATTTCGATTTGAGAGATAGTTGTTCGATCTGGGTTTAGTTTGGTGTTCGAGTGGGTTCGGGTGATCATCGGCATCAGTCGCGACGACCAACGGCGGCCTCCGGCAGTGGGACACGTGCACAAGTGAGTGTGTGTGTGCACTGGAGATTTGATTTTGGGAAGACAAGGTTTGTCTCGGGTTTGTGCTCGTGTATTTCTATTTACGACTCGGAGCAGAGGAGCCATGGAGGAAGTCTCGAAGCTAGCACGGGTATGCGTAAGGAACGACTCGAGTTTGGACGTGGGTTTGGGGTTAATACTGGGTGATTGTTAAAATACTGATTCAACTTATTGTTGAATAAACTGAAGACATGTTGAAAAAGTAACTCGAGTTTTGGGGCGCTTTTCTATAGTACTGTGTAATATGTAAGGTTTGCAGATTTAAGCATGTGGTTTGAAATAATTGAAATCAGGCTTCATATTATAAGCAAGTTTTATAAGAGAAACAAATATACAAAATTTAAAACTTGTTGTTTTTTGAAAAAAATGTCAATTGAATGTATATTTCAACTTTAAAATGTTTTAAGATGATTCCTTTTGTAAGTTATTATCTTAATTTAATTTTGAATTCTAATTTTAAAAAGAAATGTTTGAATTTAAAGTATTAAATTGAAGTTTAAGTTAAATTTTAAAATAATGATTTAAAAACAAAGTTTCAATTCATATTGAAAATAAATAGGTTTAAAGTTAGATAATTTAAAGTGTTTTAAATTTGAAATTGGTTTCTAAATTCCTTATTTTCAAAATAAGGTTATTGTTATGATTTTGGAAAACCAAATTGAATAATTTGCTTTAAGTTATTAAAATTTAATTAGATTCAAATAATTTATTTATGAAAAATAAATAAAGTTAAATTATTTGGATATGAATTCAAGAATACTTAATAATTTGTAAATAAGTAAAGTTTAATTAAGATTAATGTTTTCTTAATTAATTAAGGAGTTTCTTTCATATAAGAAGTTAATTAATTAATTGTTTAATTTATTTTAAATAATTAGTTAATTGATTATTAAATTTTAAATAATCACTTAATTATAGATTAATTAAGTGTAATTACTTAATGAAGTAATTAATGTTTAATAATTGAATGTAATTAAGAATGATAATTACTTATGGAAGTAATTAGAGGAAATTACTCATGGGAGTAATTAAATGGAAGTGATTAGTGGATAATCACTTAATGTTATCAATTAAAGAATTGATTAATATAATTATCTAAAATTAATTAATTATGGTGTAATTAATTAATTAATGAATTAAGAATTACTTAATAATGGAATTAATTAATTGTTAAGTAATTAATTAAGGAAGTAATTAAGATTGATTAATGAAGTAATTAGAGATAATTACTTATTTAAGATTAAGAGTTAATTTAGATAATCAATGAATGTGATTAATTTAAGATTAATTACTAAGTGTAATTAATTAATAAAGTAATTAATTAAGGATTAATTGTTAATTTAAATTGATTAATGAAGTAATTAAAGATTAATTAAAGTACTTAATCAAGGATTAATATAATTAATTAAGAAGTTAATTAATTAAGGCAAGTAATTACAAATTGTTAATTATTGTTTATGAACTAATGAGATGACTAATCACAAGTTAATTATTTAATTAATTTAAGTAGTTATAAATTAATAAGGATCATTAGTTAATTAATGATATTAATCAAGGTTGATTAATAAAAGTAATTAATTGAAGTGTGATTAATTAATTGTAATTGATTAAGGTTTAATGTAATTAATTATAGTAAATTAATTAATAAGGGATCATTAATTATTGTAATTATGATAGTAATTAAAGGTTAATTACTGAATATGGTTAAGGATAATTACTTGAATGTAATTAAAAGATAATTAATCAAGGAAGGTTAATTAAAGAAGATCATTAGAGATGATTAATTTATTTATTTGGAATTAATAAATAAAGAAGGATTTAGGTAATCCAATTGGTTAAGAATTAATCAATTTTGCTTTGGATAATTGATTAATATTGGTTGATTAATTGATATTCGATTATCAATATTTGGATGGTTGATATTGGATGTTGAATGATATTGAGTGATTGGTTGATATTGGATGCTGATGGATGATTTGAATATCTCTGGATATGTGATATGCTGCTGTGTGAGGTGAATGTTTATTATGAATTATCTATTGTGATAATATGATTCATCTATCTGTTTACATATCATCCTGAAATATGAGTTTAAATTGTTTAAACCCTTAAGTACAACTTGGACATTAAAATGGCGTTTGGTTTCGGTGAGACCGGGATCGGATTTCCATATTTGGGATCCGAAAACCACATCGATTCCAATTAAACGTTAGGTCGTTAATCCAAGTGGAGCAAGTGAAGACTCGAGGTGTAAGGGCTATACGTCTGTATAACTCTGTGGGTGATTCCGTAATTAGTTTGATGGAATAGTGCTTATAGATTCGAGATGGTAAATCAGAGTGCAAGGGCTATGGTCGTTGACTCAGAGGGTGATTCCAATAATGAGTGCAACAAGATAGTGCCTTCGGTTTCGTTCGAACCCGGAACGAACTTGTATGGATTGAATGCTTTTAGCACATCGTCAGGCGGACGATGAGCATTCTAAGATAATGTGTTCTATAAAGGTAATCATAACTTCAAGCCTCATCAACCGGGAATGGCTAAAACAGGGGAGGTGCAGCAAGGCTTCGTGGGTAGCCCCCACTTGAGAGTGAGATTTACCCCTGTCTAGAGGTCCCTTTATATTTCGGCTTAGTGTGTGGTTGGTCGCGCCAACTATGGGGTGGTCTTGTTCGGGACTGTTCAGTAAGGGATGGTTCCGGCCTTATGTTGCAGGGGAGTGGGAGTACTCCTCGGTACGTTGATCTAGGCCACGTACTGTGACGGGCGGTACCCCAGTAGCCATGCCATTGATGGAAACCCATTCTTACTACGAGACCCTACGGTTTTGATTGTATTACCCACATTTTGTGGCTAGTAGCTAGAATTTAATGAATGTAACAATTTCGGCTATTTCTTATTTACTTGAAAACCTTAAACACTATTATAATATCACTGGATTTCCTATCAAATGTTTTGGTTAGCGTAAGGGAAAAACTTTTCCATGTTTATGTGTGGGAAGTCTTACGTGATACCTTTTCTTTTCAAAGGTTTTCTAAAAGTTAAGCAATTTTGACCCGTGTACTCACATCAGACCCCTGTCTGACCCGAGTGTTTATTTTCTGTTTTATTAAACTCTTGGGTACTCATATTATGTATGAGTAGTCAAGTGATTCAGGTTAGCTTGACGAATTATGGAGGAGATATGGAGCAGGAGGTTCCACGTGTAGATATATTATGATTCCGCTGTGTTTGTGATATCTGTATCTTGTATACTTGAGTTGTATGAATTAGACAGATGTTTATAACTGTCTAATATGTGATGTATTAAGTTGTGTACTCTGATGTAATCTGATACAAGTAATATTTATGTGATATATTATATTTTATTCGTTCCGTTGTGAGTTCTCTGATGTTGTTGTCTTCTTCTTTCTCTTTGTTTTCTTCTTCTATCCCTTTCTTTCTTCATCGGCAACGCGATTTCCTAGAGATAGGAAGTCGGGTCGTCGCATACCGAGTAGAGTTGGTCATAGGTAGGCTGAAAATATGATGCTCCAATCAATAAATTAGCAGGTAAGCGTACGGGATTGTGAACTCGTAAAACACTATGATCCCTATACCACTCCACATATTCATCCGTGCAACTCCAAAAATACTGCTGCAATGTTATTGATCTACGCCCTACTGCAATTACATGATGGCACCAATTCTCCCATATACTTTCCAAAAAATGATAATGCACCCGAGTGTATGTAGTTGAAGTTGTACCTCTACGTGCATTTTTTGCTACTGGAGGAACATGAGCCATAGGAATGTTTCGAACTCTGCCAAACTGCCTAAGTACTCTATCAGGATGATATGGCTCCACAACGTTAAGGAAGAGAATGCAACCGCTGTACCAAGATATAACATGAAATGGATGGTAGTGTCATGTAAAGATGTACAGATAAAAAATAACCTATTCAAAGATGTAATGGACTGATTACTGATGGCATTTAACTCATTGTAATTATTGATATTACACAATAAATGAAGATAATTACCAGTTCAATTTGAATAATATCAAGGAATATACGTAGGTCGATGACTGATGCACCACTGTTTGAAGATGGATTTCATCGAGCAGCACGGGGTAAATTATCGTAGTACAGATTTGTGGAAGTATGAAAGCATGGGAAATGCTCAAATACACATGTAACAACCCACATATTTATCGATTGTATATTCAAATATTTTATTTAAATAATTCATCGTTCATCAGATTTTAGTCCGACAACCTACTTTTTGCAAACAATCAAATTGGGACTCAAGACCCCTTATATTGAGTTCAAAATGCCGTTTGCAACCTTTTTGAGTACAACCTTTAATATGTTTGGAGTAAGTTGATTTTTGCTACTTTTTCTATAGGGCTTTGGGTTTGGGTTCAGCCCATTTGCCCAATTCTGGTGATATCAACCCAACCCCTCTCCACTTCTCTTCATTCATTCCTCATTTCCTAACTCTCTCTAGCTCAAGAGAATAATGGTGGGAAAGACTGGAAATTAAAATTCCAAACCCTGGCTCAATTGCAAAATCCAAGCTCTAGCTCCAAATTCTAAGAGAAGCCATTAGTAAGCATCTCCTTCTTCTTCTCCAACTCATTCTCCTTTCAATTTTAGAATTTCCTAAACCTAACTTTGGAAATATTTTACTTGTAAGCTTAGATTGAAGCTTCTTGGGTTGGAATTGAAGAGTGTTTGTCCTTGCCTTGCTCTATAGCTTCTTCTTACTTGTTCTTTGGGTTTAAAGGTGAGATTTTTATCTCACATCTAGTCTATAATTATCTTCAATTGTTAGGTACGAATTCCTAACACTTGTTCATGTGCATTTGATTTTGATTTGGATTGGTTTTGTGAATATTGCAATTTTAGTGTTTTGAAAGCCAAATCCTTAAAAATCATAGCTTTGATCTTTGATCATGATTTTGTGATGCATTGAAGAGCATATAGGGCCGGGTAGTCGATCGGCATAAACCCCTAGCGTCCATTGCTCGTCCGATTTCAATTTGGTGGAGATTGGCCCTCACTTAGATAGGCTAGGAGGTGCTGGAAACAGGCTCCGGTCGACCGAAGTTACTGAGTCGGTCGACCGACCTGCTACCAAAGTGCATAACACTTCTCTGTCTCTGGTCCGGTCGACCACCTACAGAGCTCAGTTGACCGACCTGCTAGCAAAATGCATAGTACTTCTCTGTCTCTGGTCTGGTCGACCAGCTACAGAGCTCAATCGACCGACCTGCTTCCCGAGAATTTTCCAGGATAGGGTCCGGTCGACCGAGCTCTGAGGCCGGCCGACCGACCTGTTGCTATTTTGCCTATTTCTCCTATTTCGCGTGGTTTCCAAATTTAATCGATTCGTGTTATTTCCCTATTTGTTGTTATCATTTGTTACTGACTTTGATGACTTCTTTTCTTCGGGAATTTTTGGAATATCCATTTTGATTGATTCGATATCGATTTCTTTGGATTTTTATTCATGTCTTCGTATGTGAGTTTTAGTGATTGGTTGTTTCTACAATCATTTTTGTGATTTGTCACTTCAAAATATAAAGGTTTTCAATGCTAGTAGTAAATATCAAAACCCTTTCTTCAAAACGATTTCAACACTATTTTATTACAAAGCTCGTTTCTTAAGCCGTTTTCCAATCTACTAGTACATACAAACCTTTACCTCACTCGTATGAGAAATCTAATTAAGCGACTTAATAAAACAAGTGGTATGAAACGCTTGCGTTTACTTCGTCGGTTAATTCTTGAACTTGTTCGATTGAATTTCTTGTGACAATTTTCGAGTGGAGACTTACAGTATGTTCGTAAATATTTAAGTTAAGCTAGTGGTTATGGGACATGAAACTATGCTCATATATTTACTAGCTTACTATAATTAACACTTCTTGATGATCGATGATGATCATTTTATGGTTTAGACTAGCAATGTGCGATGTCTCTTTGTCTATGTGGAGGACTATACTTCATTTTATTGAGCTTCGTCTCATTTCTCGCATGGTTCGTACCTATTTAGGTGCGTCGATGTATATTTACCCATGGGTCATATCTATTTAGGTGCGTCGATGTTTGTTTACTTCGTGGAGCAATCTGCTCAATAAGTCGGGGCATGGGGCGTATCTTTCTAGGTGCATCGATGTTCGTCTATGCATGGAACATATCTTTCTAGGTGCGTCGATGTTCGAATTTGCATGCGGTGTATCTTTCTAGGTGTATCGAAGTTAGACATTACATGGGGCGTATTTTTCTAGATACGTCGATGTTGATTTATGCATGCGGCGTATCTTTCTAGGTACGTCGTTGCTTATTTATGCATGTGGTGTATCTTTCTAGGTGCGACGATGCTAGACATTACATGGGGCGTATCTATTTAGGTGCGTTGATGTTTGCCTTTGCATGGGTCGTACCTTTCTAGGTGCGATGATGTTTGACTGTGCATAGGGCGTATCTATTTAGGTGCGTCGATGTCCGGTTTATGGAATAGCGTTCTGTTTGGGATTGGCCGTCCTTTTCTTGTGATTTCTGGATTTCTAATTGATGATTTCTGGAATTTATGTTTCACCACCTTTTTCAGTTGGCATTGATATGTATGTCATTTATTATGGCTTGGTGAATTAAATAAAGAATATGACATTCTTTTTATGCTATGATATTCGTGAGATATTTGTATGATTTTCTTTTGTTGATTTTCTAATGTATACTTGTAGAGGTATGACATTTTTGGTTATCATACGTTTTTATTACAAATCTTCTTATATCTCATTTTATCTTATAATTATATCTAGACTGATCCGTTTATTATTTTCTTATGAAATAATACTCGGGTCAGAACGAGATGTTACAGGTGCTTCTGCTTGACTTCACTTCTAGGATTATCATCCTGACTTTTGGCTAACTACTTAGATCAGTAGTTTTTGTTGTACACCTTTGAGATATAGACTCCTAGATGTATACATATTCTTTTGTCTAGCTCTTGTAACCATTCTTTTGTGATATCGTGGTTCTTGTTTGACCACTACTCTGATGTACACTTTCATGTGTTATATTCATATCTTTTTCCGCCTTTGTGATATGGATGTCTGTGACTGATTTGTGCTATGTTTATTTCTATGTTTGTTTCCGAAGAATATATATATATAGCCACTGTTTAGTAGCCTTGAGTTTGCATCGGCATGTCGGACTTCCTTGTACTATCTGACATATTGGTGCTCGCACAAAGCAATTACACGGATTGTCGCTCCTCAACGGCCTTATTCTCCGTGCTAGTTGACAGCATTACACCGTAATGTTCTTGGCTAGCGTGGGTATAGAGGTGGGGCTTCACAACTTGGTATCAGAGCCAAACTTCGGAACAATGTAGAATAATTTAACAAGGATCATCGTCCTAAGTCCATCTTAGGAGTCGTGCCGTAGGATTTTATTCGTGTCTTCGTACCGTTCTATCCTATTTTCTTTTATGATTCCTTGTTTTATCTATCCAGATTTCTTAATATTTATTTTGAGAATAACTTTTGTTCTTCTTTCTTTCTTAAAGAAGAGAAATGGTTAGACCTGGCCGTGCCAGCGCCGGTCAATCTAGTCCTACTCCCCAAGATGGAGTATTTATGTCGCCCAGCAGCTTCTTGACCTTGTAAAGAATGTTCAAGCTACCAGACCCATTCCAGAGCCTACTCATCCTAGATCCGGATTTGCACGCTTGTGCAGAGACTACACCGATTTGGGTGGAAGGCCATTCAAGGGATCCGAGAGTGTTATAGAAATTCAAGCTTGGCTCAAATCATGCGATCGTATCTTTTCTCGCATGAACCTTATTGATCTACATCGAGTCCAAGTGGCTTCTAGCATGCTCCAAGAAAGAGCGTTAGATTGGTATGAGCTCTTGACTTCGGAGATTATCGAATCGTATCTTACTTGGGAGAAATTCCGGGAACGATTCGAACTAAAGTTTGTGCCGTAGGCCGAAAAAGTAACTTTAGCATGGCGTTTTACTAACCTTGTTCAAGGTGAATCTTCTGTGACAAACTATGTCGCATCTTTCGAATCTCTTTCCAAATATGTGGTTGAATACATTAATACCCCATTGAAGAAAAATCAGAGATTTGTCTATGGCTTGAATAAGAATCTTAAGAAGCCATTACTCCTGAAACTTGAGGTTTCATTTGATCAGCTTATTGATATCGCTCTTCGTCTTGAAGAGGCTGATAGAGAGAGTAATGTTGAAGTTGTGGGTACCAAACAGAACTTCAACGACAACACGAAAAGGCCTATTAAATTCAAAGGCCCCATTCCCAACAAGAAAGGGAGGCAAGAAACCCCGGTAGCAAAAGCCCCTACCTCCAGTCGTGGACAATGCTACAATTGTGGTTCCACGGACCACTATGTAAGGGAGTGTTCGAAACCTCTTTATTGTCGCTATTGCAAAAATTCGGGTCACCATTTTACCGCATGTCCCATACGTCAAAGTAGGAAGGAGGGAAACCTCAATGTAGTGCAAGCTCCTAGCAACTCTTCTCTTGGTCAAGGTATTTTACATTCAATCCTTGATGCTATTGTTTTATTTCGTGATCTTCCTATTTGAGTTCTTTTTGATATGGGTTCATCTCATTATTTTTATATCAAAAGAACTTGTGATTCTTATGATTGACTTATTATGTCATTCAGTTTGCCCATCTTGTTTCATCCATTTTATAAATCGAGTATTCTATGAATACCTCGATAATTCCATTCTTGTATTTATTGATTTTGGAAGAAAATAGAAATTTAAAATTTTGCAAATCTTTTTTTTATAAGATTTATTTATAAGTACAATTGGATTTTGATCTTAAACGAGCAAAGAATATTCTCAAAACTTTTAAGAAACATGTTTATCATATAGAAGATAGTTATGTGATTGTATTGCCCATTCAGTGTTTTAAGAATTTTGATCGATGCGCTTGATCAACGTTATCGATAGGAATTTTCTAAACGCTTTGATGAGACAGTCAGACACAATAAATTGACTTGTAAAAAGTAAATTTTCCTAGAAAGATTATTACATAAAGTTCATTGTGATTTTGAAAGTTTTAGCTTTTCGAGAAAGAAGATTATTTAAAAGAAATTCTTTCTTTTTCGGTACTCTTATTCTTGTAATTTCCGAGGGGAACCAAGATTTCACTGTTTCTACCGATGCTAATTGTATTGGTTTGGGTGTCGTTCTCTTGCGAATGAGAATGTTCTATCATTTATGCTTCTAAATCATTAATGCCTATTGAGACTAGATATGCCACTCATGATCTAGTGCTCGTGGCTATTGATTTCGCTTTTAAAAATTTGGCATCATTATTTTTGGGTGAGAAATTTGTTCTCCACACTGATCATAAATCTTTGGAATATTTATTTTATCATAAGGAACTTAATATTGGATCGAGTTCCTTGCATTTTATGATCTTGGTATTCTTTGTATATTCCCGGAAAGGGGAATCATGTTGCCAATGCACTTTGTTGTAAACAACAAGTGGTTACTTCTTTGATGATGCCTGAATGGAATTATCTTTTTATCAAGTTCATCGGACGTTTTGATATACTTCGTTTTATTGATCTTTATCTCATTCCTTTTATGGGCTAGCGTCTGATGTTCTTTTATGGTGTTCGGTTCAATTTGACATACCGATTGTACTACGTCGTTGTTCCAAATTATTCGAGTTTCTAGTTTCTTGGACGTACCGTTTTGTACTACGTCGTTGCACCGGCTCAATTTTCTGTTATTCATGATGTTTTCTCACGTTTTTCTACTACGGAAAATGCCTTAGGGATTCCGATTTTTATTCTTGAGCCCGGTATTATTGAAGGAAGTGAAGTTTTACCAGATTTGACTTAGGAGTTATATGCATCATTGCTTCGGAGGTTGAGTGCCTTCAAAATAAAGATGTTCTTTTTGTGAGAGATCAATGGTTCTCAAATCCTAACGATTGCTCTTGGGAATCCAGAGAATTCACCGTGCGAACCCGTTCGGGCTTACTCTTTCGAGCTCTTTATGGTGGACTTCTTGATTCAAATTTTCTTTTTTGTTCATATGCTTTTATGGTTGTTACCCTTTATTTTCTTCTTAAGTATTGCGAGGACGCAATTTCTTTAAGGAGGGGAGTCTGTAACAACCCTCATATTTATCGATTGTATATTCAAATATTTTATTTAAATATTTCATCGTTCATCGGATTTTAGTCCGACAACCTACTTTTTGCAAACAGTCAAATTGGGACTCGAGACCCCTTCCATTGAGTTCAAAATGCCGTTTGCAACCTTTTTGAGTACAAGCTTCGATATGTTTGGAGTAAGTTGATTTTTGCTACTTTTTCTATAGGGCTTTGGGTTTGGGTTCAGCCCATTTGCCCAATTCTGTTTATATCAACCCAACCCCTCTTCACTTCTCTTCATTCATTCCTCATTTCCTAACTCTCTCTAGATCAAGAGAATAATAGGAGAAAAGATTGGAAATTAGAATTCCAAGCCCTGTTCAATTGCAAAATCCAACCTCTAGCTCCAAATTCTAAGAGAAGCCATTAGTAAGCATCTCCTTCTTCTTCTCCAACTCATTCTCCTTTCAATTTCAGAATTTCCTAAACCTAACTTTGGAAATATTTTACTTGTAAGCTTAGATTGAAGCTTCTTGGGTTGGAATTGAAGAGTGTTTGTCCTTGCCTTTCTCTATAGCTTCTTCTTACTTGTTCTTTGGGTTTAAAGGTGAGATTTTTATTTCACATCTAGTCTATAATTATCTTCCATTATTAGGTATGAATTCCTAACACTTATTCATGTGCATTCGATTTTGATTTGGATTGGTTTTGTGAATATTCCAATTTTAGTATTTTGAAAGCCAAATCCTTAAAAATCATAGCTTTGATCTTTGATCATGATTTTTTGATGCATCGAAGAGCATATAGGGCCGGGTAGTCGATTGGCATAAACCCATAGCATCCATTGCTCGTCCGATTTCAATTTGGTGGAGATTGGCCCTCACTTAGATAGGCTAGGAGGTGCTGGAAACAGGCTCCGGTCGACCGAAGTTACTGAGTCGGTCGACCGACCTGCTACCAAAGAGCATAACACTTCTCTGTCTCTGGTCCGGTCGACCACCTACAGAGCTCAGTCGACCGACCTGCTAGCAAAATGCATAGCACTTTTCTGTCTCTGGTCTGGTCGACCAGCTACAGAGCTCAATCGACCGACCTGCTTCCCGAGAATTTTCCAGGACAGGGTCCGGTCGACCTAGCTCTGAGGCCGGCCGACCGACCTGTTGCTATTTTGCATATTTCGCCTATTTCGCGTGGTTTCCAAATTTAATCGATTCGTGCTATTTCCCTATTTGTTGTTATCATTTGTTACTGACTTTGATGACTTCTTTTCTTCGGGAATTTTCGGAATATCCATTTTGATGGATTCGATATCGATTTCTTTGGATTTTTATTCACGTCTTCGTATGTGAATTTTAGTGATTGGTTGTTTCTACAATCGTTTTTGTGATTTGTCACTTCAAAATATAAAGGTTTTCAATGCTAGTAGTAAATATCAAAACCCTTTCTTCAAAACGATTTCAACACTATTTTATTACACAGCTCGTTTCTTAAGCCGTTTTCCAATCTACCAGTATATACAAACCTTCACCTCACTTGTATGAGAAATTTAATTAAACGACTTAGTAAAACAAGTGGTATGAAACGCTTGCGTTTACTTCGTTGGTTAATTCTTGGACTTGTTCGATTGGATTTCTTGTGACAATTTTCGAGTGGTGACTTACAGTTTGTTCGTAAATATTTAAGTTAAGCTAGTGGTTATGGGACATGAAGCTAAGCTCATATATTTACTAGCTTACTGTAATTGACACTTCTTGATGGTCGATGATGATCATTTTATGGTTTAGACTAGCAATGTGCGATGTCTCTTTGTCTATGTGGAGGACTGTACTTCATTTTATTGAGCTTCGTCTCATTTCTCGCATGGGTCGTACCTATTTAGGTGCGTCGATGTATATTTACACATGGGTCGTATCTATTTAGGTGCGTCAATGTTTGTTTACTTCGTGGAGCAATCGGCTCAATAAGTCGGGGCATGGGGCGTAACTTTCTAGGTGCATCGATGTTCGTCTATGCATGGGACGTATCTTTCTAGGTGCGTCGATGTTCGACTTTGCATGGGGCGTATCTTTCTAGGTGTATCGATGTTAGACATTACATGGGGCGTATTTTTCTAGATACGTCGATGTTGATTTATGCATGGGGCATATCTTTCTAGGTACGTCGATGCTTATTTATGCATGGGGTGTATCTTTCTAGGTGCATCGATGCTAGACATTACATGGGGCGTATCTATTTAGGTGCGTCGATGTTTGCCTTTGCATGGGTCGTACCTTTCTAGGTGCGACAATGTTTGACTGTGCATGGGGCGTATCTATTTAGGTGCGTCGATGTCCGGCTTATGGAATAGCGTTCCGTTTGGGATTGGCCATCCTTTTCTTGTGATTTCTGGATTTCTAATTGATGATTTCTGAAATTTTTGTTTCACCATCTTTTTCAGTTGGCATTGATATGTATGTCATTTATTGTGGCTTGGTGAATTAAATAAAGAATATGACATTCTTTTTATGCTATGAGATTCGTGAGATATTTGTATGATTTTCTTTTGTTGATTTTCTAATGTATACTTGTCGAGGTATGGCATTTTTGGTTATCATAGGTTTTTATTATATCTCTTCTTATATCTCATTTTATCTGACAATTATAGCTAGACTGATCCGTTTATTATTTTCTTATTAAATAATATTCGGGTCAGACCGAGATGGTACAGGTGCTTCTGCTTGACTTCACTTCTAGGATTATCATCCCGACTTTTGGCTAACTACTTAGATTAGTAGTTTTGTTGTATACCTTTGAGATATAGACTCCTAAATGTATACATATTCTTTGTCTAGCTCTTGTAACCATTCTTTTATGATATCGTGGTTCTTGTTTGACCAATACTCTGATGTACACTTTCATGTGTTATATTCATATCTTTTTCCGCCTTTGTGATATGGATGTCTGTGACTGATTTGTGTTATGTTTATTTCTATGTTTGTTTTCGAAGAATATATATAGCCACTGTGTAGTAGCCATGAGTTTGCATCGGCATGTCGGACTTCCTTGTACTATCTGACATATTGCTCGCCCAAAGCAATTACACGTATGGTCGCTCCTCAACAGCTTTATTCTCCGTGCTAGTTGACAGCATTACACCGTAATGTTCTTGTCTAGCGTGGGTATAGAGGTGGGGCATCACAACCCATGACTCCAGTAAGCAAAGAAATCCTGCAATCTGTCTCACACCTATGCGGATCGCTAATCCAATCTGCCTGTAGAGAAATGCAAGTGTTGTGGAACCCCAAGATTAAGTGTTGAAAATATCCAAATTTTTTAACAGATCCAGCAGCGATATGTGCACATGAGACTTGCTTTTGTCGGCAAACAATGTATTGCCAAGAAGGAATAAAAGATAAGCACGAGCGGCGCACCTAATTTCCCGATCAGTCCAGTCATCGCTCACGTCTTTAAATTTATCAACTAACGTAGACAAACTTAGTTTATATCCAACGCCCTCATTCATTTCCATCCTAGCTTCTGCTTTAGTAAGACCGAGATACTTTGAAACAATACTAACTAGTTGTTCCATTTCGTATGACATACTTTGTACAGGTTTACCTTCAACTGGAATGTGTAAAAAGAAGCTACATCATCAAGATTAATAGTCATCTCATCGAATGGTAAATGAGAAGGTATTAGTCTCAGGGCACCATCGTTCTACAAAAGCTGTTATCAAATTCTTGTTAACACTCTTGTAGCAAGTGCTAACAATGGGAAACGAGCCAGAAGAGTCAATAATTGCTTTGAATCTGGTAGCATTATCTGGAATCCTCCACTCCGATACCTTCTATGCATGGTTGAAACATGTGAGCGGTGATCGTTCCTACACAAATAAAATTTACATTTAATAAACATAGTAATTCCAAATGTATTGTTTAGAATAATAATAGTTGCATACCGGACTAATCCATATCATGGAAGCAACATGAGTATCAAACTCTCTAATCACATCACTGATTCTTGGTCCACCTCGATTGTTTACATCTTCTTCAGCTTCACCTTCTACCTCGAGCTCATCATCTATCCCATCGTCAACATCCTTCTTCGAATCATTCTCTATGTCATCTCCCTCTTCTCTCGATGAGTCTTAACCATCTCCATGTTCCTTATCTCCCCCATCTCCTTCTTCATGTTGCTCCTCATCTTGCCTTACAACAATCTGAAAGTTAGCTGCGTCTGTCTCGTGCTCTTCGTTCACGTCTGCACTAGTACCTTCAGCTGTTTTCTCCATTCTCCGCTTTCTTTCAGAAGCCGTCATTCGAGTTCGACCCATCTTAAAATAATCAGACAAAATTCTAGTTAGCACGACAATACACATACACCAGCAAATGATGAAGCAAAAAAAAGTTGTTGCTGTTAGTATTATCAGCAACAATTACGTATAACCAACGTGGATAGCATTTTTCCACGTAGGGAGTCTACGTGGAATAAATAGCTACCACGTAGAAATACTGCATGGAAAAAATACCGTCCATGCAGTTTTAGTGCGTGGATGTTATTTTTTCCACGTTGAGCCACTGCATGGAAAAAATACCATCCACGTAGAAGCTCTTCATAGATGTTATTTTTTCCACGTAGTTTTAGTACGTGGTACGTTGAAATAAAAAAATTGTTTGTAATAACGATTTCTTGTAATCGATTTTCAGCACCTAATTTCAATCCTAAATTCAACACTATACGACAACACACGATTTGCAAACAAACTATCAAACAATTCAACAAGAAATTCATATGATTTGAAAATAGACCCTAAATTCACCAACGTTCAAGCTTACCACTATTGCTCCGGTGAGGTTGAAGCCGCGCGTGATGAGGAGGAGAGGTTGAAGCCGCGCGTGCTGAGAAGGATTTGAAGATGAAGAAGACGATTACGTGAGGAGAAGATGATCAACGAATAATTGCTTGGGGAGAAGGATTATGTGAGTAAGATAGACTGGATAAGATCTGGGGCAAATTTGGAATAAGCGGGGGGATACAAAGCAAGTTTGGAGGTGTACATTCTTTTTAAAATTTTGAGGGGCAACTAATCGAAAATATGCGTTGGAATAGAATTTCCCTATTAGAAATTGAATTGAATGATTGTGTTAGTGTAATAAATTTCAAAAGCTTTTAGCTAGACTAATTTTTTTATTACAAAATAGTAATAAACATTTAATTCACATTGGCTGCTGTGTTTTCAATCGTAAAAACACAACCGAATGTTAGATTTGACTTGATTGATATACACAGTATATATGCATTGTTCCTAAAAAAGAAAGTTTAAATAATTAAAAAAAATCTAATGTTAACATAATTAAGGATCATAAAATATACCTATATTTCTTTTATATATATATTTACTATTTTTCTCACTTTGATTATTATTACTATATGCATGTCTAATTTTAGCTCAATATCATTAATAATCCCAGTTTAAAGTATGAAAATTTGAATGGAAATATAATACTTATCTCTAAGTAATAAGAAAAGAAGCTAACATATTGTAAAGAACATCATGTATATCTACAAAGCTTTTATACTTTCCATTTTAGTTTCATTGGTATTACTGTATGTATGCTCAGTTTATCATGAACAATTGCTTCATTGATGCTATTTTATATTAATTTTTATGGGAAAATACCGTAAAAACTTTTTTTCGGTTTGCCCACATAAAAAGAAAGAAAACTTCAAGCAAAAAAATTTTACTACGTAGGGAGGAAAAGACTATTTTCTAATCATTATGGAATGTAATATATGTAGCTTAGCCTCTTTCTCCGTGGAAAAAATTAGCAAAATTTACTCCTTCCATGGTAAATTAGCATTATTGCAGTCTGAGATGCTCAGTATTATTAACATATACATCTCTTTATCTGTAAATACAGTTATTAATATGTACATTTCTTTCTCTAAATATAACTATATACATGCTCAGAATTATTACTATATTAACCTAACTACATGCTTCACAAATCCTATGTTACAATCTGAAAGTAAGGCGAATAATGGAATATTTTCTTCCTTCCCACATGGACAAGTAAGGAAAAAAAAACTATGCACATACTTAAACGAACACTATTTTATAAATTTGAAATGCCGTAGACTTTACCCTTTTTCACTCTCTATGATTACAACACGCTTGATCCAACCAGTTTAATTAACAATTTATTCACCATTAATGTCTTATTATTAAAAGAAGGAAACAAAGAAGGTATATTTCTTTCCACGTTAATTAAATTGAAACAAAAAAAAAATTCTTTCTGCATCAATTAAATAGAAACAAAATCTACTTCCATAACAAATGATTAATATCGCATTTTCAATTTGTAAACA
Organism: Allium cepa; assembly: GCA_030765085.1. Lineage (NCBI taxonomy): Eukaryota > Viridiplantae > Streptophyta > Magnoliopsida > Asparagales > Amaryllidaceae > Allium > Allium cepa. The sequence goes on along the minus strand of CM060938.1, from coordinate 607,348,584 downwards.
TAATGATACTACAAATAGCATGCAAACTTGCACGTTTACCATGATTTACTCAATACATAGTTTACTACTCCTTTCTCATCTTTCACCAATTCTTTGCGCATCCTCAGAAAGTCACAATTAAATGCATACAATTAATATATATTGTTTTCAGAACCAGAATCAGTAAGGTCGTTGTTAACCAAGTTATCTGAAATGCAACAGAACCAGTAAGATCACTGTTAACCCAAAATCTTGCATCACATGGAACCTATCCTATTGCTTAGCTTTGAACCTAACCTTAGTGATAAACTGAGGGAAATAGTGTCAGCTAAATTTGAGGCAGATGCCTCAATTTCCTTTATTTCATGTAACGCACTAGCCTCTGTTTCAACTGAGGCGATTACCACAGTATGAACTTGGGAATTTGCCTCATTTTGCAACAGAGCCTGATGCCTCATTGACAACTGAAGCATTTTAAAACTGCAGCAGTTCCCACACCTCCGACTGACCATTTATCCTCACTTCAACCGAAACTCTGCACCCACTTGCAAAATTCTAAAACTAATACAACTAGGAAAGTACTTCATTTAGTTCTTACCTAAACGATATAAGCTTTGTGAAGAGTGACTCAATTTACAACATCAATGAGAACTACACTTAAACAATGCATTATGCGCAATAATATATTGAATACATTCTGCTATCTTCCAGACAATGCACTTTTCCTACATTATACATGAACACGTGCCATTATGTGTGTTGTATTTAGTTTACTTTCAAAGCTACCTATACGATTTTTATCCAGCAGCATGCTATTCAACATTGGGTAACAACCTTTACCGTAATATTATGCAAGAACAAGCAAACGCAACGAGACTGAATCAAAACTGCTGCTCTCATCTATTTTGGGATGTTCCTTGCCACTATTCCTCTGCTTACTGGCTCGCTTTATAACATTAAGGATTTCCAAGCGCCTGCAATTCTTTCAGACTGTTCTTATAAATTGAGCTAAAAATAACCAAGCCATCGATTTGCATTCCTACATCCAACCAGCCAAATTTTGCTTAGAAACATTACATCTTTATTTCATAAAAAATATTCAAGCGCTCAGCTGTATGTAATAAATAAATTACACTTTTTCTATTTTCTTCTGAAATTTTATCATCCTGTACTATGTGTTTAGATGGTGAAAACATGAGCCAATTTACTATTATATCATATATCTATATTAGCTGCTGACTTTTTTTAGAAAAACATTTATTATTCATAAACAATTATGTGTTCCATTAATGGAAATAACTACCAATATGCTACATTTTTGACGCAGCGGATTAATCACAAATCGATGTAAATCGATGGAAGTAGTACTTGGTGGATTGAAGATACCGAAATGCCCAAATCCGTTGATCCAAAGATGCCGGATTCTAGCTATCTTCGTCTCGTTGATCGCGCACGATACCGAGAAACAAAGATCTATGATTCTTCGTACGTTGATCTAGCGTACTAGATTCCGTGAATCGGCTTCAACAAACGTGGATTCGAGCGCACTTGAATGACGTAAGTGGAGATAGGAGATTACACTCAACTACCAATTAGAGAAGAAAGCACAAAGTAATCAACAAGAAAATTTTTATTTCTAAATCAATCCCCAAAAATTTACAACACACGCCTATTTATAGTGTTTTCACCATTCTCCCTTAAGTCGTATACGACTTATGGTCTTCCTAGGTCGTAGCGGACCTACCAACAGAACACACGACTCAGCATTTAAGTCGCTCACGACTCAGTACAACATTCACATACAATCAACACATTACACGACTTATACTAGGTCGTGAACGACTTACGACTCAGAATAAAACGACTCAACATATGTACAGACTCAAACAGTACACGACTCAATGGTACAAACGACTCATAACACAACATTTAGGTCGTATCCCATCCCCGACTTATGGCCTTCAATTACTGGAATTCCCTTTTGCTTCTTGATGAGTCGTGGACGACTCATAGCCATGTAGTTAGGTCGTGTACGACTCATCAATCCAGAACTATTTAAACTCCCATTGAGTCGTAACTCGTGCCCTTCCTCTGTCTCAAGATCTTTACTTGCTGAAACTTTATCCTTCTTCATGTTAAGTCGTAAAAGACTTATGGATGAGCCGTTGAGTCGTGTGCGACTCATCAAGCACGAACGACTTAAGCTGTTAAGAGTTGCCACTTTCCCATATGACTCCTTCACCTGAGTTGTGCGCGCCTTACGGGTTAAACCCGAAACTCCTTTAGATCGTGCTACATCATCCTCCCCTGGTTGAGAAAAATTCGACCTCGAATTTGTAAATTCTTCCTCAACAATCTCACCTCCATGATATGGAATTAAATGTTTGACGTTAAAAACATCAGAAGTATAAACATCATCTGGTAGCATTAATCGATAAGCATTCTCATTGATTTTCTTCAAAACTTCAACTGGACCAATTTTTCTGGCTTTCAGCTTATTATAAGCGCCCACTGGAAAACGATCCTTCGTCAACACAGCATACACCAAATCGCCTTTGTTAAATTCAACATTTCGTCGTCTCAAATCTGCAGACTTCTTATACTTCTCATTCGCTTTCTCCAATCGTTCCTGAATGATTTTATGACATTCAGTCAGCTCACCAACAAAATCAGCAGCTCGTTTAGCTGTCACCTTCGGTTGTGGTACTACTGCTAAATCCAATGGCCCCCTTGGTAAATTTGAATATACAATCTGAAATGGACTGAATCCCGTACTGCGATTCTTGGCATGATTATGAGCAAATTCTGCTTGGCATAACTTCATGTCCCAACTTCTCAAATTATTCTGTACAAGACATCGTAACAAATTTCCCAATGACCTGTTTACAACTTCTGTCTGTCCATCAGTTTGCGGATGATAAGCGCTACTAAACTTCAGCTTTGTTCCCACCATCTTCCACAAACTTATCCAAAAGTGACTCAGAAAACGAGTATCCCTATCTGACACAATAGATTCTGGCAATCCATGAAGTCGATAGATCTCTTTGAAAAATAACTGAGCAACACGAACAGCATCCGCCGTCTTCTTACAAGCAACAAAATGTGCCATTTTCGAAAATCTATCCACCACAACAAATATAGAATCATTTCCCCTTTGAGTTCTCGGTAAACCCAAAACGAAATCCATGCTGATATCAACCCAAGGTTTAGATGGTACAGGTAACGGCATATAAAATCCTGCATTTGTCGCTGTTCCTTTCGAAACTTGACAAATATGACACCTTTCCACAAACCTCTCTACCTCTTTTCTCATTGATGGCCAAAAATAAGATTGAGAAATTAACTGCAAAGTACGATCTCTACCCACATGGCCTTCTTCGTGCAACTCTTTGATAATCTTCATTCTCAAACTGCTCTCAGGAATACATAACCGATTTCCTTTAAACAAGAATCCATCAACCAACATAAATTCATCAGCATCTCCACCCTTAACTTTCTCAACAAACCTTGCAAAGTAAGGATCCTCCTCAAACAATTCTGGCAATAATTCAAATCCCGTCACTTCAACCTTCAATGTTGTCAACAAATGACTTCTCCTACTCAAAGCATCAGCCACACGGTTCGTCACCCCTGACTTATGTTTGACAACAAAAGTAAACTGCTGTAAATAAGCAATCCACGATGCATGTCTCGCTGAAATCTTATCCTGTCCTTGTAAATGCTTTAACGCCTCATGATCAGTGTAAAGAACAAACTCTTTCTGAAATAGATAATGTCTCCGGTGTTTAACAGCTTGCACAACAGCGTAAAATTCAACATCGTATGTACTGTATCTAATCCTCGCCCCTGACAACTTCTCACTGAAATATGCAATAGGTTTTCCACACTGACTCAACACTCCTCCAATTCCCACCTTCGACGCATCAGTATGCAATTCAAACAACAACTGAAAATCCGGTAATATAAGAATTGGTGCTGTCGTCAAAAGTTTCTTGATCTCCTCAAAAGCAATCCCAGCATCCTTTGTCCAAGAAAATTGTTTCCCCTTCATGCAATCAGTAACTGGTGCCATCACACTACTAAAGTGTGGAATAAACCTCCGATAGAATGACGCTAGTCCATGAAAACTTCTCACCTCTGTAATTGTCCTAGGCTGTGGCCAATTCCTGACTGCTTCAACTTTATTCTGGTCAACTTGAATTCCTTCCTCCGAAACAACATACCCCAGAAATAAAACACTCCTCGTCATAAACACACACTTCTTTGTAGCAGCATAAAATTGTTCTTCACGAAGAATAATCAACACTTCCCTCAAATGTAGAACATGCTCCTCTATACTCCTGCTATATATCAGAATATCATCAAAATACACTACCACAAATTTCCCAATATACGGCCTGAATATTTGGTTCATCACCCTCATGAATGTACTTGGCGCATTTGATAAACCAAATGGCATAACCAACCATTTGTATAACCCCTCTCTCGTCTTAAACGCTGTCTTCCATTCGTCTCCTGGTCTAATTCGAATTTGATGATAACCACTCTTCAAATCAATCTTCGAAAATATAGTTCCCCCACTCAAATGATCCAGCAAATCATCCAACCTCGGCATAGGAAATCTGTAACGAAAAGTAATCTTGTTCAAAGCTCGACTATCTGTACACATTCTCCATGTTCCATCCTTCTTCGGTACCAACAAAGCTGGTACAGCACAAGGACTCAAGCTTTCCTGAACACGTCCCTGCTCAAGTAACTCTTCCACCTGCCTTCGTAAGTCTTCATGTTCCTTCGGACTCATTCGGTAATGTGGTCTATGTGGTAACACTGCTCCCGGAACAAGATCAATTTGGTGTTGAATGTCTCTCAATGGTGGTAACTCCTTAGGAAACTCCTCTGGAAACACATCTTCAAATTCTTTCAAAACTGGCTTTGCTTCCTCTGGGATTTCATCCTCTTCACTGCTCTCTCGCCCAATCAACAAATAGACTTCAGGCTCCTCTTCAACTTCTTTAACAAACTCCTTCAAAGATAATAAAGTTTTCAGCTCTTCAATCTCTCCTAGCTTGCTCTCCTTCTGTTGTTGCTTCTTGGGAACCAAAGTGATTTTAGTACCCTCGAACATGAAACTGTAACTATTGGCACGACCATCATGTTGAACTGATCTATCAAACTTCCACGGTCTGCCCAACAACAAATGACATACGTCCATGTCTACAATGTCACACCAAATTTCATCTTTGTACTTCTTCCCAATAGAAAAATTAACACAAGCCCTTCGACACACCTTCACTTCACTACCCTTCCTTAACCATGCTAGATTGTATGGTTTAGGATGTTTCTCAGTTTTCAAGTTCAACTTCTTCACAGCCTCGGTATAAATAATATTATCGCAACTTTCAGCATCAATAACGAACTTGCAAACTTTTCCCAGAATAGTACATGTTGACTGAAAAATATTGCTTCTCAACCAACTACAATCCTCCTCTTGCTTTGGTGTAAGACATGATCTCCTCATCATAAGATTACAACCTTCATCTCCAGACAATTCTTCTTCCTCCTCAACATAAGGTGAATTAGAACATTCTGCCTCCTCACCATCATCCTCAATCTCAGCAACCATTGCTCTCTTCTTCGTCTTCGGACATTCATTGCTTTTATGACCCAACTCCTGACAATTATAACATTTGAGACCACTGTTAACCTTCGCCTTCTCAGCCTCCTTCACCACTGGCTTTGTAATAGGTTTAGGAACATTAGAACTTCCACCAACACCCCTCGCTTGATTATTGAAATTAGTAAACACACCACCTCCACGCCTTCCTTGTTTCTCCCAAGCCAACGCTTTCTGATGTGCCTCTGCAACTGATCTAGGATCGAACATATTAACCATATCCTGGATCTGCATTCTCAATCCCCCAATGAATCTAGCAGTTAACTGTTCTTCCGTTTCCATAATATCATTCCTGGCAATGAGTTGGTAAAATTCATCAGCATAATCACTAACAGACTTCGTCCCTTGCCTCAGATTCTGCAACCTCTGGTACATAAGTGATTGATAGTTGTAAGGTAAGAAAGTAGATCTCATCAATTTCTTCATCTTCTCCCAAGATTCTATCTTTGACTTCCCCATTCGTTCACGAGTAAGTTTAGTTTGCTGCCACCATGCCAAAGCTCTTCCCCTCAGTCTTGTAGCAACTAACTTCACCCTTCGATTCTCCGGAACCTCCTTGAAATCAAAGATTTCCTCCACATTAGATAACCAATCTAAGAATTCTTCAGCTACCATCCCTCCTTTAAATTCCGGAATCTCCATCTTCATTCCCGATTCCCAACGTCGATCATCATCAATAACCCGATACTGACATTGTCTCTGATCTCGGTCTTTGAAATGAATACTTCCCCTCTCACCATCAAACTCCTCGTCAAAGTCTGATGCATATCGTTGTCTTTCACGCCCTCCAGCATCTCTACCACCACTCCTACTACCAACATCCCGTCTATCATGATCATCAACATTCCTCCTACTTCGATTATCAACACTCCTAGACTCTTGACTTTCTCTCCTCTCCCGTTCTGAATGTGATGACACTCTACTACCTCCACGGTTGGATTCAGGTAAATTTCTTCTTTTACTTTGATTCATATCAATCATAAGCTTCTCCAACCTACCAATGCCTTCATCAATCTTCTCATGCATACGTTGCTCCATTTGATCGGCTTCTTCTCTTCGATACAAAGCTTCAATATTTTGATGGCGGTTAGCTCTCCTTGGCGGCATGATTGAATCAACACAACACTTCAACAAAACAACAATAAGTCACGCTCAACCTTCAAAACAACTTCACAAGACTCGGCCTAACTCCTTAGCTCGAAACAAGCTTCCAATGATCCTTCCTAGGCTCGGCTACTTCACAAGTATACACGGCCTACTTCAAATTCAAACACTTTCAACACTTTGATCCAAAATGGAATGGATCAAAAGTTCTCCCTCTTGTTGCAACTTCAAAATGAACACAAAGAACTCCAATTTCAAACTTCAACTTCAAATACTTGGCACCAAGAATCAACTTAGCTATGATTGGCTAAGTATGGCTTTGATACCAAAACTGACGCAACGGATTAATCACAAATCGATGTAAATCGATGGAAGTAGTACTTGGTGGATTGAAGATACCGAAATGCCCAAATCCGTTGATCCAAAGATGCCGGATTCTAGCTATCTTCGTCTCGTTGATCGCGCACGATACCGAGAAACAAAGATCTACGATTCTTCGTACGTTAATCTAGCGCACTAGATTCCGTGAATCGGCTTCAACAAACGTGGATTCGAGCGCACTCGAATGACGTAAGTGGAGATAGGAGATTACACTCAACTACCAATTAGAGAAGAAAGCACAAAGCAATCAACAAGAAATTTTTTATTTCTAAATCAATCCCCAAAAATTTACAACACACGCCTATTTATAGTGTTTTCACCATTCTCCCTTAAGTCGTATACGACTTATGGTCTTCCTAGGTCGTAGCCGACCTACCAACAGAACACACGACTCAGCATTTAAGTCGCTCACGACTCAGTACAACATTCACATACAATCAACACATTACACGACTTATACTAGGTCGTGAACGACTTACGACTCAGAATACAACGACTCAAGATATGTACAGACTCAAACAGTACACGACTCAATGGTACAAACGACTCATAACACAACACTTAGGTCGTATCCCGTCCCCGACTTATGGCCTTCAATTACTGGAATTCCCTTTTGCTTCTTGATGAGTCGTGGACGACTCATAGCCATGTAGTTAGGTCGTGTACGACTCATCAATCCAGAACTATTTAAACTCCCATTGAGTCGTAACTCGTGCCCTTCCTCTGTCTCAAGATCTTTACTTGCTGAAACTTTATCCTTCTTCATGTTAAGTCGTAAACGACTTATGGATGAGCCGTTGAGTCGTGTGCGACTCATCAAGCACGAACGACTTAAGCTGTTAAGAGTTGCCACTTTCCCATATGACTCCTTCACCTGAGTTGTGCGCGCCTTACGGGTTAAACCCGAAACTCCTTTAAATCGTGCTACATCAATTTTTAACACCTTTATTCAAGAGATTATAGTTACTTACATCTCAATTTTAACATTAACTAGCACTATTTTCAAGGGAGTAATGGACGTAGCATTTAGAATGGAGAGGAGAACTATAGAATATATGGTATAATTAAAACCTGCAATTAACTACAAAACTGTTTGCTTATAACTTTGCAATGATAGTGTACATTTCTTTTTAATAGAACAACCATTGAAATATGAATATAAGGACTTTGCAGCAGTACGAACTTTGCATTGGATAACTAAAACATTTTTAACATCAAATCCGTGTGTGAAGTCCGTGTTCGCACTAGTTCGAATAGAGAGCTGATGTGGAAGGGATAATGTAATCTTTTACAATTACTAAATGCTGAAAACAAAAGGAAAAGTCATGTTCAATCTATTAAAAACATTTTAAAAAATTTACATTTTATATACCTACATTTCCGTGCATTTTAAAATACACATCGAAATTCTAAAATAAAAAGTTTGGTCCAAACATTATTCAGTTTTTTTGGAGCAAATACCAACCATAGACATTTTCTTTTAGTTAAAAAAAAAAATACGTTAAATAACAAAATTAACAAATAACATTAAAATTAATTTCCAAGTCTAAATTTAAACAAAAATTTCAATTTCTGCTCAACAAATAATTGCAAGGTCAATATAGAACAGAAACTATTAATACAACCAATGTGATTTTTATTTTTATATCCAAGGAACCCATGTCGCATAATTCAAATTTCAAAGAATATACATATTTTATAATCTAATAATTACAATCAATGTGATTTTTTGCTTAGTGCTTCTTGAGTGCATGCAAAAACAAGTGAAGGCTTTCCCTAGCCTTCAACCTCCCCTCAATTCCCATAACCCTCTCCTTCAACTTCAAAACCCTATCCTGAACAAACTTCCCCATGTCACCCTCCATAACATCCTCAACGCTCTCTTCAACATCCCTCCTTCCAAATCCCTTAACCCTAACCCCAACCCCCCACACCTTCACAATAAAATCACAGTTCAAAAACTGATCCCCAGACACGGGATAGCACACCATCCTCTTCCCATGCTTTATCCCCTCCATCGTCGAGTTCCACCCACAGTGCGTTACGTAACACCCAACAGCATCATGTCCAAGCACCGCCTCCTGCGGAACCCAGCCCACTATCTTCCCACGTCCCTTAACCCGATCCACAAACCCTTTCGGTAGCCCGCTTCTCCATTCAGGGTCGTCCTTAAGGGCCCAGATGAATGGCCTGTTACTTCCCTCCAGCCCCAGTGCCAGCTCAGTGATCTTCTGCTGACCGATGGATCCCACCCATGTGCCAAAGGACACGTATATGACCGTGTTCCGCTCTTGCTTGTTCAGCCACTTGATGCAACCTGTACTGCCGTCGATCTGGGGATGGTTGTTCAATAGCAATGGGCCTATATGAAATATTTGCAGCCCGTTTATGGATGACTCGTCCAAGTATTCATTAGCAAATGAGTTGACTAGGAGTGAGGAAAGAGTGTATGTTCTGCTCATTGTACGCAGCCAAAACTTAAACCTTGATTTTTGGGAGGCAGTGTCTCCGACTAACCATGGCAAGTCTTTCATGCTGAGCTTGAGTTTTGTTGCTATAACTTCTTCTTCATAAAGTGGTGTACCTGTTATCAAACAAATTCAAACAATGTTATCTAATGAACATGTTGACCACGACTATACATATGCATGTGCCAAGGCTTATATGATATGGATACTTAGACTGCTATGTATTGTACCCGAATCAGAGATGAGACCTCTCTGTATGAGCTCGGGGATAGCAGAAATAACTCTGTAAGTGTTAAGCATAGCAGGCCAAAATCCAGAAACTTTTATACCATTTCTTTCTGCAACTTCAATAGCCCATGAAGCTAATAAATCTACCACCACACCATCTATTCTTCCTTTGAACCCCGGCTCTTTCAGCATGATATTGAACTCTTCAGGCATATGATTCTCCATTGCTTGATCGATGGAGAAAAAGTCCATACTGCCCTCTTTAAGATTGCTCATTACAGATTTGAATATAATATTAGTACCAAATGCATGAGTTTGAGATGAGAGATGATGATATATGAAGTCTGGAACTGCTACTACAGGTTGGAAACCACGACTGGACAGTGCAGTTGCTAGGTGTAACATTGGTGTTACATGTCCTTGTGCTGGATATGGCACTAATATTATCATTGGCCTCATATCTATGTTCACCATCTTCCACTACTACTACTACTACTTCTTCTTCTTCTTCTTCTTCCTCCCCTTTTTTGCTTGGATACAAAGTATGTGTTTTTTTGTCCTATATATATAGATGTCCATTGTACGTGTTTAAAACAAGTGTGGGGATAAGTATGAAAACAATTTTGACATGTTTACAATGAAATACGTCGTTGCCGAACACATTATAGCTTGCTTTCCGTCTTTCTTTATTTTCTGAGACAGAAAAAAGAATGAAATAAAGTATGCAAAATAAGTTTGTACAATGGCACTAGAAACTTCACAAGGTGTATAGGAGTATTATGTACGTCACCACTTACCCAATATAGAAATTAGTGGACATTAGATTAGTTCATGAAAACGGGGATCAAACCGAGTATGCAATTAATAACACATGGCGGTACGAAGAAAGTAATCGAGTGGGGTAAAAGAGCTTTGATCACTAATTAAGAAACTCGCAAGAGCAAATTGTAAACCAACTCATTGAAAATGAGGTGAGAACCAACTATGAAAGGTTGTGTAGTCAAAAGCGAGTACTGAAATATCACTCTGCATAAGTCTTTAAAAAATCACCTCCACTCAAATAGCGAAAGGGAATCTACTTGTAATGGATAATAACGAAATAAAATGCAAAGATTGTCGTAATTATTATATTTTTAAACAATAACATACCATTTGACGTTAGCACTCTACTTGGATAACCACCAATTCATATTTATTTCATTGACTAACTTACCATTTACTTGTTAATGAAAGAGAGAGAGAGATGTTAGTGAAACTTTTGTAAGATTTCATGTTTCTGTTTGTCGGAAAAGAAGAGAGTTGGAGAGGAGAAATAAGGGAACAATGTTTGAAGAGAATTGTCATTGGACCTGTCAAAATTTGACCCAACCCATTTACTCTACTTATAAATGGGTTGGGTCAACCCATTTATGAATATCATAAAATAGGTTTTAAAAAGGTTATAAATGGGTAACTCATTTACCTATTTATTAAAAATATTAAATTTTAATATAAATTTAAAAAATAAGAATTTTGACCATACATTATAATTTTTCATGAAGACTGCCAGTTGTACTTAGAAAATAACAGGCTAGCACATCCCCATATTTGAATCCACCTAGTGCAGAAGCCGCTATTTTTTTTGTTCAGACTGCAATAACTTCTTCGTTCTAACTCGGAATCAAACGAGACTTCGACCGGTCAACTCCAACTTAAATTACGGACAATATGGAACACTCGGATACTTCATCGTGTGAACGCATACTATAGTTCTCCAAGGAGACTGACAGTTCTACTTAGAAAATAACAGGCTACTACATCCCTATACTTGTCATGCATAAAAATCGTTGAATTAAGAAAGAACAAACGACATGGACCAACTGAAGAAGGCCTACGTCAGGAAGGCCAATCTAACGAAGAAGCATAAAGCGATCGTTACAGTGCTATATGATGTATCGGCCACCCAACAAGCATAACTAGAGAAGATCCGCAAAAATCAGGAGGAGCTTTGACATTTACACGCTACGAAAGTTAAGTTTGACCAAAATTAATGGCAAAAGGATGAGACCGAACATCTCCATATTGAAATTGGCAACTTCGTCACCCCATTACCAACAATCCAACCTATTTACTGTATACCCTATCCTATTTTTCAAGTAAGCGAACAAGCGGCGCGATCAGATAAGGTAGCGACTAGCCACAGCATTGGTCTGGGGGTAATTGTAACGGCGAAGAATTCGCCGTTGCACTTCGCCGTTATAAGTTTATAACTTAGCTTCCATCCCAGCCGTCCCAACTCATTCTCATCTTCCTCTATTTCCAACCGAAAACCATTTCATCATTCACCAAAATCATCAATTTCCGCCCCAAACAATCCAATTCCGTCGGTATATATCTAAGTTGAAGCTCGTTTTGGAGATCCACACTCGAAGAGATGTCTAGATTCCTAAATAATTTCGTCAAAAAATTCATGCACGGAGAAGGCAGTAGCAGCAGCGCCGGAGGCGCCAGTAGGAGCAGTGAAGAACAGAATATTGTACTGTACGGGCATTAGTAAGGAATAGAAGATCTGCTAGAAGCCGTCGAAAGTCTCGATAATCTAGGCGGATGCGAAGAAGAAGGCGGTCACCGAGGTCGCGGAGGCCGCAGCGGTGGTCGAGCGGGCAGGACGCGCAGGGGTGTGGGGCAGATTTCCACTAGATTCGCCGAGTTTGATATATTTCCTGATCTGAATCTTTAGCGCGGTGAAATTGCCTATGCTTTCCAACTTTCGCACGCTTCAAGAAGGCGAAGTACACGTCAGTACACAGAAAGTATTTCTTTATATGATTAAAATAATTGTAATACGTTGTTAGTTTAAATGTGTAGTACGATTTAATTTAACTTTAAATGTAACACCTCGCATTTTTACATAATCAAATAATCAAATAACAATGGATAGTAGAAATAGACTTTTTGGAATTGTGAGAACATGGTCTTGAAACTTATATCATTATGTACATGGCGATTTTCAGATCAATTTCCATATATAACTTGTCGAAATCCGAGTTAATATGAAGATGTTACGAGAGAAAACGAAAATCATAATTAATCGGAAAAAAAAGTAAGGCTTATGGGTTGATCCATAGGTCGACCCGCAAAATACACAGGTAGACCTATATAGGTCGACCCGCGTTTTGTCCTAGACGATAATTCGTCCAAGTACGTGCCGAACTTATCTAATTCAATTTTTGTGCAATCTGACCATTGTTTTCTAAATCCAACGATTTGTAGCAAGCCTGTGACGAAGTTGCACCATATTTAATCCTAAAATTCGACGTTCTTAGATCCTCAAACTTCCCTATAAATAGGACCCTAGGCCTAGCTATTCTCTCACAATCAGATTTTCTTCCAATTGGGTTCATTGCTTGAGGCTGGATCCTAAATAGAATTTTTTTTTAGAAAGAATATCTTTTTAATAAAAATATTAGACTCCTTAGAAAGGGATCTAGGAAGGCCATGGAACAAAGCTAAGGATGACAAGCGAGTGGAATTAAATTATATCTCTTTTATGTTTATGATATATATTATCGTTAGATTCCCTTTAAATATTTAATTCAGCATTTATTTCAGTTATTAGTTCTACTAATTAGTTACGTTGAAATTGTAAATTTTAAGAGAAGTGAACTTATATTTAAATGTTATTTATATGGAAAAAGAAAGGAATCCAATTATATATAAGTAATATTAGGCTTAGAAGTTGTAGAGAAAGGCATAAACCTAGAAGTGAGAAATTTACAGTAAATTACGTTAAAATGGGAGAAATGAATTAAAAAGAAGTTAGTAATAGATTAGTTGGTAGGTTTAGAAAAGAAAATACATTTCCATAGTTTGATATTGGAAGAATAACGATAAACGTAATTGCAAGAATAAAAGCAAGAAAAATGGAATTAGTGCAAAATGGAGACATTACTGTATTTTCCATTACCCAATAATTAAGGAAACAATAAAAGAAATATCTTATAGTCACGAGTTATTGTTTATAGTATTATTTAGTATTAAAATATGGAATTGGATTTTTAGCACAGTTTTTGTAACCAACCAAATAGAGTAGAACTACTTTCGAGAATAAAGAGAATAACGTGAAGCGTTAAAGAAATTAAAGAAGAAGAAATAATCAAGTAAATTATTTGACAAGACTAGAAACAATATTAAACAGAAGATGTGACTAGATCTGCATTTATTGCGCAGACAATAGAGTGAAAAATGAAACAATTATTATGATAAGTAATTTGTGACAGTTGGAAGTAGTCCCAAGCTAAGGTTGTCATATAATATAAGAGAACTAAATAGAATCTAGTATCATAATAAAAGAAGACAGACTAGAATAGAAAAGAGACACTTGCAATTACATTTATAATATGTAGATTATAAAAAAAAGAATATAAAAGTAACAGTTGCAAGTACAATTGCAACATGAAGGTTATAATTAAAAATAAAGAAATATACGAGGCTTATTTTATCAAACTTAGATCTTGGATTAAGTTAATAAGCAAAATAATAGAAGTGGCCCGTATCGGCATCCCTTTCAGGTCTAGGAATGATGGTCTCACACATAGGTGGGACTGGGCTTGCTGATAAGGGTAAATAAGTAGCCGACAGAATCAGAAAAGTAAACAAAACACATAGTAAAAGATTAGATATAGTGTCCAATAAAATGATAAGGTGCGTTTGGAGTAGCCCAAAAGAGAATCAGAACAAAGAGTCTAACGAAGCAGTTCATTGCAGATTTTAGTACAGAAAGAGCACATCCAACTTAGTTAGTTCGGACTAGAAGGAAGTACGAAAATTCAATGGGACGTGAGGATACTCTAGGACGACCCTCTACGGCATGCCTAAAGAAGATGCACCCTCGAAGACAGGTCTGTAGGTGTTCCATCAAGAGAGTATGTCTTGACTGCTTTTACATTACAAGCCTAACAAAGCGGACCTTTGTATGTAGTCAAAAGGTTGATGATGGAGTATATTCATATGACACCATACTCCCAGTTACAAGTAGGTTTTAGTAGGTAGGACCCAAAAGGATAGTTGCATGCGGAGAACAAGCCACCATCAATTAGAGCGAGTTCAAAAAAGATTAGAGTTAAACCAACAGACCAATGATTCTTTCACTATCGAGATAATGGATGAGGAGTACAGCCAATTGGATGTTTAGATTGTTTACTGTAGGGCACAGCCACTTAGCTCTTAAGAGGTCTTTTGATTAGTTAAAGGGGAGCTGCGTG
The DNA here is from genome assembly GCA_030765085.1 of Allium cepa. Taxonomy (NCBI): domain Eukaryota; kingdom Viridiplantae; phylum Streptophyta; class Magnoliopsida; order Asparagales; family Amaryllidaceae; genus Allium; species Allium cepa. The sequence goes on along the minus strand of CM060938.1, from coordinate 607,333,507 downwards.
GGGCCATAACCATAATGAGAAAAAAGACAGACCAAGTAGAATATCTGTATTGTAGGTCTAACAAAGTGGACCTTTACAGATATAGAAAATCCCCGATAGAGCACTACGCCATAAATGGCCTTCTGCAACACAAAAAAAATGTTGGCTCAGGCCCGAAAAATGTTGCCATAGATCTATGGCAACACTTTTAGGGTGATGCAATTTTTGCCGTTGCCTTAGACCTCAAAGGCAACATTTTGACTATCTAAGGCAACATAAGTAATATTGTTGCAATAGAACCCTATTTGGGTCTATGGCAACACCCATATGTATCTGTAGCAACATTCCAAAAATGTTGCTATAGATATTAACTTTCTGAAGTTGTGGGGGCCACATCTTGTGTGGCCCGCAATGTGGGGCCTACGACCCAACTGGGTCCATCCCTATGGCAACACCTTGAATGACTATTGCAACATTATTTTAAGCAACATTTATAACCCGGTGGCAACACTATTATGAAGCTACTGCAACACTATTCTGAAGCTACTCCAACACTATTCTGAAGCTACTGCAACACTATACTCAAGCTACTGCAACACAATACTGAAGAGACACTAAGAGCACATAGAACAATATCACATAGAACACTTGCATAATACACAGTACAATATCACATAAAACACTTGCATAATACACAGCATAATACACAGTACAGATAACAATTCATACAGCAGTACACATCACAATTCATGTCAGTTATCCCAAAATATCCAGTTACCCCAAAATACTACAAAGCTACCCCAAAATATCCGGTACACATAACAATTCATAAATGAGACTTAAGAGCTGGTGCCTCCAGTCAGATTATCAGTCTCACTGGACATGATTGTGGAAGTTAGATCCTCTACATTGATGTTCATCTTCGGATTGGCATCACCTAATTTCTTAAGCACCCTAGCCAAATTCTCTTGTACCTTCTGATTTACCTTGGATTCTAGCCGTACTTCAATTTCTTCGACAAGCCTTTGCCTTAAGTCATTTACGTAAGCATTTGTTAGAGCCTCGGTTGATTGTTTTGCACACTTTGCACGCCTCCCTATAAGCAAAGGACGACCAACACTTCCACTGCTTGCTTCATCACCCACACTTCAACTTCCAACTCCTAACTGCCTCTGCTACAAATTCACATCAACCAACTTCACTGCCTGATCCAGTGTGCATATCACATAACCAAAGCATCACAACATCTTTGCCTCACTCAACAACACTTCAAATTATAGAATTTAATTCATTTCAAATGCATGCACTAGCTGCCAACGAGTATAATCAAATGCATGCACTATATTACCTTGTAACTTTACCTTAAAAGCATCCTCATCAGTTTTGTCATCATCAACATATATAGGAAGAACGTCATCACGATTGTTTAGTTCAAGAGATTCTAGCAAAAATTCAACAACCTTTCCTTTGTTCCAAGTGATATCGAGTCAGACCTCCAAAACCCATACACGTAAATTTGAAGTTATTCACATACAACACTAGGAACAGCAGAAGAGCATTTGTATATGCATAAAGTATTCGTGAAAAAGAATTGTCAGTTTAGACTATACCTTCCACCCATAAGTCAGTTTCAGTCGAGGGTTGCCTTTAACGACATTGTGAACAATTTCAGCTACAACTTGCCAAAGCTATACATTACAAAAGGAAAATGCAAATATTAACAATAATTCTACAAAACTGAGAAGTTATCATGGCTGTTAAATCAAATGATAAGTAGATCTTACATCTTCATCTAAATAAAATGCAAATATCATTACTGCTCAAGTTTGCAACATGATTACAGTAGTGAAATTATTGTATTGGACAATGATTGTGTATATATTTAATACCCTATGTCATATGTCTACCCACCATTTTGGTTCTTCAACTATTTAACCATGATTGGTAGGATATATGAAGAAATTATGTTGAATTAACGTTGCCATCATGACTGCTACACATGAATTAGTAGTACCCAAGGCAATAGTATAACATCATTTCCAAAAGGCTTTAAATGACAACCAATCATCGATGGCAAGAAACAAATACTAGTTTTTGATGGAAAAGTTAAAGATAGAAAATTTTCAAGCAACATGATTTCACCAAAATCCTCTCATTACAGATATCCATTTCTGTGAGGCCAAATGTAGTCCTGAGACACTTGCACTCATTACACAAAGTTCAATCAATACTATAATGATTCAAGCCTAAATAATTAGATAAATTCAATCATAAACTAAATAAATAAATTAAAAAATAACAATAATTATTAAATATTGTAAAACAATGATTAGTGATGAATATATAGCAAAAACTTTAACTGAATAGTAAAACAAACTATTTTCTTACTTTATAAACTACAAAGTAAAACAAATAAAGGAAAAAAAAAATCATAAATACACACAAAAACGATGATGATACTTACCTTACCTTAAGCAGGCTATCCCAACCAGGGAGTTCTTCCCTGTTGTTTGAACATAGAAAGAAATCAGGTGTTGCCTACAGGAACAAAATAAAGATATAATTACAAAAGCAGAGTTTCAATGTGTTACAGCAGGTGAAATAGCAATACTATACAGACAGCCTAATATCAAAATAGTAAATACTAAAGGGAAAATGTCACATTTACTTATATCAATTTTAACAATTTTCTAGAATGCCATCATTATGTTCATCTAACCAGAGACATATCTATATTGTTAAGCAATATGATTTTCGCTTTTTGTATAAACAACTTCAAACAGTGCAAAAGCTCAAAATTTTCTAAACACCTATATAAAACTCTAACTGAATAATTTTCTACAGTGTGACTACTAATTTAAATATTGTGCTATTGACTACGTTTGAAACTGCACTTAGAAAGAAATAACTATATCACTGTTCTCATCAAGTTTTCACTCTTATCCATTACCCATAATCAAATCCTCAGCTCAAAGGGATACATCAAATTAAATCATGCTGCGGGCTGAAAGCTAAAGGATTTTTTTTTTGAATATACTCTGGGTGAACTCGGTGGGCGGGTAAATTCCTGAGGGGAATTAAGTTGTACATGTCCGCTTCAACTCATGACACCTATAATCCTAGGTACTATTTTTTGCGAAAAGTGCGTGCAAGGCAGGGTTTGAAGCTAAAGTTTTAAAATGAAAAAGGAATATTTTGTGGATTCAAGTGATAGTAACGGAAAAAGATTATGTTGTAGCTGCTCTTAGAAGGGTACCTACCATGTAAGGGCAGGTGCTCTAGACATTAACAAGGTTTAATCTTGTACGTAGTGAAGCTTTTTACCTTTAGGTACATGATTTATCTACTTCCATCAAATAATACTAAACCGTCGTATTGCCCGACTTTTACTACGAACTGTAAATGTAATTCCTTCAAAAGAAGTGTACTTGGGAAGGAAACAAGTTATATTTCTTAACCTGCTGGTACCATTTGCTTTTGTAACTCAACTTTTTATCATAAAATAATATTGGCTAACACTTGTTATAACGCACAAGATTAAGAAATTGATCATTGTAACTTAGTGACATAGTGCACCATGTACACACCACACATTACACTTCCCATTACACCTACTTCAAGAATAAAAGAGGTATATAATGGAGACGAACTATATCATACTCTAGAAACTAGTTCAGTTTTCGTACATAAGCAACTAAAAAAGTAAAAATATTGTATACGTGTAACTTTGTGTGCACTACCAAATCAGACATAAGTTAAGGTGAATACTACTATTTTATGCTATGAACACTTCTTCAAATAGTATAAGTTAATAAAAATAATAATTAATGCAGTAATAATTTTTACTTTCACTAAACATAATTATAATAATATTCAACATATTGACAGTAGATAAAATTTAGAAAAAATATAAGTACCTCAGTCTACCAGGACACTTCAAATCTAGCAAGCTGATTCAAAGGATGAGCATAGTTCTTTGATCTTCATAGTAACCTACAAATGATGATCAAGCATTCAAACTACTAAGGTAATGAATAAGGATATCCATGATAAATCATCAACTAATGAAAAAGGCAAAGCACTTTAATATTGTTGGACGCTTCAAATCAACCAAGCCGATTCAAAAGCTCAAGCTTGATTTTTTGCCCTTCACGGTCATTAGTACCAAAACCAAACTTCATTCTAGCAGTTCCAATGTAGTATATTTCAACCCTAAAGATGATTAAAGAGGCATGTTCCTTGATCCAAGACACTCGCATAGTTAGTTAAAATGCTGAAACTTCAAGCTAAGTATAAGTTTAATAACCATTATTTACAAGGATAAGGTTATAATTTTGTAGAGATGAAAGTAGGCTTCATAAAATTGAGAGAAGGAATCAAAATAATCTGATAATATATTTGCAAAAAAGTGCAACGCAAGCACCATACCGTATGGAACTACTAATTGCACTTGATAATAAATGAATAATAGGCTATAAAAGTCCATATTCAACACTAGTTAAATCTCTCAAGTTTAACTTCGAATGTTTTTTTTTTCAAAACTTAAAACTACAAATATTCCCCAACATAGGAAAAGAAACAATGTCCAACCTTAGGCCAAGAAAGTAAAGCGAACTTTGACATAAATATCAAGAGAGATAGGTAAAATATAAATGTTATCTACATTTCAAACTTAATTAAATCTTTCCATCATGATGACAGTAAATAAAAGCTCAACTATCTTAATTTTGTGCATGACAAGCATACAATCAATAAACAACAATAAATAAGAAGAAGATGAAAGTAAACATAACGTGTGACATTCTCTGTACTAAAATGCATGAACGTCATAGAATGATAAACTACAACTTATCTTTACTTGTCAAACTTTTATCCGTAAAGAAGGAAGTTAGCCAAAATAGATTTCTAGACGTAGCTAAACAAGCAAAACATATAACACAAAATCCAAAATATCAAAGCTAGGCTCAGCAATATGGGTTAAGACATTTCCACCAACTATGGGTACCAAAGAAGCTTGTATACACCAATTAAATTGTTTTCACCATACCAACCATTGATGGATAAATGTTTAACAATAAGAATAAACTAAAAAAAATTCATTATAGTGCAGGAGAATATTGAAAACTGATTGGTACTATCATATAATGCTAACTCCTCATGTGTCATATAGCCTTATAATTTTTTTTATTTGCCTGTGTGAATCAAATAAAATATGATGGAACATTTGACCAGGGCTCTATGAACATTTGACTGGAATCTACGAAAAATACAGACAAACACATCAATGATTTAATCAGTCGCAAAATCCATAAACAAAAGAAAACATTCGCTTATATCAACAGTGGCTATGTCAAAGCACATCAATGATTAACTTATATTTGTTGATTATTAAGGACACTGTTGGAACTATAACAACACATATCAAAACTTTAGAGTAGAATAACTTATTTCTCTCTACTTCGGAAACCGCAGAGATGAAATTACATCTTCATTTATCACCAAAATCAATTTGTATATGTTAACATAAATCAGATTTTAATATGTTATGCATTACAAGGTTTCAAATCTCAGATAACAGTTCTAATAAAAACTCCATTCATCATAAATTTAGCAGAAAACTAATTAGTAAAACCCAATAAGGACAAAAATGATAAATCATGTTGAATTGCATAAAAAAAGGACCTGAAAATCGAGTAGATCTTCATGGAGGAAAATAAATCACTGAACGATTGCTTCCAGCACAGAGAAGGAGGCTGAACGTTTGCTTCAGGAGGCCGAACGTTTTCTCAAAGGGAAAATCTGACTGAGCGAAGAAAGGAGTCCAGCACGGAGGATGAGGTCGAACGATTGCTTTTTATGAGGTTGGTACCGATGAAAATCTTTCTAGGGTTTCATTACCGTTTTGATTTTGGAAATGGAAGAAAGAAGAGATAAAGGGAGAAAAGATTTGGCCGCGAAAATGAAAGTTTTTGCGGGGACTTCTTTTCTTTGCGGCTCTAAAAGATCAAGGAGTGGTGTTCGGATTGATGAGGTGTCACGTTCTCCAACGTAGGATTTTCCTTGGTAGATTGGCGCGGATCGGTGTGAAAGATATGCAAAGGTCTGCTATAGCAACACTATAAAAAAATGTTGCATAAATTACACTTGTTTAGCTAGAGCAACACATTTTTATGGCTAAGGCAATACCAAAAATTCAACGTTGCAGTAGGACCAAAATTGTATAGCTATAGCAACATTTTACCTGGCAACACCTTGCAAAAATGTTGCAGAAGGCCATCTATGGCGTAGTGGAGTTTTGTACAAGGTAGACTTTTTTGACGGTATTCACGGTATAGACGGAACGATTACGTATAGTCCTCAATGTACGCACTATGTGGTACACTGTGAATGTTCGAGCACTAGTATAAGCTAGTGCGGATGCAGTTTTACATTTTCATAGTAGGTTACAGAACATTTGTATTGTAGGCCTCACGAAGCTGTCCTTTATAAATGTAGTTACAGAACGCTCTAGGAGCAAGACGATGAAGTACTTTTCGAGGAGGATACGAAAGGTAGTATGATTAGTACCTAGGGCTGATGTGGTCTTTGGGCATGTATCTATATATATGTATGTATGTATATATGTATGTATATATATTAGTTATTATGTTTTAATCTATTTGGGAGTAGATGAGCGCGAGTCATGCAAAGAGGCGAGAGTATTATACACCCAATAAACGTAATATAACAGAAAATAAAAATAAAATGGTATATGTAAAATTGAGCTTAGAAGTGTATAATTTGTCCATTCACCAGATTTTTAGTTCTGACTCATCCTCATAACAGTCCACAGGTTAGATAGAAGGCGGAGATTATGTAGCTTTGTGACACTTGTTTAGAATGTGTTATTACCTTGGTGAGTATTTATCTACTATTATATTTTTGTCAATTCCGATGTGAGATATTTATTTTATCTCTGATATTTTTATCTTTTCCTATTTGCAGGATAATAGATAACCAACTCAGGCTTCAGCGGGCTTGGATTTTAGCATTTATGCGAAAAAGCCAAACCCACTAGAATTCGGGTTGTTACATTTGGTATCAGAGTTTAGGTTAGTAGATCCTAATTAATTAGGAAATATGAGTGAATATATTTGTATTTTTGAATAATATAAATATATTATGTACTAAAATCCAAATATTCCCCAATTATAGATTTTAACATATGGAAAGTTTTTAGAAGTATATTTGTGCATAGCTTGCTAGTTGGGTTTGGGATGGCCCATGGATGTTGAGCCTTATTTTATTGCCGATTTATAGTGTACAACAAGCCGTGTTTTGATAGAAGATTGACATCCATATATTATAGGAAGTGGGAAAGTTCACTAGGGATAGTAGGGAGAGTATTTTTCTTGGAAGAAATAAGAGATTTTAGTAAGGAAATGAGATTTCCAAGGCTTAGAAAGGGTATTCCTAGGGTAGTAAGAAGAAAATCCACCTTATGTGGATACTTAAACAAATCGAAGATGGTAAATGACATGCTATGATACCCCGGGGGTTAGTTCAGGGCATTCGTTTGCTAGTTCAGTAGACAGAAACTGGCTTAATTCACCAGTAGTATATTAGGCAATCCGCTTTGACTTATCAGTGAAGGACTTGGAATCCGCTACGCACTCGCGCAATTATCCCAATAAAATGAAACTTTTGGAATTTAAAAGTTGAAAAATATTATTGTTAATAAGTTTGAGGAAGTAAATATTGGGTTTGTGAAAAAAATTGGTATGAAATTTAAATTGTTTTTTATATGATGTAAATTTTGTTGAAAATGAAATTCTTTTTGAAGAATTGTAGAGCACGTATAGCTCGCTAGTTTCTTTGTAGGTAAACAAAGATTTTAAATATAAAAATCTAGATTGTTTTGAGTATCAAAAACGTAGGTTACAACATTTATTGTTGTAATACATATTTTCGTGAAAAATAAGGAAAGCATAGACTATGACACTATTGTTATAATAGGTGACTTCCAAAGGAAATGTTTTTACAGAGCATACGAGATTTATTAATATTTATGTTAATTGAATACATATACTAGTATTTTTGGGTTGCAGTAACAGTATTTTACGCAACATCTGTTTTGACCTAAACAAAAATTTGTTTTGAAGATAATTTCTAAGTATAGAAATAAAGTGGTTTGTAAGTACACTTATTATTTAAATAAGTATATGGAGATGTTTCCTAGTTATGAAAATATTAAAACGGTTTTGAAAATGAGTTATTCTGAAGAAAAAAAGATGTAAGTTAAATATTAGAAAATTAATAAATTGCATAAGAAATGTCTATTGTAAGTGAATATAGATTAAACATACTTTAATCTATTGGAATGAAATGAATAATGATACAATTTTTTTCTATGAAACCAAATCACAAATAAAAATGTGTTGGAACTTCGTATTTACGATATTTCGTAATTATGATATTTTGACTATAACAACTATACAGGTCATTATTATATACTAACTTGTTTTTACAGGAATTAATCAAGACCGGGCTTCAAATCATATACAAGTATGTATCAAGTCTGTGTCTAAAGTTTATTCATTAAAATATCTCCAATGTGATATATATCTCGACATTATTTTTTAAAGCTTTGCATATTTTCATTTTTTAGTCTACATTTAGACGTTTGAATTGACCAAATCAGACGTCTGTATCTGAAAAATGAATATTGTTTTGTACAATATTCAAATGTCTGGCTTGTTTATTTCAGACGTCTGAAAATGGTCATTTTTAGCCTATTTTCAGTCTGGTTTGAGCTCGTGCAAATTTAGAAGCTTGAATTATTCAGTTCAGAAGTATGAATATCTATATTTTCAAATAGGCACTTCCATTCGTGAAGAGATGCATTCTTCATTTTAATAGGTATGACCATATCTCTTCATGATAACTCTTCACGAACATATGCGCCTATTTATAGTCTATATAAACACATTAAGATCTTGTTTTTCATAACTTAATTCAATCTGTTCTTACTCTACTCTCATATTCTTTGATTCTAATACTTTGTGCATTTAATTTCATGCAAATTCATTCTATTACTTCCTTAATTTTCACGTATTCATACATACATCACAAATGAGAAGATTATAGGAAGGGTGTGCTATAATTGACAAATTCGTGTTATTAAAGAACACATAGAGTCAAGAAAACTTTATTTATAAAAGTCATGTTCTGCTGCTCGGGCAAGTGAAGTCCTCTTTGGCTGTTGAGGCAAAATCATGTTCTGTTGCTCAAGTCCCTGTTCTTATGCTCAGAGGTTGTATAGACCTGTTCCTCCGGGTTAAGTGAGGTTTGTTGTTTTAGTGAAATTCCAGAAGGAGTCTGGGACTGGACGTAGAACGGACCAGTATAAAAATCCCTGGTGTGCTTGTTTGATTTTACTTATTCACATTGCTATAGTATCTTAGTTTATTTCCACACTAGCATAATATAATTCCATATTACACGATCTGCACTATCTTTTCATTTGGTATCAGAGCAAAGTTTCTTATAATCGTTACACAGTTATTTGATATTTTGCTAATATGGAAAACAACACCAACACAAGCACTATCACTAGCACTTGTTTTATTGAAGGTCAATCTACTGCACGACCTCCACTATTCAATGACATGAATTACAACTATTGGGAAACACGAATGCGTATTTATATGCAAGCCAATAGTTTTAATGCATGGAATGTTACACAAGCAGAATATACTACACCTACTACTGAATATTCTACATGGATCGCTGCACAAAACAAGATGTTAATGCTAAAGCAATGAATATGTTGTTTTGTGCATTAGATAAAAATGAATTTAACCAAGTTAGCATATGTTACACTGCATATGAAATATGGAGAACACTAAAAGTCACTCATGAAGGTATAACAAGGTTAAACAAAGTAAAATATCTATGCTTAAGAATCAATTTTAAAATTTTAGGATGAAGCAAGATGAATCTATAAATGATATGTACTCCAGATTTCAAGATATTCATCGTTCTTTATTAGGACTCGGAGAAATATATTACCACTTTGATACCGTTTCAAAAATCCTTAACTCTTTAATGGATGAATGGGAAAGAATAATCTTAGCTATTGAAGAAGCTAATGACCTTTCTACCATGAAATCAGAAGAGTTAATAGGAAATCTAATGTCCTATGAAATAAATTTGTAGGAAAAAAAGAGTTCAAGCACAAGACAAGAAAAATATGGCATTTCATGCAGAACAAGAAGAATCAGATTCAAAGGATGAAGATTTAGCTTTCATAGCTAAAAAATTTAAGAAAATTTTGAAATACAGAAAAGGAAATCAAAATAATGGCAAAAGAAACTTCAACAATAAGTCATCATCCTCAGTACTAGAATGCTTTAATTGCCATAAGAAGGGTCATATGCAAAAAGATTATCCAGAACAAAGGAAGGAAAAAAGAAATAAATAGAGAAAGGATAAATTCAAAAAGAAGGCATTTTCGGTGACATGGGATGACTCAGAGTCTTCGTTTTCTGAAAGTAGCAGTGATAGTGAAAATGAACAAGCAAATGTTTATTTCATGGCTATAGAGAATGAGTTCCACTTAAGAAAAGAGGAAAATGGATACTCGATTTACTCAAAACACATGACAGGAGACAAAAATATGCTAGCAAATATCACATATTCAGATGGAGGCTCTATCACATTTAGAGACAATTCCAAAGGTTCTATCATCGGCAAAGGCGATGTGAGCAATTACGGTATACCTAATTTACCTCTCATTTGCAATGTTTTACTTATCAAAAACTTGAAGCATAATTTGCTAAGTATTAGCCAATTGTGTGACAAAGGATTCAAAATCTCATTTTCTAAAAATAAGTGTAGTATTTATGATCAAAATGAAAATCTTATCTTTGAAGGTAATAAAGATAGAAACATATACGTTCTGAATATGAAAATTAATCATAATTTAGATATGTGCTTAGTAGCCAAAGAAAATGATTCTTAATTATGGCACAAGAGATTCTGTCATATTAACTTCAAAGCTATAAAAAAACTTTATAAAAATGATTTAGTAAAAGGATTACAAAAAATAAACTTTAAAGTTGATCATATTTGTGATGAATGTCAATTAGGAAAATTAACTAAATCATCTTTTATATCTAAGAAAGTTATTTCTACATTACGACCACTTGAATTACTACACATGGATTTATTTGGACCTACACAAGTACAATCCATAAATCACAATAGATATGTGTTTGTAATTGTAGACGACTTTTCTAGATATACTTGGACCATATTTATGAAAAGTTTTTGTCAAAAGAATCCAAAATTTAAAAGTATTAAAAATAAAGAATATTAGAAGTGATCATGGGAGAGAGCTCGAAAAAGAAGCTTTTGAACATTTTTGTAAAAAGAAAGGAATATTTCACAATTTCTCATTTCCTAGAACTCCACAACAAAATGGAGTTGTAGAATGAAAAAAAGAACATTACAGGAATCTGCAAGAACATTGTTAAATGGAAGCACACTTCCAAAACGTTTCTAGGCAGAAGCAATAGCAACTGCTTGTTATATTTTAAATCGTGTTTCTATACGACCTCTTACCAAAAATACTTCATATGAAATTTTTCATGGAAGAAAACCAAATATTTCCTATTTTAAAGTTTTTGGATCAAAATGTTTTATATTAAATACCAATGACTAGCTTGGAAAATTCGATGCGAAATCCGACGAAGGTATCTTTTTAGGATATTCAGATCGAAGCAAAGCTTATCGGGTGTTTAATAAAAGAACTAATACTATTGAGGAAACTCTTCATGTATCTTTTGATGAAAATTTTCTGCAAAAACCAAGTATAAGAGATGATGAAGAACTTCCAGATAATATCATAAATATTGACAATATAAATTTTGAAAATAATGAAAACATAATTGATAATTCTAGAGAAGATGAAAATGTTATTCATAACAACAATGAGTTAAGATCTCCACCAAAAATATTATGGGATCATCCTGGTCAAAATATTATTGGAGAAATTAATTCAAACGTCTGAACAAGAAGCCAATTGAATCAAATGGGCCATGTAGCATTTATTTCCAATATCGAACCCAAAAACCATAAAGAAGCATCTAATGATGACTATTGAATAATTACAATGCAAGAAGAGCTAAATCAGTTTGAACACAATAAAGTTTGGGAGTTAGTTCCTAGACCAAGTGATCAAACTGTTATTGGTACAAAATGGGTCTAAAAGAATAAGGCGGACGAACAAGGTAACATCACCAGAAATAAAGAAAGGTTTGTCGCTCAAGGTTATAATCAAGAAGAAGGAATTGACTACGGAGAAACGTTTGCTCATGTCGCTAGATTAGAAGCAATACGTATCTTATTGGCCTATGCATGTTTTCATAATTTCAAAATTTATCAAATGGACATTAAAAGTTCTTTTCTGAATGGTTATATAAAAGAAAACATGTACGTTGAACAACCTCTTTTATTTATCCATGAGAAATATCCAGACCATGTTTATAAACTTAAAAAAGCTCTATATGGTTTGAAACAAGCACCATGTGTTTGGTACGAACGGCTTAAGAGCTATTTACTATCATCTGGATTTCAAATTGGAAAGGTTGATCAAACACTTTTTATTAAACATTCAAAAAGGGATATTTTAATTGCTCGAATTTATGTTGATGACATCATTTTTGGTTCTACCACTAAAAAATTATGCCAGGACTTATCCGATATTATGACCAAAGAATTTGAAATGTCCTACATGGGAGAATTATCATATTTTCCTGGTTTACAAATCAAATAATTACAAAATGGTATTTTTATTAACCAAGAGAAATATTGTAATAATTTAATCGAATGCTTTGGAATGGAAAATACTTCTGCCAAACCGACTCTTATGAGTACAACCACACATCGCCATTGAGATGGAAATGGTAAAAGTATTGACCAAAAATTATACCGAAGTATGATTTGCTCATTACTATATTTAACAGCCAGTCGTCCTGATATAATGATGAGTGTTTGTTTATGTGCTAGATTTAAAGCCAATCCAAAGGAATCACATTTAAGAGCAGTCAAACGTATATTACGTTATCTTAGTAATACCAAAGACTTTGGACTTTTCTATCCAAAAGAGTGTACTTTCGAATTAGTATCATATAGTGATGCTGATTTCAGTGGATCTCAGCGGTGCGTGCCATTTTATTGGAAAATCGTTAGTTTTTTGGTTTAGTAAGAAAAAAAACTGCGTTTCACTTTCTACATGTGAAGCAGAATATATTTCTACTGCATTAGCTTGTGCTCAATTATCTATATGCAACAGAACTTAGAGATTTTGATGTAAATTTAACAAATTCAACAATATATTGTGATAACTCAAGTGCTATTAATTTATCAAAAAATCCAATCAATCGTTCACGAACAAAACATATTGATATTTGTCATTTTTTCTTCATGATTGTATTGAAATAGGAATAATAAATTTAGACTTTGTTTCATCCGAAAATCAATTAACTGATATTTTTACGAAACCACTTCTTGAAAATATTTTTATTAAACTAAGACGAGAATTCGGAATCGTCTCGTTTAAAAACTTATAATTTGGTTTTCTGAAAAATATTATTAGTAGCATACTATTTTTTTGCATTATCTTAATTACAAGTTTTATGTTAGTCATGTTCCCATTTATAAGTTACTTTATGAATTGCCTTTTCATTTTTTTTAACCATCCATTTCCTGCAAAGAAATTGTCCACATTTTTTTTGGTTGTAATTTTTAAAATCTTTGGAGCTCATTTATTATTGATTCTCATCCACCAGTTTACTTCGTAATATTTTTTTTTCACTCACCTATAAAATTCTCCTCTCTCTATTTTTTTATCACCTTCCCTGTTTTGTTATTCTATCTTCTACGGTTAACAAAACCAAGTTACTTTCTCAATTAATCGCAGTTTTCTTTTATTCTATGGCGTCGAATGACGCTACTTCAGAAGAACCTTCTTCTATAGAGTTTTCTACGCCATCTTTAGCATATTCTTCCGATTTACCAACACTAACCCCTTGCTATGAGCCTGCTCGGCATGTATCTCCGAATAATCGTACCGGTCATACTCAAGAAAAGAAGAAAGCTCGCCGTTTATTGTTCTTTTGTTCTCCGCAAACTAAACAAAAGATTGATGATATTTATCGTTGTCAACAGGAATCGTTAGGACTTCAGTGAGAAATGTACTATGAGAAAAAATTTAATTCACGACGTCTTAACTTTCTGGAGAACCTTGGTTGGAAAATCTGCGGTTCATCTACGTCTAATGTTCATCAACCTACATCTTCCCATCACAATTCATGGAATCAGACACTGAAACGTCCTCATGTATCACCAAATTCACGGGAACGTGGCAATAACTGGAATTTTTTGGGATCATCTAAGGGAAAAAAAGATGATAGAACCAGAAGAGCTTAGGACTCCTAAACAATCGTCTTCCTCATCATAGACACAAAATTAATCAACTGATTTTACATGTTGTTTTTATGTTTATAATTGTATGTTTTTAATAAACAACTTCTGTATTTTTAATAAATTTATTTATACTCTGGAATACATTTTTTTTTGAAATACAAACGTCTGAAATGGTTATAATAGACGTCTAAATTTTGTCAAATACATATTTTTTGACTTCGGATTTAAACGTTTGAAACACCCAAAACAGACGTCTGAATATGCCCAAAAATGAACTATTTGCGTTCTATTTAAAAACTGAAATTAAAATCCAGACATTTGAAAAGTTCAGGCTATTCAAATTTTAGGGGCTTTTCAATATTTTAGTTTCCCACCTACCATCTTAAAACCATTTCAATCCATTTCTATATCTTATTTCCAGTAATCTACTTCATTTTATTTCCCTGTAACCCACCTTTTTCAATCTTAAAAACTCAATCTTTATCATATATTCTTCACAAATGGCTCCAAAACCAAAGAGATCAAGGGCTTCAACTTCCTCATCTACTCCTAACATTGATCAACAGCTTTAGAATGATGAGGCAAAACGATGCTTTGCTCAAATGAAAATATCGAACTCTTTCCCGATGCCTTCATGAAGTATGAAGAATTTGACCCTTATCAAATTCAACAAATAGCTCGCTCTAATGGGTTAGAATCTCTTCTTTCTTTTACTGCCAATAATGTATAGATTACTCATCTATTAGTCAAGCTTTTTTATGCAAACACGAAATAGGATCATCACCATCCTCACAATTTGCATTTGGACTATAGTTTATGGTACTAAAATTTATCTTCCACTTGTTTGTCTTGGAGAAATCCTTCATTGACCTTCAACCGGAACCGATTTAGATGATATTGAGGTCTCTCTATCCTTGGACGAACGAGATGAAGTTTCTCACTGCTTTCTTTCTAACGATATTACCAAACTCACCTCTATTAAACTTCGGCTACAAGCCCGTATCATTCATAGAGCTTTGATTCACTCTGTTTTTTCGCGAATCGGTAGCTATGAAGTTGTTAATAAGCTCAAATTTTAAGCTCTCTATGCCATATACTCCGAACAATCCATGGATTGGGGCCGTGTCATTATGGAAGAGTTTATGGATGTGAATCGCCATCGTCGTTATAATACTTTTCACTATGGTGCTTATATAATGAAAATTCTACAAAACTATGGTATTTCTTTTCTTGAATCCAAATTTTCAACAATTAAAGAGCTTGGATCCAAAACCTTAGGACATATGAACTTACCGAAATGTCCACAAAGTCTTTCTTTTATATCATTCCAAGAATGGACCGTCAACCGTGGTCAAAATTGTCCTCAACTTCATCACCCTGTTGCTACTCAAATTCAAGAAGAAGATGATGATGAAATAGTAGTTCTAAATCTTGACTCTACCCCACGACAATATTTGGTTACTCTTTCCCAAAATCAAGCCAAGCTTAAGACTAAAATGGATAAGTTCGAGAGGCAAACCAATAAAAGGTTCAACTCCATTCGTTGTTTTCTAAATAAAATATGGGAACGTATTGGTTGCACTTCCTCGACTTCAACCGAAGTTTTTGATCCAGCCCCTTTTAAATGGTCCTCTAGCTCCGGCACCAATGATGATGACAACGATGACGATGAAGAAGAAAGTGATGATGGGTCAAGCATAAGGTTTTAAGGTAGTGATATGGTTGTTTTCTTATCTCAAACCATTCGTAGTACCATGTTTTTTGTTGTGTATATATGTATGTGGTGATCTCTACTTGCTATGTTGGTTTGTACAATTAAACTTCTATGTCTCTTTTGAGAGAGTGTACTATGTTAACTATTCTATATTATCTATGATATGTGAGTATTTCATATATGTTATGTTTCCTTTTTGTCGATGTCAAAGGGGGAGAAGGAGTTTACAAACTAATCGACATGGGAGCTTATAGTAAATGGGAGTACATATAATTCTATTTCCTGATTATATATGCTCATATTGTGTGTATACTTATATAGTTGTCATCGTCAAAAAGGGGGAGAATGTTAGAACTTCGTATTTACGATATTTCCTAAATACGATATTTTGACTATAACAACTATACAAGTCATTATTATATACTAACTTTTTTTTATAGGAATCAATCAAGACCGGATTCAAATGAGCTTCAAATCTTATATAAGTATGTATCGAGTCTGTGTCTAGAGTTTATTCATGTTAAAATCTCTCCTATATGATATGTATCTTGACATTGTTTTTTAAAGCTTTGCATATTTTCATTTTTTAGTCTACATTCAAACGTCTGAATGTACCAAATCAAACGTCTGAATCTGAGAAATGAATATCGTTCTGTACAATATTCAGATGTCTAACTTGTTCATTTCAAACGTCTGAAAATGGTCATTTTTAGCTTATTTTCTTTCTGGTTTGAGCTTGTGCAAATTCGAAACTCTGAATTATTTGATTCAGAAGTCTGAATATCTATAACGGCTATATTTTCAAATAGGTGCTTCCATTCGTGAAGAGACGCGTTCTTCATTTTAATAGATATGACCATATCTCTTCATGATAACTCTTCACAAACATATGCACCTATTTATAATCTATATAAACACATTAGAATCTTGTTCTTCATAACTTAATTCAATCTATTCTTACTCTACTCTCATATTCTTTGATTCTAATACTCTTGTGCATTCCATTTCACACAAATTCATTCTATTACTTTCTTATTCTTCACGTATTCATATATACATCATAAAGGAGAAGATTATAGAAAGGGTTTATTATAATTGACAAATTCGTGTTATTAAAGAACACATAGAGTCAAGAAAACTTTATTTGTAAAAGTCATGTTCTGCTGCTCAGGCGTGTGAAGTCCCCTTCGGCTATTGAGGCGAAATCCTGTTCTGTTGCTCAGGTCCCTATTATGCTGCTCGGGGGTTGTCTAGACCTGTTCCTCCGGGTTAAGTGAGGGTTATTGTTTTAGTGAAATTCCAAAAGGAGTTCGGGATTGGACGTAGAATACGGGATGTTCGAACCAGTATAAAAATTCCTGGTGTGCTTGTTTTATTTTTACTTATTCACATTGCTATAGTATTTTAGTTTATTTCCACACTAGTATAATATAATTCCATATTACACAATCCGCACTGTCTTTTCAAAATGTTTTGTGTAAGTTATAAGAAATATGTGAAAGAGATGTACAGGGTATGAAAGCACCATATTTTGTATAGTCTATTTCGATAAAATATAAAATAAGTTCCTTATAATTTCACATAAACATGAAATCCTCTTTTAAAGGATTCATAGAAGGTTTTAGTGTTAATGGTTTCATAAGTAAATGTAGTTCCTGTACATTAAGGTATAAAACCATTAGATGTAACAAGAAGTGTAATAATTAGAGACAGTGTTAGTTAGGAGCTCATTACAACAAATATACCTTTTTACGACATCATAAAAACGTTGTAATATGTTTTTGCAACATTTTTTCAAATTTCGTATTTGGCCGAGTTGTAATAGGGTCGACGTATTTTACAATGTTTTTTAGATGTTGCAAAAAGTGTTGTAATAAAACTTGTTACAACTGTTTTTTGATGCTGCGATATAGTTTTCCACAACATACTATAAATGTTGTGATATACTTTTTTACAACAATTTTTATATATTGTGTTATATTTTTTTCACAAACTTCAATGCGAAAGAAAGCGCAAAAGGCGCTAATGCAATTTCAATGCGCAAAAAGGTGCAAGAAGAAGCAAAAACATGCAAATTAGAAAATTCAATAACATTATGAATAAATACTTTCTAATTACAATATAAAATGTCGTTCAATAAAATTTATTGATTAATGCTAATTTTAATTTCTTTCATAGACTTTAAATTAGGAAAAATGGTCAATTATTTTACCGATCGGAGCTGGATATACGAACGACGAAGGGAAATTGGAGGCTCAATAAGTGAAAATTTTTGTAAAGGGGTACATGTGTTTATTGAATTCGATTTAACTAATAGTGGAAACGATGAAGAAGTTCGTTGTCCATGTAGTAGATGCAAACTGTTGAAGCATCTGATACGAAATATGTTTAGAGTTCATTTGCACCAATACGGTTTCGTTTCGAATTATTTGGTGTGGGATCGTCCTGGAGAAATTGTAGAACCTAATCAAGAAAAGTCAGAGGAGGAGGTCGGTGCTAAAATTAGCACGTTGAATCTCATAGAACATATGGTTGAAGATGCAACACGATCAATGTTTCCTCCCGTTGAAGTTGATAATGACGATGTTAACATGGAAGAGAAACCAACTTCGGAGAGAAAATATATATGATTTAGTGGATGCTGCTAAGAAACCCTTATGAAATGGCTGTACAAGCGGCACTCTATTATCAGTAACTACAGAGTACATTACGATGAAATCAAAATACAACCTCACAGAAGCTGGATTTACGACTATTGTACAAGCTGCAAAACGGCATATGCCACCCGATAACTTAATGTTGGAAAATCATTATGAAGTAAAAACACTTATGCCTGCTTTTGGTTTGCCGTATCAAAAAATAGATATTTGTATAAACGGTTGAGTGTTGTTTTGGAAAGAAGACATCAATCTTAGGAGTTGTAGAATATGTAACTAGGAAAGATACAAACCAAGAAAAAAGAAGGGAAAAGAAGTTCCATATAAGCGTATGCATTACTTACCTATCACTGACTTCAAAGGTTATGTGCATAGTCTATAATAGCGCATCATATGAGATCACACAATATGAGAACATAGAAGAAGGTACGTTAACACACCCAACTGATGGAGAAGAATGGAAGCATTTTGACAAGAAATATCCCACTTTCACAGCGGAGAGCCGCAACGTAAGGCTTGGTTTACGTACGGATAGATTTTCATCGTTTTCACAGTTTGGCTCTAAATATTCGTCTTAGTCTTTAACTATTACATCTTACAACCTACCTCTATGGATGTGTATGAAAACTCCATATATGTTTCTCACAATTGTTGTCCCTGGCCCAGATGATCTGATATAAGGAATAGATGTTTAGTTAAACCATTAATCGAAGAGTTGAAAACATTATGGTACGAAGGATTTAAACATACGACGTATCAAATTGGATGTTTGCTTCTTTGTTATGGACTATTAGCAATTTTCTTGTATATGCAATGTTTATGGGTGGTACGACTAGTCATTTAGCATGTCCTTATTGTATGGAAGAAACACAAGCATTTTCTTTATCAAATGGGAAGAAAATTTCATGATTTGATTGTCATCGGTGTTTTCTCCATATTAATCATCCTTTTAGAAGAGATAAAAAACTTCATAGCTAATAGACATGAGACATTGCGACTACCAACAATTTGGTCAAGCGAAGATATATATGAAATTGTAAAGGATTATCCAAAGATACATGAAACCAGATAACAAATTGAAATTCAAGGTAAATCAACGATTCATAATTGGTGCAAACAAAGTCTATTTTGGGAGTTGCCTTATTGGAAAAATCTCCTAATCCGTCATAACATTGACGTGATGCATAACGAGAAAAATGTTTTTGATAATCTGTTTAATACAGTTTTGAATGTTAATAGCAAGACTAAGAACAATTTGAAATCAAGATGTGACATAAAATAAATTTGTAACCGTCCTGAGCTTCATATCAAGCAAAATGACAAAAAAACCCAAAGCATGCTATGAGTTAGACAACAACTAAGTTAAACAACTATTAAAATTGGTGGAAGGATTACAATTTCCCTATGAGATTTCCACTAATCTTCATAGATGTGTCGACTGTAAGAATGGTAGACTAAGTGGGATGAAAATCCATGATTGTCATATAATGATGAAAAATTGTTGACCGTCGCTTTCAAAGAACCATTGCTCGGAAACGTTTAGAAGGTTGTAACGGAATTTAGTTTGTTTTATAAGGAGCTTTATTCAACTACGTTAAAAGTTGATCGTCTACGTAAACATAAGAAAGAAATCCCTGTACTGCTCTGTAAATTGGAGAAAATATTTCATCTAGGTTTCTTTAATGTTGTGTAGTTAATGCGCTCGATAGATTCGAAGCGGTGAAGGTGCAAAAGTCATAGCGGGGATACAGCGAGGATATAGCGGATGGCTCTAAAATAGCATATAAAGCTCGTACTTAATGTTTTTACAAATATGTAAATGGTAATTAAATGAAAAATTATCATTCAATTGAATTATAAATAATACATAAATAATTTTAAATAAAAACATGTGTGAATATACTTTAAATAAACGAAAAACTGTTATATATAACACAATTGAATTTGGTAGAATATTAGAGTATTTTCATTTCTGAAAATATATTAAAAATTAAATCAAATAAATTAGTTTCATAATTTTATAATGTATAAATGCAATTTTTCAATTCATTTTATTAAAAAAGATATAGCGGGAATAGCGGAATATAGCTAAAATAATGGGATATAGCGGAAATAGCGGGGATTAAAGCGGAAAGGCTATATTCTGGGGCTATATGGAAAAATCATAGCGGTAGAAATCCGCTATGAAATATAGCGGGGTTGTAGCAGGGTAACAGCGGGGCATTAACTACACAGCTTTAATGTAATGGATCATTTACCGATTCATCTTCCATATGATGCACGTCTTCGAGGTCCATTGCAATATGGATGGATGTATCCATCGAGAGGTAAGGTATTAATATCAAGAATGGTAAATATTATTTCAATTACATATATATAATTTATTTTTGAATTAAAATATTTTCTATTAGGTACTTAAATCATTTAAAGAAGGAAATATTTACGTTTGATGGAAAGAATATTACAGATGAACAAGCCTATCAAGCAGATATTAAGGAAAATGCTGAAATAACAGTAACAAAAAATCACATGGATTTTGGACCTTTAATTACGAATCAAATGTATTGGTAGAAGCATTTGAAACTACAGAGGAAAATGATATGGAGTATGAAACCGAGTCCGAATCAAAAAACAAAGAGGACTGACTGCTAATATATAGTTAATATAAGGTAATTTATGCGATTGTTCATGTTACATTTTTCTCATCAATTATGATTTCTTTTCTCATAATTATTATGAATTATATGTTATGATATAGTAAATTTATATGTAAGTAATAGGTATTATGTCTTTTCTCTGAAGGCATAGCTCTTCCCACTCCTGTTCCCCCTCTTCTTCTCGAAGAGGGAATAGATGTGATGATAGTGGCCCTTCGGAGCCAACAGCATGACCATAGTGTATTTGCAAGCCAAAGCCAATGGATCGTAATTTTTAAAATTTGTAGCATAGCATTAGAGATGTTTTGTTTATGATATATATAATAGTCTAAAGCTATGTTTGAAATGTAAAAAAAAGGGTTTTATCTAGAGCCATCGGGTGAGGTTGTTAATATTTCCAAGCAGGCATATATGAGTATGATAACTGGTTATTGGCCTCGATGGAGTAAGATCCCTGACTAGATCAGAGAGAGCATCTGGCATGACTTTTTGGTGAGTTTAAATTTACATATTTGTAAATTACCATTTTACAATTTGTTGACTACTTAAAATTGTACACTTATATTTAATTTACTCAGTGTGCAGAGTTCCGTAGATCAGTAGGAAGCGGACATTTCCCTTGTGCAGCGCTACTGGAATACTATGATAGCGAAGAATTATCAGGACATAATGTCGAGCCTTAGGAGAGTTGGGAAGAAACCAAACTGGAAGAGTGCTAGTGTATGGGATGCTTGGGTTGCCTGGTGGAGCAACGATGAGTTTAATGTAATTAATTTATCATATATATATATATATCGTTACTTTATTTTACAACTACTAAATATATGTTCAATTATTTAAATTTGTAGATGGAGTCATACAGGAATTCTACGAATAGAAATAAGAACCCATAACACATCGTTGTGGTTCCAAGTCATTCCAGCATCATCGTGAGGATTTGGTAAATTTATTTATTGCGATTACAAACCGTTATTACATTTAAATAATTTAAGTTATAAGTTATTAATAAATAATTAATATAAATAGTAATATATATACATTATTATTTATTGTAAGAAAGAGTGCATCGACGTCCGGTCTCATAAATGGAAGTGTTTGCTTATACCCATTCTGTTAACCCTCCTTTTGGCACGGCATAAACAGGAAGATTCAGCCTAATAAACTTCACGGTTATCGAGGCTGTAATATCATGAATTTGGTTCAAGTGGATGGATGGATACTCAACTACAGATAATAATCTGAAGCCATGATTGAGCATGGTCGATGGACAAAAGGCATGGGGTACATGAAAGACAAGTTTCGACAGGAGTCGAGTCATGTCGGATTGCTTGGAGTTTCCTTCGAGTCACATTTAGCCTTGCTACCAATCGGTATATTTGCTTAGGATCATAGAAAACTTCAGCTCGGCATCTAGTATACTTCGGGTCGGTGGAGTAAAGGGAGTGGCATGAAGGTGGCTTGGTCGTACATGGCTCGGTCAAGGGTGGAAAGTCACGAGCGGTTCGGGCTAAATGGGTCAGTATATATGGACTGGTATGTATGGATCGGCCGTGTGTGTGCCGGTTAAGATAGTTAGGTTGACGTGGATCGGTAGTTTGGCTTTAGGGTCGGTGTTGGGAAGACTTTGGATCAGCAAAGAAGTAGGTCGGTAGGAAGGTGGTTCGGTCATATTGGAGTGGTTCGGTAGAAGGTGGATCGACCTCGAGGAGTGCTCCAGTTCGGCAAAGGAGTGGCTCGCCCAGATATGGTTTGGCATCGCTGGTTTGGCATATGTGGTTCAACCTTAGTTGGTCGGTCAGGGTAGGTAAGTCAAAGTGGATCGGTACGTGGAGATCGGTTCGGCATGTATTCGTAGATGGGATCGGCCTGGTCTAAACTGCTTGGGTCGGCAATAGATGGAGCTTGGATCGGTTATGGGTGTTCTTTGGATCGGATTTGGGAATCAGTCGGCACTATGGCATGGGGTCGGCCTTGAAGTCATATGGCTCAGTCCTTTGTGGTTCGGCTTCAGAGGAATTGTGATAGGTGGGTCGGCCTCTAATGGTTCGGTCATATGGGATCGGTCAGCATAGTTGGAAGTTACGAATAAGTGGGTCGACATAAGTATAAGAGCAAGTTACTTCGATCTAACATAGGATTCTCGGGTCATTGCTTAGGAAATTTAGGCCAACATATCCAGAACTCAGGGTCAGTCGTAATGGTGGAGTTGGGTGTCGGCAAAGTTCTTGATGGGCCTCGACCATTTAGGAAGCCTAGTAACCAGGGCTTTGCCTATAAATACAGGAGGCAGGGCTTCGAAAAAGGGGATCTTCATTATGTTTCTCTTTCTCCTTCCCATTAAGGCTGCTCTGCCATTGTTGTTTTGAAAACTTCGGATTGTAACTGTACTTGATTCTAATATCAACAAAAGGAAATTTCTGGAGTGGACGTAGGCCGGAGTTAGCCAAACCACTGTAAATCTTTTGTTATTACTGGTTTCTTCTTAATTTTTACTGTTCTTCATATTTATACTCTCCAAATGCATTCTATCTATGATTTCTGAATGTGATTTGGTGCTTTCATCTGGATTTGGGTGTTAGTGATCAATTTTGGCGCTAACATTTTGGTGCTTTCACTGAGAAGGCTAGAACTTAGGGAACCTACAGCTTGGACTTTGGATCTAAAGACTTAAAGACTTGGATCTGGAAAGCTATGCTAAGGCAATCGATAAGAAGATTGAGGACCGAAAGGAATCAGCATGAGGAGAGTTAGGAGGCTTCCACGAGAGAAAATCATGCGTCGCTTTTCATCACCAAAGATGAGATGAAACAATGCCGAGAAGACAAGAGGAGATGATGTTGAACCTACTTCGACAAGTTGCACAAGTTGGAGTGTAGAGTCAAGGGAATGCAATTGTGGGAGATGCTGGAAATAGGGGTAAGCAGCATAGAGCAACCAGAATTTAGATTAGAGTAGGAGCAGCACCAGGACTAGGGGCACTCCCCCGGAGCATGTTGATCCAATCTCGGATGGAGTAACAGGTGGAGCTGTACAACATGGTGTCGATAGAGGAATGGATGCTCATCTAGGAGAGCAGGTCCTAGGATTCCTTCATGAACTCGCGGGTCAGATTTGAGGCAACAGACAAGGACTACAACTAGGCGATAGTGATAGGTTGGCGGAGATGGTTAGGAGAGCCATGAGAGGCGGATTGGTAAATAGAGACTTAGAGGATGCGAATAGGAGTCCTTTTGCTCCTGTGATCAAGCAAGCTAGAATCCAGCCAGATTTCAAACTACCAACACTGGAGATGTATGATGGGAGAATGGATCCCAATGTTCACTTGATGAAGTACATAAGGCATATGGAAGTGCTGGGGGCATCAGAGGAGGTCATGGAATAATGCTTCCCTTTGTATTTAACGGATATTGTAGCATTATGGTTCAGACAACTGGAAAGTGGCTCTATCGGCACATGGACAAACAGATTGAAAGGTTTATGAGACAGTTTTGGGTCCACATAGTCAGACCCAAGAACGTGAAGACTTTAACATCGATGAAACAATGTATAGTAGAGTCGCTCAGGGATTTATTAACCAGATTCAATGTGGTGGTAGCTTCGGTGGATCGACCCGATCCATCGATGGTTTTGATGGCTGTAGTTTCATGAATTACAGATAATTCGGATTTCAAGTTATCATTTGAACGGGACCCATCGAGGGATCTAGGGGAGTTCTACCATAAGGCAGAAAGATTCCTGAGACAAGAAGACGCACAGGCTGAGAGAGAAGGGAAAGAGGCTGAAGCTTATATAGTAAAGGGTGGAGGTCTTCCCAGGGAGGATCCAAATAAAGATGATAAAGGAAAAAGGGAAATGAATGACAACGGTAACACTTTGTAAAGGCCTCGGAGGGAGTCAAAGTTTTCTTCTTACACAGATTTAACTGAAACTCTAAAAAGGATTTACTTGGATACTCGAGGGCACCTCCAGTAGCGAAGGTCGGAAGGAGGGAACCTTCTAAATACGAGCGGGCATCGGGAAAGCATTGCCTATTCCATGAGCTAGATGGGCACAACACAAACGACTACAAGCATTTAAAAGATATTGTTGAGGAGCATGTAAGTAATGGTCGTCTACGACAATATGTAAGGAATCGAGCTGTGGCAGTGGAACAGGTGCGGCCACCGCCCTCCTCAAATGAAGATGCACTGGACCTATGCAACGTCGGCTTGTTATTAACTAAATAGATTTATGGCTTTGAATAAGTAATAGAACTCAAAGCAATATGACTAAATCACTCACACATGCACGAGATCGAGGGCAGTCCCCAGGCATGCTCTAAGATGATGATAAATCGTGTTGCTCGAATCTATGAAATACTGTTTCTCTTTGCGTTTTCCTTAAAACTTTGGTTTCTTCCTTGGATGTACAAACATTTTTTTTTGGTTTTTCTGGCTTTAAAAACTCTTATTTTGAATGATTGGATTTGGATCAGTGTAATAAATAATACAGGTCTCACGATCACAGTCCCGACTGAAGAGACAGGGCAGTGATCACATATTATGAGTCCCTTCGTCAGAGAGCGATGGAATGAAATCGAACACAATATAAAAAGTCCTTGAACGGAGAACGGATGCCGAAGAATATAAAAAGTCCTTGGTCGGAGAGCCGAGACCCGAGAATATAAAAAGTCCTTTGCCGAAGAGCCGAGGCCGGAGAATATAAAAAGTCCTTGGCCGGAGAGCTGAGGTCGGAGAATATTAAAAAGTCCTCGGCCGGAGAATATTAAAAAATCCTTGGCCGGAGAGCCGAGGTCGGAGAACATAAAAGCCCTTGACCAGAGAGTCAAAGTCTGAATAGGATATCGGCCCTGAGTGGTCATGGATTTGGTTACTTGTTATTAGATATGAATGAATTAAAACTTGGTTGACGGGTTTGGATGGCTATGGAATTGGCTTAGGGTTTGGTTATTGGATTCGGAATTGGATATCAACTCGGAGCAGTTGCGGATTTGAATAATGATACGACAATGATACTAGGATAAAACGGATGGGATTGCGGATCAGATGGCGTGGCTATGGATGGAATGTGGACTTTGGATGATGGATTAAAGGCTATTCAAAACACGCCTTCGTATCGCAAGGCATGTTTTGGGGGGAAAATTTTAATCTGCCTTTTGGCAAGGCCATAAATAGGCGGATTCAATCTAATCAACTTCACGGTTATCGAGGCAAAATATCATGAATTTTTTTCAAATGGATGAATGTATACTCAACTACAGATAATAATTTGAAGCCATGATTGGGCATGGTCGAGGGATAAAAGGCATGGGGTACATGAAAGACAAGTTTCGATAGGAGTCGAGTCATGTCGGATTGCTTTGAGTTTCCTTCGAGTCGCACTTAGCTTTGCTTCGGGTCAAGGAGCGATTGGCTTAGGATCGATATATTTGCTTGGTATATGTGAAAACTTTGGCTCGAAATCTAGTATACTTCAGGTCGATGGAGTAATAGGAGTGGAATCAAGGTGGCTCGGTCGAACATGGCTCGGTCAAGGGTGGAAAATCACGAGCGGCTTGGTCATAAAGGGTCGGTATGCATGGACCGGCAAGTATGGATCGGCTATGTGTGGATTGGTCAAGATAGTTAGGTTGATGTGGATCGGTAGTTTGGTTTTAGGGTCGGTGTTGGGAAGACTTTGGATCGGCAAAGAAGTAGGTCAGTAGGAAGGTGGTTCGGTCATACTGGAGTGGTTCGGTAGAAGGTGGATCGTCCTCGAGGAGTGCTCCAGGTCGGCAAAGGAGTGGCTCGGCCAAATATGGTTCGACATCGGTGGTTTGGCATGTGTGCTTCGGCCTTAGTGGGTCGGTCATGTAGGGTCGGTCAGGGTAGGTAAGCCAAAGTGGATCAGCACGTGGTGATGGGTTCGACATGTATTCTGAGGTGGGATCGGCATGGTCGAAACAGCTTTAGGTCGGCATTGGATGGAGCTCTGGTTAGCTATAGGTATTCTTCGGGTCGGATTTGGGAATCAGGTCGACATTATGGCATGGGGTCGGCCTTGGAGTCATATGTCTCGGTACTTTATGGTTCGGCTTTGGAGGAATTCTGATAGGTGGGTCGGCCTCCAGTGGTTCGGCCTTATGGGGTCGGTCAACATTGTTGGAAGTCAAGAATGAGTGGGTTGACATAAGTATAAGAGAAAGTTACTTCAAGTCTAATGTAGGATTGCTTCGGGAATTGCCTAGTAAATTCAGGTCAACATATCCAGAACCCAGGGTCAGTCGTAATGGTGGAGTTGGGTGTCGTCAAAGTTCTTGATGGGCATGGACCATTCAGGAATCCCGGTAACCAGGACTTTGCCAATAAGTACAAGATGCGAGGCTTCAAAAAAGGGGATCTTCATTTTGTTCCTCTTTCTCTTCTCCATTAAGGCTGCTCTACGATTATTGTTTTGAAAACTCCAGATTGTAACTGTACTTGATTCTAATATCAATAAAAAGGAAATTTCTGGAGTTAACGTAGGCCAAGTCAGTCGAACCACTATAAATCCTCTGTTATTAGTTCTTTCTTTTTAATTTTTACTTTTTTTCATATTTATACTCTCTACATACATTCTATCTATGATTTGTGACTGTGATTTGGTGCGTTCATCTAGATTTGGGTGTTAATGACCAATTTTGGTGCTAACACATGCCATAAAGCAAACGGACGAAGCTAGAAATGTTTCATATGCATGGGAAGATGAGGATAAGGCTACGGCTGCATAAGTATGCATATTTTTAATTTTAAGTTATTTTGATTGATTAGTTTAAGTAATTTGCTTCGAAGAATTAAAATAATGTTGTGTTAATTTCAAATGTAAATTTTTTAGCATTGTAGAAAAAGTTTCAAGAGGCACATGCATAGATGCTAGAAGGATTGGACCACGATGAGTTGACCTACGAAGAGGAAGACGTAATTTTTGACTCCATCATGGACCCTACACAGCGAAATTAGCATTTTGGCTATGGAAACCAAGCGATCATTTATAAAAATAAACTATCTTATAAAAGTTACACAATTATTATAAAAGTCGTTGAACAGTTCTATAACGGTATTTTCTATCGCAATCTAGGGCATCTCAGCATACCAAAAAGAGAAAGACAAAGACGAGTTAAAATAACTGAGAGCCATGGTCGAGCAGCTGTAGGAGCAGGACCGTCTTAATGCTATACAGGTGGAGCAGTTGAATCAACGCTTGGTGGAGTACGTTTAGTGACATGGTTCATTTCCTTCGTCGTTTGGTGCTTTCGGAGGCAAGGACGACTCTTGATAGGTACGATTTTCTGTGTTTGTGCTTGGATGTTGTATATGTTGACTTGGAGTTGGTGAGAATGATTTGTTTTGGTATGTTTGATACACTTTGATGAGAGATTGGATGTGTTGTGTTTATTTGGTACATTTTGTGGAGTGGTTTGATGTTTGACATTGATGGCCCCGTGTTTTGTTGGATGTTTGAGGATGTCGGATGCTTGATTTTGTATATAAAGGAGTTTATAATTTTGTATTATAGTTTGTATAGTATGTGAAGTTGGTTGTATTTTATATATAAATATCTGAATTATCTGTGTGGAATGGAGTTGAGAAGTATATTGACGTATATTACGAATTATCTGTGTGGAATGGAGTCAAATAGCAGCAGAAAAAATTAACCCAGATTTCCAACGGCTCTCGATAGCTAACGATAGCTTATGAGTTCATAGAATTCCAACGGCTATCGACGGCTTCTAATAGATTATTGGTTTCGAGGGCAAGGCATTATACATCGAAAGCCGTCGTTATATTGTCGTTAGTAGCCATCGAAAAGTCATCGGAAGAAAGTCATCGACTACGTCGAAAGGCGATAGAAGTCGTGGAAACTATTTCAATGGCTTTACCGTCGACTTTTGATGGCCGACGACGGCTAATTGCCATCGGAATAGCCTTGTAATCTTATAATGAAAAGCGCAGGATACTTTAAATATGGGTTTCGAAAAAATTCGAGTTGCTTCGGGTTGCTTGGAGTTTGCTTTGAGTCACACTTGGATTTACTTTGGGTTTTCAAGATGGTTGCTTCGAGTCAGGCTAGGGAATGCTTCGGATCACTGAGTGATCAACATGAACTAGAGGGGTCAGTGCTGCTTGAGGTCGGTAGAGCGTTGGCTTCGGGTCAGCATCAACATATCTTCGGGTCGGCATAAAGTTCCAAGGTCGGAATCACATTAGGGTCGGCATGTTTAAAGGACTTCGAGTCGGCATCATTCTTACTTCGGGTTGGCATTGACATCAAGTGGTCGGCGAAGTATGGGGTCGGCGTTTTGGAGAGAGTTCGGCATAGATGGTACTGCTTCGGGTCGGTGCTTACACGACTTCTGGTCGGCGTAGGGAAATGGGATCGACATGTTTTAACACTTCAAGTGGATCGACATTGCTAGTTCGCTTTAGGTCGGCATGCTTGCTTCTTTGGGTCGACATGCTTGTTTCTTCGGGTCGGCAATGAGAAAATGGTGAGAAGGATCGGCATCATTCTACTTCGAATCATAGTATAGT
The DNA here is from genome assembly GCA_030765085.1 of Allium cepa. Classification (NCBI taxonomy): domain Eukaryota; kingdom Viridiplantae; phylum Streptophyta; class Magnoliopsida; order Asparagales; family Amaryllidaceae; genus Allium; species Allium cepa. The sequence goes on along the minus strand of CM060938.1, from coordinate 607,303,482 downwards.
TTACCCCACGTCATCAGTGAATCTACTTCGGGTCATCTTCGAGGCGACTCCGGGTCGGCATGTTAACAACGTGGGATCGGTAGTGGTGAAGGATACGGGCTCGACTATGATTTTGGTAAGCCTGTATCAGTGACGAAACCTAGCAACTTGGATTTTGCCTATAAATATAGTGGGCGGGGATTAAGAAAAGGGGATTCTCATTTTGTTTCCCTTCATCTTCTATCTAAAGGCTACTCTGCCATTATTGTTTCAAAAACTATGGACTATAATTATAATTAATTCTCTGATCAATAAAAAGTAAATTTCTAGAGTGGACGTAAGTTAGAGTTAGCCGAATCACTATAAATCTCATCATTTTACTACTTTCTTTTTAATTTTTTTTGTTCTTCATATTTATATCCTCTTCACATATTCTATCTATGTTCTGTGACTATGAATTGGTGCTTTCATCTACGATTGGGTGTTTATGACCAATTTTGGCATAAACATTTTGGTGCTTTCATTGATAACTCTAGCACTCAAGGATTCTAAAGCTTAGATTTTTATTTTGAAACATTAGGAACTCGGATTCTGGAAAGGAGGCAGGCGACATAAAGGAGCCATCAAAAGGGAAGTCAGGAGGCTTTCCTTAGAACCGGGACAGATCAGGCATCCATCTACATCACAAGGGATGAGATGCAGACTATGCTGGATTCTGTGCGGGAGTAGATGTTGAAAAGGCAGGAAGAGATGATGCAGGAACTCTTTAGGCAGATGGGAATAGCTGTGACATAGAACTTAGGAAATGGACCAACCGCAGCTGCTGGTGATGTGGGACAAGGATTCAGAGCTATAGAGATCTCTAGAGGTCAGATTCAGAACCAGAATGGAGAACATGAAGGGAATCAACAAAGGCCTAGGGGCAGATCCTCGGGATAGGATATTGGAAGACATGTGAATGAAGCTCAGCAAGTTGGGGACAACGTGAACATGAATGAGCAACATGAGGAGTACTACCGAGAATACCCTCCAGGACAAGTGGTGCAGGGTGGAGATGCAAACAGGTGACCACCCCTGGATGAATACGAGCGAATGGTTGGATTGATAAGAAGGATTATGAGAGGAGGGCTACCGAGCAGAGGCTTGGAGGAAGTTAGTCGAAGTCCATTCACTCTGAATATCAGAAACACAAGGAACCCTCCAAAATTCAAATTGCCAATGCTAGAAGCCTATGATGGGAAGTCGGACCTAACTATGCATGTCACCAGATACAACAGGCATGTGGAAGTGCTAGGGGCATCTGAGTAGGTGATGGCAAGATACTTCCCTCTATACTTGATGGATTTAGCTGTGCTCTGGTTCAGGCGGCTAGAGAATGGATCGATCAGGACATAGGGCGAGCTAATGGAATGCTTCATGAGGCAGTTCAGGGTCCATGTTATGTGACCCAAGAATGTAATGATAATGGCATCGATGAAACAAAGGACATGAGAGTCTGTAAGTAGTTTCCTAATGCAGTTTAATGCAGCCGTGGCTTTGGTGGATCGTTCAGATCAATTAATGGTGGCTGCAGCAGGGATTGTAGAAGGTACCAAGTTCAAGGATTCATTGGCACAGGTCCACCACATGATCTCGGAGAGTTCTATCATAAGGCAGAAATATTTATTTGGTTAGAGGATTCATGCATCGAAAGGCAGGAGGTAAATGTCGCGTAAGGCTAAGGAACATCTGGAGAAGGATACGTGATGGATAAAGGAAAGCAAAAACAGGACGGTGGATATGGCGGTTGTGGCAAACGGAGGAGAGACCGGGAACCCATATTTACAGCATACATGGACTTGACAGAGAATATGGAACGGATTTCGTTGGAAACATGGGGCAGCTCACCTATTGGAGACCGCCAAGAAGTATCCCGTAGAACGAGAACATAGGAGCGGGAGATACTGCGTATTCCATGAGCTAGAGGGGCATGTTACAGATGAGTGCTGCCACTTGAAGGAAATAGTGGAAGAACATGCTAGGTGTGGAAGAATGCCATAGTATGTGAAGAACCGGACAAGAGTTGTAGAACCATGAGCAGTTACCGCCTGCATCAGACAGGAACGACCCTGGATCTGGATTGCGACACGTCATCAACTGATCACAATGGCAAGGGCCGATTTCAGGACTTGAACTTCGATCACCTAATAATCTTTTTAATTTTGTTTCAAAATTAAATTAGCTATGCCACTTACACATTTAAGGGAACCGGTGTGATCATCGGGCATGCTCTGAGGTGGTAATTGGCTGCTATGCCTGGAGTGGCAAAACTTACTTTTTTCTTATCGAACATTTGAACTTGGATTTAATAAATGATTTAGATTTTGTGAAAAAAATTTATGAAAGGAGAGTTAAGGGATGGATATTGGAATTTAGTTGGAAATTGATCACTTAATGTTCAGGGATACCGAATCAGAGTGCAGGGAGTGATGCCGCTTTGTCGGAGAGCGACACGATTGACCCGCTCGACATCGTTTCCCCTTTACCGAAGAGTGAAAAGATGGGATTTGGCAAGAGCCTGAAGTGGCTGTAATTAGTCTAGGACATAGGCCATGGCATCGCGTAATGTTCAAGGACACTGAACCAGAGTGTAGGAAGTGAGCCGCTTCGTTGAAGAGCGATAGGATCGACTTGTTCGACATTGTTTCCCCTTCACCTGAGAGTGACAGGATGGGATTAACAAGAGCTCGGAGAGGCTATGATTGATCTATGAGGACCAGGGCATTGCTTAATATTTAGGAATACTGAACCGAAGTGCAAGGGATAGGTTGCTTTGCCAGAACGTGATAGGATCTGCCTATTTAATCGTTAAATTTGGATCGAGCCTAGCAAGGGTTCAGAGAGGCCGACAGCAATCTGGAGAGATCGTAGGATTTTATTACTGATTTCCAATGTGTCAAATGGATTTGGATAGTGGCTTCGAACAGCTATGGATTCGGCTAAGGACCCAAAGTGGTCCTGAATTTACATATGGACCCAGAGAGGTCTTGGATTTGGATATGGACCCAACGAGGTCTCGGATTTGGATTACAGGACCCGAAGGTATCCGAACCAGAATAAAATGATCCGAAGAAGTCGTGGATTTGGTCAATGGATTTGGAATGGATTCGAAATTAGATAATGACTCGGAACAGTCACGGATTGGGCTATCGGACTTGGATGGGATTGCTTGATGATGGATTGGATTATGGATCAAATGATACAGTTATGGATGGAATATGGGCTTTGGATATTCGATTTAAAGCTATTCAAAACGCTTCTTCCAATAGCAAGGCATGTTTTGGGGGGCAAAATGTTAACCCGCCTTTTGGCAAGGCCGTAGACAGGCGGATTTGACTCAAACGACCGCACGATTACCGAGACTAAAATACTATGAGTTTGATTCGATTGGATGGACGGACGATCAATGACGGATGATAAACATGGTTATGGGGATAGGATACGGCATAGATGATGGACAAAAAGCATGGTTTACTTGAAATATGGGTTTCGATGAAAGTCGAGTCGCTTTGGGTTGCTTGGAGTTTGCTTCGAGTCAGGCATGGGAATGCTTTGGGTTACTAAGTGATCGCATAAACTAGAGGGGTCGGTGCTGCTTGGGGTTGGCAGAGCCTTGGCTTCGGGTCGCCATCAACATATCTTTGGGTCGGCATAAAGTTTTCGGGTCGGCATCACATTGGGGTCGGCATGTTTGAAGGACTTCGGGTCAGCATAATTCCTACTTCGGGTCGGCATTGACATTAAGGGATCAGCAAAGTATGTGGTCGGCGTTTTGGAGAGAGGTCGGCATAGATGGTATTGCTTCGGGTCAGTGCTTACACGATTTCAGATCCGCATTAGGGAAATGGGATCGTCATGTTTTGGCAATTCAAGTGGATCAGCATTGTTAGTTCACTCCGGGTCGGCATGCTTGCTTCTTTGGGTCGGCATGCTTGTTTCTTCTGGTCGGAAATGAGAAAATGGTGAGATGGATCGGCATCATTCTACTTCGAGTCATGGTGCAGTTTACTCCGGGCCTTCTATGAATCTGCTTCTGGTCATCTTCGAGGCGACTCAATCAGCATGTTAACAATGTCGGATTGGCAGTAGGGAAGGATATGGGCTCAACTATGGTTCTAGTGAACCCGTATCAGTAAGGAAGGCCAGCAATTACGAGCCTATAAATAAAGCAGGCGGGGCTTCTAAAAAGGGTATTCTTATTTTGTTTCCTTTCATCTTCTACCTAAAGACTACTCTGCCATTATTATTTTAAAAACTCTGTATTGTAATCGTTATCAATTCTATGATTAATAAAAAGGAAATTTCTAGAGTGGACTTAGGCCAAATTTAGCCGAATCACTATAAATCTTATCTTATTATTGCTTTGTTGTTCTTCATATTTATATCCTCTTCATATATTCTCTTTGTGTTCTATGACTGTGAATTGGTGCTTTCATTTGCGATTGTGTGTTTGTTACCAATTTTGGCGCAAGCACGGTCCATCATGCATTGACTTCCGGCGTAGATTTTACATTTGGTCCGCTTTTACCATTACTATTTAGCGATGATAAATTTAGTCTGTCCATTTGTTATATGCCATAGCATACATCCCCTGTTGTTGAGGATCTTACCTAGTCCTGTCAGGGTTACCTTGCACCTATTCACATGGCGGCTGCTTCTCACCTCGGATGGACCATGGTAGTTCCTAACCAGGCCATTATGTTTACGTGTTTCATCCTGCAGTACAGGATCAGTACTTAGATTTGAGCCAGATATCCTACATTGATGTACACCGTATGCAGATGGGGATCAGACATACAGGATATGTTGAACATAGGCATAGCCTAGACTATCGTGATGGTGAGCTACATCAGCAGCAGATGCAACAACACGACTGCAGGCACAGCTGGAGGAAGAGCATAAGAGATTTTCTAACATGCAAATGTACTATGAGCATTTAGCCAGCCCGAGCGGCGGTGGAGAAGGTGATGATGAGAGACGTTGTCAACGTCATACACATCCATGTACAGATGGATGATCTTTTGTATTGTCTTTCATTTATGTTTCTATGTTCTTTCTACACGTATTCTTTTGTTCTGATGTATGATATACCATTGTATTTGGTTTATGTATCGATGTTATTATCAGTCATGTTTCTGCGTCGTTGGCGTTATTATCCATGTGCTGTGATATATGATATATCTATTGTATTCAGTTTATGCATTGACTTAATAATTTTTCATGTTTATGTGTTGTAGGCAACCGTATAAATATTTTCCCAAAAGTCTAGATAACCATAACCTAATAGTATAGACAAATACATTCCTTGGCAACAAGCATACCACTTTCTATAATTATCATAACCTTGCTATCTTCTTCTTATAATTACCTGTTTTCCATTTTCCGCTTCACTTCCTTATATATACATATAAGTTTACATCTACTTCTTCACAATCATCTACTCCATCTTCATCACTTTCCATATCTTTCTTACGTTCATTTACATCTCACACCGATGCTATCCTAGCCTTCTTCTATGGGCTATGATATAGAAGGCTACGTGCCTGCAGAAAGTCCATGCCCCGATGAGGATTGGCTTATCGAGTATCAAGAGAAGCACTATGAGGACATTCGAACCGAGTTCTTAGATCTTAGCCAACTAAGACTCAAGGAGGACATGCCGATCTGAGAGTCCAAACGTGCCGACCCAAATGACCTGAGTTATAACCCGAAGCAGGTTGATAAGTGACTCGAAGAAAACTGTCTCCCGACTCTAAGTAAAAACACGCCAACCCCAAGAATATTGCCGCGACCTCCTAATGCCAACCTGAGAAATACTTTAGCCGAACGAAAGAAAACAAGTTGCCGACCTGAAGCAAGCATAAATGTGCCGACCTGAGTTTCCATAGGTGATGAGCCGAAGCAACCTTACATCTAACCCAAAGCAAACTGCCTCCTATCTCCAAGTAAAAACATTCAAATCCCAAGAATGATGCCGACCCAACCTCCTAATGCCGACCCAAGAAATACTTTAGCCGACCGTTAAGAAAACAAGTTGCCGGCCCGAAGCAAGCATAAATGTGCCGACCCGAGTATCCTTAGGTGATGACCCGAAGAAATCTTACATCTGACCCTAAGAAAACTGCCTCTGACTCTAAGTAAATACTTGTCGACCTGGTTAATGTTGTCAATCCCTCCATTCTTGCCGACCCGAGAAAATTCACTTGTCGACCCGAAGTCCATAGCTCGCCGACCCGAAGTAAGCATTGATCCCTCTGAAACGCACCGATCCCAAGTGAACCGAAGTAGCCATTCAGGTGACCCAAAGTAATCTGCTCTAAAACCTGAAACAGACCCATATGCGGCTCGAACCAAACTCCAAATATCTCAAAATGACTCGATTTCTGTCGAAACTCATATTTCAAGTACCCCACGCTTTTGGTCCATCCACTATGTCGAATCTCGGCTTTATAACCATGTTCATCATCCATGATTGATTGTCTATCCGCCCAATCGGGTCAAAGCCATAGTATTCCAACATGACAACCGTGCAATCGATTGGGCTAAATCCACCTGTACGATTCCTTGCTAAAAGGTGGGTTACACTTTACTCATAGGCATAAGCAGACCTATGACAACTAGATAAACACGTGGACATACATCGTTCGTTGACATTGTACTCAATCAAATTGTCTAAAATAATTTACCAATAAATTGTATGCAGCATGAACAACAAAGTGTGTTTGATGATCTATAAAATACAGGGAGTCAAAAGTTATAGGGTCATTTGAAAAACATTGTCGCATTCTACCTCGGTTATAATTCTTCGATACCTCCTGCAAGCTCTAGTAATTGTAACAAATGTACTTATAGTATCCAAATTTCATCTTCTCTGCCTAAGTTCTGGATGGTTGTTGCAAGCTTCGTTTACGGTGATCCAAAAATCTTCATCGACCTCCTCTTCTGTGTGTCTTGTATCTGCCTGAATATAGGCTTTAATCACTACCAAAAAATCATGGGGAGTCTATATCTGATTTTCCATTTGGAATCCTATGAACCTCCCATGCCAATAGCTAGTGTATAAACGGTAATCATGGGGATTGCAATTGTATCGACGTGGAGTTAACCGAAACCAATCAGTGGCCTCCGCAAACGGACACTATTGTCATTATAGCCTCTGCAAACGTACATTGTAGCCATTACTGTCATGTCCTTTCCAACACTGTAGCCATTATGGCTTCTGCAAATGTACACTATACCTATTACCGTCATTCATTTCGAACAATATAGCCATAGTGTAGCCAATATGGCCTCTACAAACATACACTATAGCCATTACTTTCATGTCATTTTTAACATTGTAGCTACACTGTTGCCAGTGTGGCCTTTGAAAATTACACTTATATTTAACATTCCATACTGTAGCCATATTGTCAATGTATTTTGTATTCCATATCCCAATATCGTAGCCATACTGTCATTGTATTTGTATTCAATATCCCAACATTGTAGCCATACTATCATTGTATTTTGTATTTTATATCTCTTTGCAATAGCATACTGTCATTATAGCCTGCATTCCATATCTCTTTGTTGTAGCCACACAATCATTGTATTTTGTATTCCATTTCTCTTTATTGTAGCCATACTGTCATTATAGCATGTACTCCATATCTCTTTGCTGTAGCCATACTGTTACTTTATTTTGTATTCCATATCCTAACAATGTAGCTATACTGTCATTGTATTTTTATTCTATTTCTATTGCCTCCTATACTTTTATATACTTGCATTCCGTTATACTCCAACACACCATTGCAGAAAACTAAAACAAACTAATAACTCAAATTACTTACTGCTCGACAACTATGGATTCTAAACTATACTACCAGACTACCAGTACAACGAAGACATGAACCAAAGTTATGACAATGAACAAGAAATAGATGATGAAATGGTAGAGTTTCAAATACAAAAAGCAGCAGTAGGATATTCTTACCTTTTTTGGTAAAGGATCTACCAACAACCATCATGGTAGTATACCAGGACAGATTGACTGACGATATAAGAGGGACTATAAGGATGGACATGAAAGGCTAATTAGGTACTACTTTATTGATAATCCAACCTACGATATAAATTTGTTCCGCCGTCGATTTCGGATGGGCTCGGATGTTCTCTAAAATTTATCTTAAACTTCATGAAAACTACCAATATTTCACTTATAGACTAAATGGAACACTAGAACCTGGCCATTCTCCCCACATCGAAATCTCAACTACTTTACATATATTAAGCTATGGAATAGCTGGTGATCATATGGATGAATATTTAAAAATCACATCATCAACATCAATAGAGTGAATGAAGGAATTCTGTAAAACAGTTATAAAAAAGTTTGACAAGGAATACTTACGAACACGGGGACCGAATGATGCAAACAGAATACTAGCCAGAGGAGAAACTAGAGGTTTTCCAGGCATGCTTGGAAGTTTGGATTGCATGCATTGGGAAAAAGAAAAACTGTCCAACAGGTTGGAAAGGAAGGTTCACAGGACATAAAAAGGTGCCAACAATGATCCTTAAAGCGGTTGTAACCGATGATATATGGGTTTGGCATACTTTCTTTGGAGTACCAGGTTCGTTAAACAATATAAATGTTTTAAAATAGTAATACTTTTCTCTGAACAACCTAACGGAGTTTCAACGGATATTTCATATGAAGTTGGTAATGTCGAGAATCAAACTGGGTATTACCTAGTCGATGGAATTTACCCACAGTGGAGAACTTTAATACTAGGCTTTAGAATACCAACAAATGACAAAGAGTGCTATTTCATTGAAAAATTGGTAGGCTATAGAAGGTAAATCGAATGTACATTCGATGTCTTACAAGCAAGGTATTAGATTTTATGAAATCCTTCTTGATTTCATGAGGCTAGAGTTCCATCTAAAATTATGTATGCTTGTATAATAATTCATAATATAATTGTAGAGTCCGAAAGAGGTGGGTATAAAAATCAAAAGATTAATTACCCGAACATGTTTGAGGGTTCTAACAAAAGATCCGATAGAAACATAAACTCAATGGAGGAATATGTTGCCACGGTACAACATATTGAAGATCAAGTTGCGTACTTCCAATTGCATGAACAGCTGGTGGACCATTTGTAGGCACACAGAGGAAGGAATAGTAGGAATCCTTAATCATGTTTATAGCAGCTGTTTCTGCAATATTACTAGTTTGTTTTATGTTTGCTAGTTTTTTTACTGTATTATGTTTTAAGGTTTGTATGTTGACCATTTCATAATATTATTATGGAACTTGTTTAATAAAGTGATGTATGATCTTAGTTCAAAATACAGAATGGTACGATAAAATTATATCAAGTACAAAAAAATACACACATAAACCAACTAAAATTTAGAGATACTACAGAGATACAACACAAATACACACCAACTATTACAATGCAACCGCGCATCCAAAACTCATCCCTATACGTGCCACTTCCGCTTCCTCTTTCGCTTCCACTATCTCTAACTTTATTATAAGTTTCCAACTGCTCGGTTATTAGTTCTTGCTATAAAGGAGAAAGCTTACTGAAATCACAAGCCATTAGTTTGATATAATTATTCTCTCACATCAAAGCTTTCTGCTCCTCATGGGCTCGTCTCTTGAACTCACGATCGTCCATGATAGCCTTGTGAAACTCCATTTTCGTTACGAGTTCTTTATGCTGAAAAGTTGGCTCTACGCTCTCTTGTTCCTCTAGCGGACGTCTATAAAGTTCCTAAAAATTGAAACTTCTACATTGCACTGCTCCAACTGAATTGTCTTGTTTCTACCAAGAGATTGTCCGTCATTGCTTCCATATAATGGAGATGTGAACTTAGATTGCTTTCTGGACTTGAATTAAAGTACTTCATTCTTCGGGCTTTATTTTGTTGCTTGAACATGAAGTTGTTAGGATCCTTTCATTTTGGTAAACTAGAGAGAAGCTCAAAGCACTCTTGCAATTTGAATGGTATATCGTACTATAGTTGATAGGTCTTACACGATTGTTCAAACTGTATAACAAATCCAAAGTGTATGAATATACAAAACTAGTCAAACACATTACAATATCAAATAAAATTTAAAAAATATTTTACTTACAATGTTGTAAGGAGCGGCACCGCTTTGCTGCCTATTCTGCAATTTCGTGAGCATTGCCAAATAATTTTGGCATGCGGAGTTCATAACCTGATAACCTCCTCATAGTGATCCCCATGTTCTCTTTAATGGTTCTAAGGTGTTGTAAAAATATGCAACCCAAAATTTCCGGCCTTTCATATTATTTCCAGACATATTATCTTGCGATATGCTTGTCCATGATTTAGCAAGTGAAATATACTGCTTAGAAGTAAACTTAACATTCGTTTTTCCATCGTCAACTGCTATTCCTTCCTCTTCGATTTTCCTTGTCAATGTCTTCTATGCCAACTTCTGTCTCTGTTGCAACTAAATCTCTACGTCGTCTGCCAAAAATGCCACTTAAGGATTTCCACTTCTTCTTCTTCTTCTTGTTATATTCCAGGATCGGGGGCGCAAGCATCTTTTTAGTGGCTTCTTTATTGCATTCTTATGTTTATTGCATCTGCCTCTTGCTTTCCGTCTTCCTTACTAATAAGAAATTTTTTCAACATCCTCAATGCTAAGTGGAATGTAATTAGGCTCAAACGAAACCAAGCTGTTGAAAATATTCTATGCTTTAAAAGCATCCCTTTCGACCAGATGGACTAAGTCGAAAAGGTTTTGGATAATTGCTTTACCTTTCATCCAAGTTGACATAATCGAAAGGATCAATAGAGCCATCCCAACCTTTTGACTTGGTTGACTTAGTCAAATCGCTTCAAGGATTTTGTTTTAAGGAAGTAGATTTGATTGAGTCCTTTCCTTTGAGTGGATTGAAAGTAATTGGTCATCCTAGCTTTTCATTCCTTTCGACCATGTCGAAAGGTAAAATTATGACCCTTCTGATTGTGACAAAAGGGATGCATAATTTATTAGTATGACATAGCTACTTTCAACCTCATGGTTTCATTACTTTTGTTATAGAACCCCTTTGAAAGGGTGGCAGGTGTCACTAAGGATGGACCCCCTTTGAATGAGTTCCTCTCTAATGAACTGTTAGTCAATTATAAACCAAGATTTCCTTCGAAACGCCCCTTTTCGATTATGATGAAAGGGGTTTCAATCTTTGGAAACCATTCTAGCTTATAACTGCCTCAGATTCATTTTTATTTTCTTGTATAAGATTGACCTGGGTATTTCGAAGTATCATAATTCATCATGGTCGAAACCCCATAACCGTCTTGTATGATTGATTTCACCCAAGAGGAGGGGGGAGGGTAAATAGGGTGATACTATCAATTATAAAAATATATTGCAGAAGTATATAAAATAATTGTAGCATTGATAATAGCAGAATAATAGCAACACAGATAATAGCAGAAAATTAAAAAGAAAAAAATAAAACACACGGATTTACCCAACTTCGGCAAAACCCTGCCTACGTGTTGCCCCCAAGGTTTCTAATAGAAATTAAGTAGTCAGATGCTTTTATACGTAAACTCACGACACCCGCTATTGACTTACTAAACTCTACGCTCAAAACCCTGTCACAACTCAGCCACTGAGTTGCGAATTCTCGAACCATACCACCGTAGTTCGTCCCCTTGTCACACGACTAGAATTTACAAACGTTTAAAAGAAAATTACAAATTAAAAAACAATTTAAAAATCAAAACCCTAATTATAAAAATAAAGCCCAATTGACAGTTTATGGTAGCCGGTCCAAATTAAATAAGAAATCCCCCTTTTCTTTTTTATTCCTTCACGTTAAAAATGGCTGCTTTCTCTTTTATACTCGTTCGTCCAAATTTATAAACTAGAGCTTTTGAAAAATGAGGTGCCGCTTGATATTACAGTGACGAAATAGTCTTCAATTCAATCCCTCTGCTGATTGTTGCTTGTGGCAGTTTCAGTTCGTCCAGATTGAATAATGTTTTGAATTGGTAAGTTTGTCCTCTTTTTGATCTATATTACACTGGACTTTGATTCGATTCGAATGGTTTATTCTTCTCTGTTGTTACTTGAACTCGAATGATTTTTAGGCCAATGATGACTTTGGGTTTTATAGGGTTCAATTTCCTTAATTTTGGTTCGAATATGTTATTTAAATTCGTCACTTGCTATGCTTTTGGCCACTGATTTTCAAATGATTGCTTGTGATTTATCCTGACCTTTTCAATATGTATATTTTTAAGTTGCACTTGCTTGGTCACCATGGCTCTAACTTTCGTATGTGATAATCTAGACTTTGGCTTTTGATTCCGTTCTTTATGCTGTTGACTTTGGCCACTTTGAATTGATTTCTACTATGACTTTGCATATTGATTTGTTCAATTCGAACTTGTTATTTGGAGATAATTCTTGCGACTTTGCTGACTGATTTGTTGCTGGTAGCCAGACTTGTTTCACTTGATATCTGTATCATCATATATGTACATATATACATATGTATGTGTGTATGTATGTGTTTATTGAAATTCACTGCACTTGTATCAGTCCATTTTCCTTGTTGCTTTGTGCTTAAAGTCTGTAGTCACCTAAGTTTCGTATGGTTCGAGCCATTGCATATGAACTTGAATTGTTTTCTATTTTTACCAGGTCTGGTTATCTCAAGCATATTTGTGTTGTACTGATTTGTTTCTCTTGAGTCTCCATGCATTTGCTATGTCTTAATCGTCTTGAATTGTTTGTGTCATCACTGTTCATCCATGCTTATGGTTCTATTGGTCATTGTTAAACTTCATGTATGTTTGGTTGCCTGGTCTAGTTGCTGTTTTCTTGTATCCGCACATCTTAATTGTATTGTATTCTTCATGAGCATTGTTCCGTTTACTATTCTACATGCTTGCTTGTACTGCATGATCTCGACTGGTTGAAATTAGTGGCCTTCATTGTTGAGGCTACACTTTTACATGATTTTGTTCTCGAGTCATGTATCATGTGTAGTTCATGTGTACTTAATTCTTATATAATTTTTGGATCACCATTCACTGTTTCGTTTTCACTTGGTTGGTCTGCACTTCAGTCAAGTAGTTTGTTGAATTGTTTGGTTGAGTGTTCTTTCTTGACTGCTCATTGTTGTAGCATATATACATGCATACATTACTGATTTGGTGTTCAATTTATAGCTTGGTTGACGCTGTTGTCTTTGATCATAGCATTCATGTATACATTTGGATTGCACCTGTGTCTAATCTAGCTTATAACTCGACTTTGACTAGCTTAAAGCTTGGGTTTGACCTTGTGCTAATATCGTGACTTTATTTGTATTTCACTGAGTTGAACCAGGCTTCTGAGTGGGTTTGACCTTGTGCTCACCTGCCCCTGCAGATTTATCAAATGTATATTGGTGTGCACGGCCTTATGGCATGTACAGTGATACATTATGCATGTCACAAGCTGTTCGTGTATGATGAATTCAAATTTAAATAATGATGAGCAACCTAAATAACTGAGGCAAATAATATTTTCAAAACACATTTTATTTTACATGGTAGAAAATATTTCTTTTTCAATTTTACTACGTTAGTGTTTACTTTTTAGATAACTCAGATGCTGGATCCATGCTGGAATACCGTTGAAGATCAAATTCGAGTGAATGTGTGAAATGTAGTGAGGTGCAATGAATGAATAGTGAAAAATGTTATGTGATTGAAATTGTAATGCAATTGAAATTATGTATATATAGTGAGAGCTCAAATTGTACTATTCAAAATTGTAATAAAATATTTGTTTGAATAAAATATATGTTTGAACTTAAATTCGGTATTACTTACTTTATTCAGTAAATATTTATTTAGTTCCATGAAAACAAAATAGTACATTAACAAATACATTTAAATGAATATATAAATGCTTATTATCATCAAATAAAAATCATATACTAGCATATTCAACAATCTCCCCCTTTTGATGATAACAAAACATATATTTATGCTTTTGAGTTTATTAAATGTTTCTGATCATTGATAGACTCTATTTGCTCCCTTTATTTGAATGCTCCCTCGCTACAACAAAACTCCCCCTTCATATATGCATGAGAATAATTAAAAAAAGGCAGATGAACCTAGATGCATATAGAAAATACAAAATAAAACATTTGACCTTTATATTCCAAAATCATAACTTTTCTCTCCCACTTTTGTTATCAGCAAAAGAGTAACAATGCTAGAAGATTAGAGACAAAGTGATAGACATTAATACAACATTAATACCAGATTGAGTATAAATATTAAATTTCAATAAAAAATCGAACAAAAATCATAAATATTCTGTTTGACACATATTCCACTTTAGAATGATAGGGGTGATGTCGGTATACAAAACCGTATAGTTGTGTCTATTTGTGGTATATTTACATCAGGAGTTTGAATATATACTAACCATGCATAACCATTTGGACTTTTAAATGACATTAGTAGTATTCCAAATTTTTATAAAAAAGGAATTCAAGTATCTTCTAACCAACATAATCTTGAGGACTTTTAAATGGGATTAGAGTCAACTTATCTATTTAATTAATCAATTTTGATATGCGTTCCATACATGCATAACCGTGAGGACTTTTAAATGAGCATGAAAGCACATAACTAAAAATTCCAAGTAATTCATCCATGCATAACCGTGAGGACTTTTAAATGATAATGAATACTTTGGATGTTTTTATTGCTAAAAATATAATAAATTGAAAAACGAATGATTTCCGGTTTAAAATAACACATACTGACATATTATATTGGATTTTGATGAGTAGTGGTCGATAAAGATATGACAGAAATAACACGGTCATGGAATTTTTACCAACAAAAAGTTTTTATAACTCTTGTTTAAATATCTAAAGAAATTCACTAAATATACTGTCTCAAGTTATAATATATGATCAATATTAACACTCATCACTTTTTCAGTAACTATTTATCTTTTTGATAATCAGTAGGGAGTTAGATTAGTTAAGGTAGTCATTTAAGATCAAATTCAAAAATAATCAAATTTTCTAATACGACTAATCTGAAACAAGGTCAACAAAAACTATTTTCTGAAAGGGGTTTTATAAAAGAAAATGTCTGCTAATTTAAAAATTATTTGAAATGAAAAATATGCAGATTTTTTCTTTGAAAAATAATGCAACTATCGAATGTCTCAACATAAATCACGTTCCACTAGTAATTTTTTTATCAACTAGATTATCAGTGTTAACTGCATTCGAATTTCTCTTTAACTCAAGATTATTATTAGTTGGATGTTATAGACCAGATTGTGGAGTTGCAACAATTCCATGAAATCCTTTTTACAACTTTTAAATGTAATTCTTTTGGGTTTTAATTGAAGTCGTGCCATTAAACAAAACCGTGAATATAGAGTCAGTAGTAACATAACCAAATGTATTATCATCAATTAATAAAACACCATCATTATTCCAAACAATTTTATGTTAAATTGTTCAAAGACTCTTGAGGCACTTATAGTGTTCTCGGTGTAAAAAAATATAATTGGCGAACAATTTTGAATAAGTCAGAATCAAGATCAACATTCATTTCTTTATCACATAACTGTCTGATTTAAATTCAAATCATGGTGCAGATTATCACGTTTAATATATCGTTCAAGATAGATGTACCGTTACCTATTTTACCCTTACGATAATTTTTCATTGTTGTTTATTATGATTCTGCCACTTTTATACTCGGCTAAGGAACTTTGATTTGTTGCCCATTGTGTGCCTGGAACAGCTAGAATCCAAGTAACACTGTTGTTGTCCTTAGCCTGCTATAACACCTACACGAGAAAAGATTTTTGTGACCTGTTTGTTTTTATAGGTCCATGGTTGTTAGTGGCAAATGATTCTGAAAAATATGTTTGTGTAGACCCAAAAGTATTTATAATTGTTCCTTTTGGCACCCAGATTTGTTTGACTGTAAGAGATTTTATATTCGTGCCTTTTGAAACCCAAATCGGAATGGTTTTAACGTGTTTGGGTCTATACCAACAAATATTGTGATTATGTCCAGTTTTTCCATAAATTATGCACTTGAATTTACTTGATTAATTTCGCTACCAACATGTTTAGATTGAGTACACCCAAGTCCGTGTGTATCAATATTGACTATTTGTTTTCCTATTAGCATGTTTAGTGATTTTTCTCCTCTGGAGAATTTTCCTAAAGTTGTTGACAGTTGTTGTACTTTTGTTTTGAGTGATTAGTTTTCGCTCAACAATTGAGTGCACTTTCTAATAGAATTTTCTCTTCTATTGTTTTCACTCACTTTCAAAATAAGAATTTCATTTTCAAGTGATTTTAATTTAATTTCTGATTTTTTAATTTCTTCTTCAAATGATGGACACTTATTACAATTGGGGCTCTTAGTTTGATAGTTTTTAACCAATTGATCAAGTTGCTTATTTAATTCTATCAAACTATCTCTTTATGATTCAATTTTAGTGTACTTTTCCCTAAGTCGTTCAAAACAGCCATGTACTTTGTGGAAATATATAAGTAATTCTGAATGAGTGAGTTTTGATACCTCGCTTGGCTCATCATCATCGGTATCAATTATATCACCTCGGAGACACAGATCTATTTTTTCACCCTCACTGCTAGTGCTTTTATAATCATCATCACTTTTATTCCAGGTGGCTCCAAAACTTCTCCTTTTTGACTTCTTTTCTTGACCTAGTCGATTTCGAAGACAATTGGACTTGATGTGGCCAAGTTTATTGCACTTGTTAAAGATGATCTCCTGCTCTTCTGGGTTGTCTAGTACTTTGACTATTCTTCTTTTTAGTTGTTGATTTGGAGCTGAATTTGCGTATCTACGATTCCACCTTTTTAATTTCTTTATTATCAGTGCCAATTCAACTACTCCATCATCGTCGTCGTCATCTTCACTTTCAGCTGTTCCTCTAAGAGCTATTGATTTCTTTCGCGTATCACCTCCTTCGTGTTCTTCTTTGAATTTCATTTCTAGCTTATAAGTGGTGAGATTTTCGATTAATTCTTCAATTTTGATTTGTTTCAAATCCTTCGATTCTTGAACAGTTGTGACTTTTGCTTCAAAATTCCATGGATTGACTCTGAAGATTTTTCGGACTATTTCCAACTCTGTGTATGATTTTCCAAGAGCTATTGATTTGTATACAATATTGAAAAGTCATATGTACATCTCTTTGATATTTTCTTCCTTGGCCATTGTGAAATTCTCGTATTCACTACTAAGCATGGCAACGTGAGATTCTTTGACTAGAGATGTTCCTTCGTGAGTCACTTCTAGTGTGTGCCATATTTCCTAGGCAGTTAGAAAATGTGAGACACGATTAAATTCAATTTGATCCAATGAACAAATAATAGAATTCATAGATTTAGCATTAGCATTCTGTAATTTATTTTCTAGATCTGTCCATTGATCCATCGGTTTTCCTATCTTCTGGTTATCTACCACTACGGTTGGTGTCCTATATCCTGTCTCAACTATATTCCAAGCATCAATGGATTTCAAAAAAAATTTCATTCTATTTTTCCAGTAAGCATATTCACCATTGAACATTGGTGGTCTAACTACATACTGACCCTTAGCAAAAGCATTATTAAAAGAAGCTATTTTATAAATTCAAAATTTTAAAGAAAAAACTGGTTTTTGAAAAATCAAAATTTTAAAATAAAAATTGACTTTTGCTCCTAGCTCTGATACCACTTGTGGGATCGATATCACCCTAGAGAGGGGGGTGAATAGGGTGATACTATTAATTACAAAAATTTATTACGGAAGTTTATAAAATAATTGCAGCACTGATAATAGAAGAATAATAGCAGCAAGATAATAGCAGAAAATTAAAAGCAGAAAATAGAACACACATATTTACCTAGCTTCGGCAAAACCCTGCTTATGTGCTTCCCCCAAGATTTCTACTAGAAATTAAGTAGTCAGACACTTACACATGTAAACTCGTGAAATCCACTATCGACTAACCTAACTCTATGCTCAAAACCCTGCCACAACTCAACCACCGAGTTGCGAATTCTTGAACTACACCATCGTAGTTCATCCCCTAGTCACAGGACTAAACTTTACAAATGTTTAAAAGAAAATTACCAATTTAAAAAAAATTTAAAAATCAAAATCCTAATTTTAAAAATAAAGCCCAATTGATATTTATGGTAGTTGGCCAAAATTAAATAAGAAATCCCAAATTTCTCTTTTATTCCTTCGGCCTTCTTTCCTTCGCGTTAAAAATGGTTACTTTCTCTTTATACCCGTTCATCCAAATTTATAAACTTGGGCTTTGAAAAACGAGGCGCCGTGTGATATTGCAATGACGAAATACTCTTCGATCTAATCCCTCTACTGATTGTTGCTTGCGGCAGCTTCAATTCGTCGAGACTGGATGGTGTTTTGAATCGGTTCTCTTTTTGATTTATATTACACTCGACTTTGATTCGAGTTGAATGGTCTATTCTTCTTTGTTGTTACTCGAACTCGAATGATTTTTAGGCCAATGATAATCTAGACTTTGGCTTTTGATTCCGTTCTTTATGCTGTTGACTTCAGACACTTTGAATTGATTTCTACTGTGACATTGCATTTCGATTTATTCAATTCGAACTTGTTATTTGGAGATAATTCTTGCGACTTTGCAGACCGATTTGTTGCTGGTAGCGGACTTGTTTCACTTGATATCTATATCATCATATATGTACATATATACATATGTATGTATGTATGTATGTTAATACCGATCTAAACGGCTACTCAAGCACCTAAGGGAAACAACCTAACGACTTGACAACCTAAAGGACTAAGCGACTCATTGGTCCAATGACCTACAACTTAACAGGCTAAAAGCTCTAGTGATTCTACAGGTTGAAGGCCTACGACCTAACGACCTAGCTATCAACACAGGGCAACAGTATATCGCAACAGAGAAATGCAGCGACCTAGCGACTTAATGATCTAAGCGACCTAGCAACCTAATGAACTACGCGACCTAGCGAGCTAACGACCTAGCAAGTTTACGACCTAGCGGACCACAAGCTTCATATCCTTATGTCGCTTAGTACTAGGTCGAACCTGCACTAGATCGCTGCTGCTCCTAAACCCAGCCTAGGTCGCTCCACCGGGTTTTTCGACATGACTAGGTCGCCTACCATCCTCCCATAGGTCGCTATGACCTACTAACTCGCTCGGTTGACCTAGTGAAACTCTGTTAAGCCGTAAACCATGTTCTCTAGGTCGCTCACGACCTACGACCTATCCTTAGGTCGCTGACGACCTACAACTTGTCCAGATTTCTCCCTATAAATACCTCACCTACTCCAACTGAAAAAGGACTTTTGGGCTCATTTCGGGGACGCCTATACTCTGCTGATTTCTCGACTCACCCGACACTTCAAACATGAAAGACATTTCAACGAACTTCAAGGAGAGATCTAATACGTTCAACATGAATTTGAAGAATTCTCCTACATCGGAGTTCTAGCTATTTGTCTATGTGGTGTTGTAATCAGAGATTGTTGTATAAGTTGTAATTGAATCAGCAATAAAGGAGATTAAAGTGGACATAGGCTTAACTTGAAGTCGAACCACTATAAAACTGTTGTCTCTTTACTGTTTTTTCTATGACTTTTCTACTTACTTCTAATTCCCGTATTGACGGGTGGTGCTTTCACTTTATCTCCACTTACACCGGGGTGTTAGCGTTCAATTTTAGCGTTAACATTTTTGGTGCTTTCACTGAGAACATCGAACTCAGGGTGTTTTCTTCATTGCTTCGCAAAAGTTTGTTGAAAGAATCTCTCTCAAAACCAGAAGTCTATCAGAGATTATGGCTCCTGAAAGAAAGCGCAGATCTACTAGACCCGGTGATGTCCATGAAAATACTGCCATTTCTCCTTCGTCAAGTCAAGCAGCTCCAAGTGCTGGAATTACACGGGCAGAGTTGGATGCTGCAGTGTCTGGGTTATATCAGCAGATGGAAGCCCAGAACGCTTTAATGCTTGATAGGTTGAGTGCTTTGCTCGGAGCTAACCGTCAACTAGTGAGTAATGAAGAAAACTTTGCAGATGATGTTCATAATCCTGAGGAGAGGAATATTCCGCAAAAGGCATCTAGCCCCGCTGAAGAGGCACCTCCCCAGGCTAGAGGATCAAGGCCACAGCCGACTCTCCGCGAACGTTTGTCCAGGCAAACTTCCGAGGAAATGGCTGAAGTATGTCCCGCAGAGCCTCTGAATGACGAGGAATATCTCTCAGGAATGGTTCGACAGATTATGAAAGAAAGTACGCAAAGGGAAGAAGATGAAAAGGATTGGGGGTTCGCTCCAAGAAAAACTCCGTTCACTGAAAGGATTCTGAAGGCGAATTCCTAAGGATATACTTGGAAGGAGTGGCTCTACTCTGGTTCAAAAATCTACCGGTCCAGTCTGTAGACCAGTTCTCCGATTTAACTCGAAAGTTTAAAGAACAATTCAGGTTGTATGCTTCAAAAGCAAAGGACATAATGCACTGTCCAGCCTGGAACAGAATCCCAGAGAATCTATTAGATCTTTCTTAAACCGCTTCAACATAGCCTTGGCTAAAGTCGACAATGCAGAGCCACGAATGGTCTTGACCTACTTAAAGAGGGCTATCGACAAATTGAGTGAGTTTGGGAAATGATTGAAGATGAAGGAACCAAACTAGCTTGAGAAATTCTACAAGAAAGCTGACGAGTTCATGCGCTTGGAAAGACTTCCTGTGTCGGCGCAAGTGGCATTGACAGAGGTTAAGAATAACACTGTTGCTCCTACCAAAAAGAAATCCGGAAGTTAAAAGAGGGAGAATAACAGTGGGAGGAAGCAGAAGGATTTGAAGAAACCTCGCTTCTCAAAGCCTTCAGATTTCTCTCCTTTAAATGATACTCCGGAGAATATCTTTTTCGCTACCAAAGATACCGTGGAATATCCTAAACCACCTATGATAAAGCTTGGGAAAAAGGCTGTTCAAAGTGGTGGATTTTGTCGGTTTTATAATCAACTCGGTCATGGTACTAACGAATGTCGCCTTTTGAAAAGTTTGATTAAAGAATTGCTGAGAGAGAACAAGCTGCAACAATATATTAAGAGAAATAGGAACAACCCAACTTCCTGCTCATCCATCTGGCTCGGGTGAGAGGACTACCACACATGAATCAGAGAGGCTTGTTATTAATGTGATCACGGGAGGTCCTCACCCGGCAGGCAAAAGCTGAGGTGAGATGGAAAGATATGCTCGTGCTTTGAGATACGCCCCAGCAGAAGAAAATGTTTTTGTGTTGGAAGACGCTGCACCTCTGAAGCAGCAAAGAACTTTTAATGATGATATTGTGTTCAGGGCCAGGGACTCTATGGGTGTTGAAGCTCCTACCATGGATCCCTTTGTCATCTCTGCAGGCATCGGGCCTGCTATTATAAGAAGGGCTTGTTGATTGTGGCGCCTCTTGTAATATCCTCTTCAAAAAGACATTCGATCAAATGAAGATTCCTATGGCTGATGTTTAGGCTTCATCGCAGAAAATTGCTGGGTTCACTGGGGAACCAAAGCAGCCAATTGGAATTACTGACTTATTCGTTGAACTTGGAGAGGCATAGAAAAAGGTGGTTCAAAAGCAGACTTTTGTGATTGTTGACGGATTTTCTGCTTACAATGCCTTCCTAGGCCGGCCAACTCTTGCCGCATTCAAGGCAATTCTCGCTCCGTGGTGCCTTACTATGAAGTTCCCCACAGATAACGACGTCGGTGTTATTAAAGAAGACCAGAATGCTGGACGAGAATGTTATCTAATAGAGTTGCGGGAAGAAAGGAAGAGAGAGATGGGAAAGGATGCGGCAGCTCCACTCCGCATCAAAGAACCAACCTTGTAGCAATTACAGGGTGGACCCTGCACTGGCGAGCATAGTGGAGCACGAAAAGAAATGGATCCCAGAAAAGCCAGTACAGGGGAGAATAGAGTGGTGCCAGTGGAAGTGACGGTGCCAGTACCTGTTGATCCGAAAGACCCAAACAAGGTGCTAAATGTGGGTTCGCAACTTAGTGTGAAGTTTCAGAATATTTTGATATCATTTTTGAAAGCAAATCTGGATGTATTCGCTTGGAGTCATGCCGATATGTGTGGAATATCTCCAGAAATTGCGATACACACTCTGAATATTGATCCGAAATTTACACCTGTAAAGCAGAAAAGATGAACCCAGGGTCCAGAAAGGTCAGCAGCATTGAAAAAAGAAGTAGAACGGCTCATGGAGAATGGCTTCATCAGAGTGTCCACTTATCCGAATTGGGTTTCTAATCCGGTGCTGGTTAAAAAAGCAAATGGAAAGTGGAGAGTTTGCATCGATTTTTCAGATTTAAACAAAGCCTACCCCAAAGACTACTTCTCGTTACCCAGGATTGATCAGTTGGTGGATGGAACAGCCGGGCATGAATAGTTGTCTTTCATGGATGCTTACTCCGGATATAACCAGATCATGATGCATGAGCCAGATCAGGAGTACACGAGCTTCATCACCGATGTCGATCTTCACTGCTACAGAGTCATGCCCTTTGGACTGAAGAATGCGGGGGCAACATACCAAAGACTTGTTAATGCTATGTTCAAACCACAGATTGGCAAAACTATGGAAGTTTACGTTGATGATATGTTGGTGAAATCAAAGAAGGCAGTGGACCGTATGGATCACTTGGTAGAAATGTTCGCAGTCCACCGAAAGTATGAAATGAAACTTAATCCTTTGAAATGTTCATTCGGGGTAGAGTTCGAGAAATTCTTGGGTTTCATTGTGAGTGCTAGGGGCATTGAAGCTAATCCTGCTCAAATCACTACTCTGAGAGAAGTCAAAGCCCCTAGGACAAAGAAGTAAATGCAGAGCCTCAACGGGAAAGTTGCTGCTTTGAGTCAGTTTATTTCCAAGGCCATGGATAAATGCATTCCATTCTTTGACGCTCTAAAGAAAGGAAGGAAAAAATTTGAATGGACTCCGGAATGTCAGAAAGCTTTCGATGAACTAATTCGTCATATGGAAGTGCCTCCAATACTTTCTAAGCCTAGCAGCGGTGAAGATCTTTTCATATATTTAGCAGTTTCGTCTCATTCTCTTGGTGCAACATTAGTACGGGAAGATGCAAAAGTTCAACGCCTGGTCTACTACATCAGCAAGAGATTCACTGGGGCAGAGATGAATTATTCAAAGCTAGAAAAACTCGCTTATTGCCTACTGATGGCTTCCAGAAAGTTGAGGCCATAATTTCAAGCTCATCCTATCGAAGTCCTCACTGACCAGCCTCTAAAGCAAGTCCTATTTCACCCTGAGACTTCGGGTCGTCTGCTGAAATGGAATATTGAACTCAACCAATATGATATAACTTACCATCCCCGAAGAGCAATCAGTGGACAAGCTTTAGCAGATTTCATTGCAGAATACAAAGATAAAGGTAACAACGAGGAAGAAGTTACTGATGACATCCCGACCTGATGGAAATTATATGTTGATGGCGCAAGAAACGACTATTGTTCTGGAGCCGGGGTTGTACTTGAAACCCCCGAAGGGCGATCATTGTGCTACGCATTGAGATTGGAATTTCCTTCGACAAATAACGAAGCAGAAAATGAAGCTCTTATTGCCGGCTTGAAGATTGCTAAAGAAATGAATATCAGAGTGTTGCAGATCTTTAGTGATTCTCAGCTTATTGTATGCCAAGTCAAGAAAGAGTTTCAAACTAAAGGAGGAAATCTGCCTGCTTACTTGTCAAGGGCCTAGGAACTTCTCGATGATTTCGATCATTATACGATAATCCATATACCCCGGGAAGAAAACATAAAGGCAAATTCTCTCGCAAAGTATTCAAGCACTGGCGAAGCTCAATTACTGGGATTGGTTCCTGTAGAAGTCTTGTCGGCCCCAAGTATTGATGAAATGGAAATTGACTGGATCATGGCTGTTTCTCAAGAGCAGGAGTCGTGGATGACTCCAATCAAGGAATATCTACTTAATGGCTCCCTTCCAGAAAATTCAAAGGAGCGTCAGAAGCTGTTAAGAAGTCTCAAGATATGTAATTCAAGACGGTCAGTTGTACAGACGGGGATTCTCAATGCCATTACTCCGATGTGTAACCAAGGAAGAGGCTAAGACAATTTTAGCTGAAGTGCATGGAGAAGAGTGTGGGGATCATTCAGGTGGTCAAACTCTAGCAAAGAAAATTCTCCGCTATGGGTATTTTTGGCCAGACATTAATCGTGATGCTGCTAGCTACGCCCGAAAGTGTGACCGATGCCAGAGATTTGCAAAAATCCCAAGAACACCTTCCACCGAGCTAACGCAGATGGTCAGTCCATGGCCATTTGCCATTTGGGGAATAGATCTCATCGGGCCTTTACCAACTGCTAAGTCCGGAATCAGATATGCTATTGTTGCTGTTGATTATTTCACTAAATGGGCTGAATCTGACCATTAGCTACTATTACCTCTAAAAAGATAATAAACTTTGTGACTAAGAATATCATTTGCAGGTATGGTGTGCCTCAAAAGATAATCACAGACAATGGTACCCAATTCGAAAGCGAAGAGTTCCAGGATTTTTGCAAGCAATTCAAGATCCAAAAAAGCTTCTCAGCAGTGGCTCATCCGCAGGCAAACGGGCAAGTGGAAGCAGTAAACAAAATTATCAAGTCAACCATCAAAAAACAGCTGGAAAAAGCAAAAGGTGGTTGGGTCGATAAGCTGCCACTAGCACTATGGGCATACATAACTACCCACAAAACTACGACTGGGCACAACGAATCGTTGTAGAAAATCCTTATTTCGTATCTTCATCGGTTTCTTATCAGCTTTTTGATCTAAACTCTAATGAATTTGAAAATTTAAATTAAATAAATTGGGAATTTTAAATTAAGTTAAATTGGTTAATAAATGTAAGGATAAATTTGAATTGTATCCATAAAACGATAACGGTTAAAACCAAATTTGAAATTCTATTGTAATTTCTTGTGTATATCAAAGCCCGAAGTGGGACAAATTGATATATATTTTGGGATGTTCTGACCCGAATTTGGAATTCATATCCAGTTTTTGAGAAATTGTGGAAGATTGAATCTAACTATCTATTCTCTGGGATCCGATATATTCTATAAACGATTAGTTATCCCTTCGAACTAATCAATGCTCTTGCATATTCGTAGACCGGAGGGCCCGAATATCTTGTGTAATAATTGTATGAGTTTGTTCTCATATTGTTGATATTCTTATTTGGTAAGCCAAATACAGAATTGATATCCAATTTTATTTGGAAATATTTCTCTATCTATCATCTATTCTTTGTCGTCTTCCTTGCAAATTTCGAGGACGAAATATTTTTAAGGGGAGATCTGTAACGATCCTGATTTTTAATTAAATTTAAACTGATAATTTAAGTGAATTTTTGGAATAAAATTGTAGATTAATTTGAATTTTTCAAATTAAAATAGGATATTTATTTATTTGGACATTGATTTTACAATTTAATTAAGGATCTGAGATTTGTATATTTAACATCTTATAAATAGAGAATAACATCCTAAAATTTGTCAATATAAATTAATAATATATATTAAACTTTTGGAAATCAATTTGAAAATAAATGGAAAAAAAAATCTTAAACATATAAAATAAGTAATAACTATATATGGATAAAATTCCAATTTCTTTTGAGTTTAGAAATCTTGAAATAATAAATATTTTGAAAGAGAAAAAAAATCATTTGAATTCAATATTTATATATATGTAATACATACCTTCTTTAAAAAAAAGAAAAAGAAAAATCACCTATTAATAAAATTAGTCTTTAAAAAAAATCATTTCTTTCTTTAAATCGGTATAAGTAAAAATAATAGACATAAGTGAATTTTTATTCAAGTGAATTGGAATTTGAAATTAAATTTAAAATATATGTTAAAATTTTAAGTAGCATTTAAAAAAGAATTAAGATGTAATTTATATATATAATTAAATATTGGTTAACAAAACAATTTTCTTTCAACATTCTATAGATACATATGCTAATGAAATAAAATATGTGTTCATTTATAAAATAAATATGACATAAAGAGATTTATAAACATTCTTTTGTCTTTAAAAATTTAAATGTAAGTATGTATACATGAGTAGGAAAATGAACAAAATCTTGCTTTCATCATTGCTTTTTACAAATGGCATGAATTGTCTTTATAAAAAAAATTCAAATAAAAAATTTAAAAACCTTTCAGCTCCCAAGATTTCGAAATTATAAGCTCCGGCAAACCAGATTTGACATTTGGATCTACGGCATTTGAATACGAGTGTCGTATTCGATGCCGATTTTCGAAGGCCGAATCAGGATCGTGACATTTACACTCCATTCTCATTAGCATATGGATCATAAGCAATGATTCCGGTGGAAATAGAAGTCCCTTCGCACAGAAGAATTCATTTCAACCAAGCTGAAAATGAAAAGTTACAACTTGAAGCACTTGACTTCCTTGATGAGAAAAGGGAAGAGGCTCAGCTCAGAATCGCAGCTCATCAGCAAAAGATTGCCAGGCACTTCAATTCCAAAGTTTGCAAACACAGCTTTGAGATTGGGGATCTAGTCCTGAAAAGGATCATGACAGCAACAGGAGTGGTTGCGCCAAACTGGGAAGGGCCGTATGTCATAGGAAAAAAACTTCTTGATGGCACTTTCAAACTGACAACTATCGAAGGGGATCCAATTCTAAGAGCTTGGAACAGCAATCACTTGCATCCATATTTTACTTAAAGGCTTTGTTTAAACTTGTAAAATGATTATAGGTGTATGATTCTTGTATTGCCAACTATTATAAAACTAGTGCAAATGAATAATAAGAGCTATAAGTGGATGTAGGCCCAGTTCTTGGCCGAACCACTATAAATCTTGTGTTCTCTACTATTACAAAATGCCTGTTTTGTCTCGATGTGTAAATACTTTAAATGTATTGCTAAAATGTCGATTTAACATTGCAGGCCCTTAAAACAAAGTTTACCCATCACAAGGCCAAGCGATCCCTGAAATCACTCAATAAACAAATGTCAAGCCACAAAAATTCCAGATTCCAAATCCTATATAAGGAGTGCTTCATGCAAACAGTTAGTGATTCCGTCGGACTCGCTTAAAATGAAGTACACTTCTTCGGATAAGACAAACTACTTGCAAAAGAAAGGAACATGTGCTTGGAAATGATAACAGGGAATCGCTGATGAGCAAACGACACACAGATAGAAAACAGCCAAAAAGGAGTCCTGCCTCTCAACAAAAAGGTTGGTGGAACTACCGGAGGGGAACCTTCCCAAAGCGAAGGCACCAGGACCTTGCTAGCTGATTGTGATCGTTTGTGCAAACGAACATCCGGTTGGATAGCTTGCGTCCGCCCCGTGGATCCACTTAACCGTGATATGCAACCTTCATGGCAAGCCAACCACCCAAAGACCTCTTCAGAGGCAAAAGATCACTTCGGAGGCACAAGCCCTCTTCGGAGGCACAACTCTTCGGAGGACAAAGCCCTCTAACGAGGCATGCCGAAAAAAGAAAGTTCTCTACTCAACCAAAAAAGATTGGTGGAATCACCAAGGGCCCTTGTTAACTAGCTGTGATCGTTTGTGCAAACAAACATCCAATTAAGTAACCTGTGTCTGCCCTGTGAATCCATTCAACCATGAGAAAGTAACTTCCAGGCAATCAAATAAAGACCTCTTCGGAGGCACAAGCCCTCTTCGGAGGCATAAGCCTTCACCAAAGGTACACCTGCCCTCTTCGGAGGTAGAAGCCCTCTCCCGAGGCACCACAAGCCCTCTTCGGAGGCATAAGCCTTCACCAAAGGCACACCTGCCCTCTTCTGAGGCAGAAGCCCTCTCCCGAGGCACCACAAGCCCTCTTCGGAGGCATAAGCCTTCACCAAAGGCACACCTGCCCTCTTCGGAGGCAGAAGACCTCTCCCGAGGCACTACAAGCCCTTTTCAGAGGCACTCGCCTTCACCAAAGGCACACCTTCCCTCTTCGAAGGCAGAAGCCTTCTCCCAAGGCACCACAAGACCTCTTCGGAGGCACAAGCCCTCTTCGAAGGCACGTCCCAAGAAAAGCACTTTCAAGCGAACGAAGCAAAAAACCCTCCAGCGAGGCACAACAAGAATAAAAAAAGGAAAAAAGAAAGCCCTCTTCGGAGGCACACTGCAACTCTCAAGGGAAGATCAATTTCTCCATCTTGAAAATATTCTTCCCCAAAAGTTATAGTGCCAATTCAAAGCCTTCATTGGAAACTTGCTTCACCGTGTAGGAGAGTACCCTTATCAAAAAATAAAAGTGACTATCTCCGAAAGTGAAGTGTAATATTTCCAATCAAAAGAAAGAGAAGAATTCTCCAATACAAGGGACACTCTACTAAAGTAGAGTAACATTTCCTCAGAATGGAAAAATTATTCTCTCAAGAAAGAGTGCAAGTCTTCTCGAAACATAAGAATTGTTCTCCAACTTAAGAGTACAAGTCTTCTCGAAATGGAAGAATTGTTCTCCAACTTAAGAGTACAAGTCTTCTCGAAGCCGAAGAACTGTTCTCCAAAGTTTTACCAAATAAAAGAAATTGCAATAAGCCGTGGTATGGGGGCAGTACAATACAATATAGCTACATTAATAGAAGCAACGCTCAAGTAGCATACCACAAATTTATTGCAATATCATAGCGAAGAAACTTGTGCGAAAATAAGGAATAAATGCATTCACAAATACAGTCAAAAGATTGTACAAGTTAAAAGAATCATTTCATTCCATACTACAAATTTTTTATACATGTGCAGGTTTCAAAAGAGCGGGGACCGGTGCCCGCACAAATCCCGGTCAATACAAGCCTTTATGTACAAGCAAAAAGCAAAACAAGAAGAGTAGAGAGAGATTCACTATTTCTTCTTCCCACCACCTTTAGAGCCCTCGCCTGGCCTGATGGTTAACTTTGGAAGCCGGCCTTGACGAGTCGGGGAAGAAGGAGATAGAGGTGCAGCTGGGTCTACTTCCGCCTTCTCTTCGCTAACAGAAGTGCTTTTCCTTCTCCTCTTCGAAGTTACATGCTTCCCCTTCTTCCTTGAAGAAGACTCGCTGCCCGGAGTGATAAGTGCAGACAGCTTCGTGTCATCATGAAATTGCTCCAGAATCTTTTCACCTTCTTCAAGTTCCTCAGCCTTCTGCTCTTGCGAAGCAGCCGGGTCATCCAAGCCTTGAAGAGCTTCTATTAATTCTTCTTGCAACCTCGGTTGAGAAGCAGAAGGAGGAGTAATTTTAAGAGACGGATGTGGAACAGCTGGAAGAGGAGAAGTCTGCGTGGCACTTGGCGTTTTCACTACAGAAGATGAGAAGTTAAAGTCAGTATTTCCCGTAAAGAGAGGAGATAGTGGCGCGTCAAGGCTTAAATAATAATCAAAAAGTTCATCAAGCTCATGAGAAGCGAACAAGCAGTCCACTTGAGCTAAATCAACGTTGAAATTACCTAGAGGGGTTGGCTTTATCACGTCAACTTCAAAGCCTTGTGCTCAGTGCTTTCTTGAGCCTCATCTCCAGTATGAGCAGTTACAATTTCAATGTCAGCCTTAGCAGGAGGCGAGGAATGGGAACTGGAGCCAACGATATCAATGTCGGCCGGAACCAAAGGAAGAGTTGGGTCGGTCAAGGGTGCCTTCCCTAAATGTTCTCCTTCCGCCATTCCGGCTCGCTCTTTAGCAAGTTGCTCTTTCCCCCCGACAAGGGCGCCATGTGCATCATCATCTAGATAGTGTGCCTCAAGATCTGCTTCAGCATAGCCAGCGCCTCCAAGCATATCAAGTGAAGCTTCCCACACTTCGGCCAAGATAATCTCATATTTCGGGCCCAAAAACGAAAGGCTACCGCGCCCTAAGACACTATGTATATAAAACTCGAAAAAGTAGAGCCGATGTTTGCTTCAGTTGCCTTATGAGATTCTTCGGCTGCTGCTTTGCCAGCGATAGCTTCATCATGCTCTTTTTCAACTTTAGAAAGTCGAGCTTTTAAAATTGCAATTTCCATGTCCTGAGAGCTGGTTTTTTCTCGCAACTGAGCAACGTCAGTTCGGTAGCTTTCTACAATTTTTTGTTGCGCTTCAAATTTAGCCTCAGTGTTACTTGGCCAGCATGGGCATCTCTCACTTGTTTTTGAAGCACTTCTTCTTTTTTAGAATAAGAAGTGGAAGAAGTGGCAAACTCTTCTTTGAGTTTCTCAATTTCTGCTTCAAGCTTCTCATTATAAGCGGCGATGCTCTCCATCTCTGCATCATGCTGGTCGAGAGTTTTCTGCCACTCGGATTTATCGTTTTCCATAGTCAGCATGGCTTCGAGGTTTGCGCGGTTTACTCTTTGAAGCTCGTCAACAAGTTTTTGCCAACCAGATATTCTCTCAATATCGAGTTTGACGGCATCAAGATTTCGCAACATAGCTTGCTTGTCGATTAGGACCAAATCAAGATCAAAACGCACTCCTTTTAAGCAGCAGTGCGGAAATCGACTTTGAAGAGTAGCCGGACCCTTTCCAACTTGATACGAAGGCCTATTGATGATCGTTTGAATATCAGCTCTTTGAAGGGCAGGAGAGCTAGAAGGGATTTCCAAAGAGATGGGAGCAGCTGGCTTTTTAGGAATTGCAGACTCCGGCCTTTCGCTAAGCTTGGTCCATTTACTTGGATCTTCAGCGATGTGACTTTTCCCTTTGTCATCATCAGATTTTCTTTTGTGGGAATCATCACCTCTCTAGGAAGAATCATGTCGTTCATTCCTTCTCCTATAGAGCTCCTCATAAGCCCGCCTCTCGCGAGCTTTTCTTGCGGCTCTTTCTTCATCAGTTTCCTTCGGGGCAGGAAGATACCGCTTGGGATCGTAAGAGTCGCGCCTTCCATAGCGCTGAAAATCGTCATAGTAAGAGCCGCTACGTCCCATTGGAGAACTTGAAAATGAATAAGAGACAAGTTCAGAAATCTTCAAAGTAAAGAAGTTAAGTGCATGAACTTGCTAAAATTCTAAGTGTGTGTGGCATGTGAACTACGCGCTTCAAACTACAAACCACTCTTCAACTTAAGAGTTATCTCTTGGGTTGATGGAGTTGTTTGCAAAACTGATGTCACTTCAATTGCTAGAGAAGCAAGTTTAGTAGCGGTAGAATCATCCTTGAAGAGTTCATGTGAAGTAACCATCAAGTCGCTCAGTCCCTCAAAAGTGTCATCACCGTCATGCCTAGCGGGACTCTTTCTCTCCGCTCCTACATCAGTAGCCTTCCCGGAATGTTGAGAAGCTTCCTCTTCTTCGATAACCGAGGGAATTGCAAACTTGCCGAATGACCCCGCAACGTCAGCGGAAGCAGAACATTTCACCAATGAAGCCTTGGCAGTAGGTTCCTTCGGTGTAAGTTCTCCAGCGGAAACTGGGGCATATGGAGTCTCTGTTTGAGAACCAGGGGCATCATGAAGCTGAGTAGATCGGGAAGAATGCAAAAGTCCAAATTTGATGCTAAAATTCGTCCTTCAGCAAAAATTTGATGCTTCGCTCCTCAGCCGCCACAGCATTTAGTCTTTCAAAAGTCGGCTTATGGCTGGAATCTTTAGAAGGAGGAGGAAGTGCTGTAAAAGTAAAGAATGAAATTAGCACTTAACAACTCGGACTTTGGAAAGTTCAGAAATGGAAAGAATGGAGATAGGCAAGCTTACTTCCTACTCTCCAAATGTTGTAAAATCCTGGGAGGCAACGAACGAAGAAAAATTGGTTCAGAAACCCGTGGGCGCTTTTGGAAAGATCGATGATCAATTTACGGTTCCTTGCGCTTCTCACAAGTATTATAGAAGGATGATCTTTATTCTTCGCAAATGTGCATAAGTAACAAATTTCTTCAAAGCTTGGAAGACGGTCGAGTGTCCTCCTGAACAATACACATAGTCCCATCAAGATGGCTTAGCCATTGGGGTGCAACTGGAAGGGAGAGATAGTCAACCGGAGAAGGAGCCGTCGAAGAAACTCATTAAAGGGAGGAATGGCTTCACTCAAGCACATCTGACGATTAACTGCGATGAAACCAAGAGGTGGCCTGTCAGCAGTATCGTTTACCCCAGGAAGCAAAGCGTCAGCCTCAGCAATACCAAACTGGATACATAATTGATTGAACACCCGTTGATTCAGAGTAGTCGGAGTTCTTTCCGGGGGATCATCCAAGGGGTTAGCTATTGGGAAGACTTCTTCGGCTTGTTCTACTGTCTCTTCTTGAGAAGTCATTCTACACAAGGAACTGGATATTCAAATATGAAGGTGCACGTTTCCTAAATGTGTGAAGTGTTGTGCAAAACTAATAAAATAACAAGCAGATGTGACTGAAATTAAGCTAATAGGCATTTGTCGATTATAAAGTTTCAGGGCTTGTTATTTTAGGTCCAAGTACAAGTGCAGTGTTGATGCAAACAGATCAGCTTTAGCTGATTAATTTTGCTTTGCATTAATACTTCACTTGAATTTATTGATTCATAGCACTTCATTCGTATAGTTTCTTTAAGTTGATTATTCTTTATCGACTAATCTGTCATTCGATGTGGGCAGTCAGTGGCAATATATTCGTCCTAGTTTTCTGCAAATGTTGAATTTAACAGGTTATTAGCAATAAAAGTTAATATAATCTGTAAAGAAGTGCAGCAAGTTCAGGCAAGTTATCTCGACAGTTCAAGTTGAGAGTTCAAGTTAAAGCGCTTTCACATTTTTACAAGAAGTCAAGTTCAAATGCCTTAGCATAAGTCAAAGTTTTCTTAAGTCGCATTGTTCAGGTCAAAGAGTTCAAGGCATGAGACTCCAAGTCAAGGCAGTGCAAATTTGTTTAAGTACTAAGTTGCTTATGCGACCTAAAGATTAAGTCGCAGAGAGTTAAGTTGCAAAGGGTAATGCCATGAGAAGTTAGGTCACAAAGGTTGTTAGGTTGGTCAAATCTGTTAGGTTGTGAAGGTCTTTAGGTCGCTCAGATTCACTAGGTCATTTCTGAAGTAACGCAGCGATCTCAAGCTATCTCCCGTCAAAACCGCTATGCCCTGCTCTCCAATTACACTTTGCCACGAATCCACCAACCATTGCGTCGCTTGAAGCATCGTGACTAAACCTAAAAACCCATTAACCCGATTAACCACGAATCCCTTTCTCTCCTCAAACCGCCTAAAGCCTCATCTTCTCCTTTGAATCTCCAGGAACCATTACTAAACCTCTCGAATTCAAAGCACTTACCAGCTTCGAATCAATCGCCAGCAATTCAACAAAAATCAAAGACAAATACGAGTGTGCTTTTACAACGGGATAACAAAGATAGTATGGAGAAGATTATGAGGAATCGATGGTAAACACAGCAAATGGATGCTCGAAATTACCTAAATTCACTGATTGGAGTTGACAATTGGCACGAAAAAGAGCAAATTTTGCAAGTTCGAGTGTGGTAATGGTGGCGGAAGTAAGCGATTAAGTGGAGGGGAAGAAGCGAGCTAATAATTTATATAGGGGAAAGAAAGGAAGACATATCAGCACACGACCTAGCGACTTAATGATCTAAGCGACCTAGCAACCTAATGAACTACGCGACCTAGCGAGCCTGTTGAGTCGCCCACGATCTAGAGCAAGTAGATCGAAGCACAGGACCTATGACATAGGCGTGTACTTCGAGCGGCAAGTGTTAATAACGATCTAAACGGCGACTCAAGCACCTAAGGAAAATGACCTAACGACTTGACAACCTAAAGGACTAAGCGACTCAGTGGTCCAAC
Organism: Allium cepa; assembly: GCA_030765085.1. Lineage (NCBI taxonomy): Eukaryota > Viridiplantae > Streptophyta > Magnoliopsida > Asparagales > Amaryllidaceae > Allium > Allium cepa. Next base: position 607,269,567 of record CM060938.1, on the reverse strand, counting down.
GACCTACAACTTAACGGGATAAAAGCTCTAGTGATTCTACGGGTTGAAGGCCTACGACCTAACGACCTAGCTATCAACACAGGGCAACAGTATATCGCAACAGAGAAATGCAGCGACCTAGCGACTTATTGATCTAAGCGACCTTGCAACCTAATGAACTACGCGACCTAGCGAGCTAACGACCTAGCAAGTTTACGACCTAGCGGACCATAAGCTTCATATCCTTATGTCGCTTAGTACTAGGTCGAACCTGCACTAGATCGTTGTTGCTCCTAAACCCAGCCATGGTCGCCCCACCGGGTGTTTCGATATGACTAGGTCGCCTACCATCCTCCCAAAGGTCGCTACGACCTACTAACTCGCTCGGTTGACCTAGTGAAACTCTGTTAAGCTGTAAACTATGTTCTCTAGGTTGATCACGACCTACGACCTATCCCTAGGTCGCTCACGACCTACAACTTGTCCAGATTTCTCCCTATAAATACCTCACCTACTCCAACTGAAAAAGGACTTTTGGGCTCATTTCTGGGACGCCTATACTCTGCTGATTTCTCGACTCACCCGACACTTCAAACACGAAAGACATTTCAACGAACTTCAAGGAGAGATCTAATACATTCAACATAAATTTGAAGAATTCTCCTACATCGGAGTTCTAGCTATTTATCTAAGTGGTGTTATAATCGGAGATTGTTGTATAAGTTGTAATTGAATCAGCAATAAAGGTGATTAAAGTGGACGTAGGCTTAACTTGAAGCCGAACCACTATAAAACTGTTATCTCTTTACTTTTTTTTCTTTGACTTTTCTACTTACTTCTAATTCCCGTATTGACGGGTGGTTCTTTCACTTTATCTCTACTTACACCGGGGTGTTAGCGTTCAATTTTAGCGTTAACAATGTACATGCTTGTTGAAATTCACTGCACTTATATCAGTCCATTTTCCATGTTTCTTTGTGCTTAAAGTCTATGGTCACCTCAGTTTTGTATGGTTTGAGCCATTGTATACTAACTTTAATTGTTTTCTATTTTTTACCGGGTCTGGTTATCTCGAGTATATTTGTGTTGTACTGATTTGTTTCACTTGAGTCTCCATGCATTTTCTATGTGTTGATCGTCTTGAACTGTTTGTGTCACCACTGTTCATCCATGCTTATGGTTATGTTAGTCATTGTTAAACTTCATGTATGTTTGGTTGCCAAGTCTAGTTGTTGTTTTCTTGTATCCACACATCTCTGGTTGTATTCTATTCTTCATGAGCATTGTTCTGCTTACTGTTCTACATGCTTGCTTGTATTACATGATGTGTTATTCAAGTTTCTAGTTTGGTTGAAATTTGTGGCCTTCGTCGTTGAGGCTACACTTGTACATGATTTTGTTCTCAAGTCATGTATCATGTGTAGTTCATGTGTACTTTGTTCTTGTATATTTTTGGATCAACATTCACTGTTTTGTTTTCACTTGGTTGGTCTGCACTTCAGTCAAGTAGTTTGTTGAATTGTTTGATTGAGTGGTCTGTCTTGACTGCTCATTGTTGTAGCATATATATCTGCATACATAACTGATTTGGTGTTCAATTTGAAGCTTGGTTGATGTCGTTGTCTTTGATCATAGCATTCATGTGTACATTGGGTTGCACCTGTGTTGAATCCCGCTTCTAGCACGGCTTTGACCAGCTTAGTGTTTGACCTTGTGCTAATATCGTGACTTTATTTGTATTTCACTTGAGTTGAACACATATTTTGATTGGGTTTGACCTTATGCTCACCTGTCCCTGTAGATTTATCAAGTCTATATCGGTGTGCATGGCCTTATGGCATATACAGCGATACACTGTGCATGTCACAAGCTGTTCTTGTATGATGAATTCAAATTTTAATGATGACGAACAATCTAAATAACCAAGGATAATATTTACAAACACATTTTATTTTACACTACAGAAATATATTTCTTTTTTAATTTTACTGCTTCAGTGTTTACTTTTCAGATAACTCAGATGTTGGATCCAGGCTGGAATATGGCTGAAGATCAAATACAAGTAAACGAGTGAAATGTAGTGAGGTGCAAATGTATGTATAGTGGAAAATGTGACGTGATTGAAATTGTAATGAAATTGAAATTGTGCGTGTGTGTGTGTAGTGAGAGATCAAATTATACTATTCAAAATTGTAATAAAATATTTGTTTGAATAAAATATCTGTTTGAGCTTAAATTTGGTGTTACATATTTTATTCAGCAATTTTTTTTAATTCTATGAAAATAAAATAGTACATAACAAATACATTTAAATGAATATATATATATATATATATATATATATATGTTTATTATCACCAAACAAAAATCATATACTAGAATATTCAACACATCCTTGTTTTCGGAGATGAATGTTGGTTTCGATGATGATGCATTTCAGCTAAATATATCCAAGTCGATCATTTGTATCGCATAGACTGAAAGAAGTTAAGAGAATAGGTTAGAATCATATGCGATGGATCATTAGTCCAGATAATGGTCTAAATGATCTTCCTTGTCATCAAAATCCTAATGAATAAGCCATCTCCCTTTTTATTCAAAATACAAAATGAGTTACAAGATATAGAGCATTTTCCCTAATTTGATTTAGGATTTCTTGAGGGTTTAATTTGCAACTAAGAAAGTTGAGTACAAGAAATAAATTACGTACCCTAAAATTTTATCCCCAAAACTTGATGCCTTGGGTTTTATTTATAGAAGCAGATCAGCCCCTTTCTGCAACTATGCCTTCGGCTTGGTCAAAAGGACCCCTTCTTATATCCCACCTCAAGCCTTTCGACTTGGTCGAAAGGTCATGATACCTTTCGACGTTGTTGAAATGCTTCTTCTTATTATTTTTGATTTGCTCTTGCGCTTCCTTTATCTTACCTCAGACCTTTCGACTGAGTTGAAAGGGTCCCTTTTCAACCTTTTGACTCTGTTGAACTTTGATTATTGCTTTCTCCACAGCATTTGTCGACACCATCGAAAGGTTTCCAAATGCGCATTCTCCTTCATGTTTATTTGTTCCTTCTAGAAGTAAGATTGAAGCCTTCGACTCTGTCGATAGGTTGTTTATACTGGTTTCGAAGATATTTAAGGATAAATGGTTTCAATATTGCCGAGTAGCCTTCGAATGCACGCCTGAGAATCGAGGCGGAACCATCCCTTAGTATTATTGGCCATGACTGGTTCGAAAGGGTTGTATATGCTTTCGAAAAGGTTATGATAAAGGCGATTAGTTCCGCAAGTTTTGCCGTGTTAGTAAGGGATTTCCATCTATTTCCTTCGAAAGGGGTTTCGAAGCTGTCTTTGCTTGTTTATCTATGTTGAAAGGTTTAAAGTGACGAAAGAGTATGCATGTTTCCATCCGAGTAGAATGCCTTCACACTGTATGAGCAGCTGGTGCCTTCGACTCCTTTAAAACTTTCTTAAAGCCTTCAAAACGTCTTCTTATTACCTTTGCGAAACCCATGTCCGTTACTTTATCAAAACCTCACTCTTATTATCCTTCTTTTATGCTTTTGCTTTCGAGTAGATTTTATGGCTAATATTTTGTCGTTCCCTTATATGAAAGAATCTTTTGTTCCTTATTACAAAATTTCATAACTTTCTCACTCTTCATAACCTTGTTTCCTACAAAATTCAAAGTAAGTGACATTTGTTGTTGTTAACTCATTATCATACTTACACGCATCTTTAGTAAGAGATCGGCATATTAATGCTTTTATATTTGGACAATTAGTCAATTATGATCCTATTTCATCAGATATGAAACTTGTAATCAATAGCTACTAAGGCATATAATAGATGTAGTTTATGAACTCCTTGTGGGAAACTCCTAATGGCTGCCAATAGGGACTGTGAGTTATTATCAAAAAATAAGCCTTTGCAACTCATCCACTTAAATATTTTTTGGAAACTTCCCTAGGATTTTGAATGATCCTAAAGACTTTATTCGAATGTTGGTGAGCATCATTTGAAGTTGTTAAACATCAACTCTAATTTTGGCATTAAAAAGACCAACTTGAAACATACGGTTGTCTGTAGTAATCTCAATTCTGATTACGTTATACCCCTAGTTTGGGATTTGATTAAGATTAGGAAACAATGAAATTTAACCTAGATAAGGGTATTAACTTGCGAAGTTTGGAAGTTGATAATGTGACATCCATAATCCAGATAAAAATATCCAAAAATAGTCCTCCGTGTGGTACTTCGAAACCTAGATTCGAGTTTTTATGGTAAATTAAATGAGAATAAATAGGTATTGTCTTCGTATTAAGTTATGAGCCCAGATCAGGGCATACGTCAAACAATTATCTTCGTAAAAGAACCTTCAGCCCACATTAGGGCATACGTTTGACAACCATAAGTCCATGGAAATTATCTTTATAATAGAAGACAGGAACACAGATTTGGGTATTAAGGAAAAATTAAATAATAATATCGAAATCCATGCTCGACTATAATAATTGCAGTGATCAATAATGTTCCCATACCCAGATTCAGGCATAATAAAGATAGTAACTGATAAAGAACCGAAACTCAGATTCGGATATTAATTAATGAAGTCCATAAATGTATGTCCCGAAACCCAAATTTTGTTATTAATTGATGAAGTCCATATAAGAGTAACCCGAAACCTAGGTTCGGGTATTAATAAATGATGTTTAGGATTGAAAGCCCTGAAACCAAGATTTGGCTAATAATAAGTCGAGTTCTATTTCACTCCTTTGCTTCTGTCCTCTTTGACATGTATGAACCTTTCAGGTTTGAATATATAATCTGATTAACTGCCTCTTGAGCTTGTACGTCTTAGTCCATGATCGGATGTGCCATTTCACAGGCTTGGACATTTTGGACTTTTACTTGATGAGCTACCTTTGGGCTTTGGACGTATTAGTCCATTATTTGATGAGCCTCTCCTGGGCATGGACTTCTTAGTCCATTGTTGGATGAGCCTCTTCATGGGCTTGAACATCTTAGTCCATTGTTGTACGATGCTCTTGGTTAGGTCATCTTAGAGGCTGGAAACAAGGGCTTACCCAACCTCCTTCCAGGAGGCACCCTGCCTTGGCCCTTTTGTGGCGGGAATAGGGGCTTGTTTGGTGCTTTACCCTGGCCATCTTATGACACGATTAAAGGCTTACTCCATTATATCTCTAGGAGGTGCTTTACCCTGGCTATAGCATAGCGTGGATAAGCAATTGTTTGGTGTTTAACCTGGCTATCTTATGGCATGGATAAAGGCTTACTCCGTCCTCCCTCGAGGAGGTGCCTTGACCTCACTAGATGCGCAACCAAGGGCTTGTCCGGTACTTTAACCTGGCCATCTTATGGCGCAGCTAAAAGCTTACCCACCCTTCCTCCAGGAGATGCTCTACCCTGGCCAACTCGACGCGAACAAAGGCTTTTTTACCATCTTAGGTAGTATCCAAATACAAGAAGTATGTCACTCCCATCCATGTAGATGTTTTTTTTGAAGAAAGTGATGCTTTATTCATTCATATTTGGAAAATATGGCCTCAAATATTTGACATTCCATGTTCTTGGAACCATACTGCCATCTGGTCGACACAATTTGTAAGCTTCTAGGGGGATTACTTTGCAAACGATTATTGGTCCCTCCCAGTTTGGTCCTAGGGGTCCATCTGCAAGATTTTTGGTTTTGGCCATCACTCTACGGAGTGCTAAATTCCCCTCATAAAATGACCGAATTCTTACTCTTGAATTGCAGTATCTTAAGATTATTCTTTGATACTTAGTTATTCTTATCGCTGCTTCGTCTCTTAATTCATGTATCATGTCCAATGATGCTCTTTTCAGCTCTATATTTTTGCAAATGCATAGGGATCCTTTGATGTGAGGGTATCCCAATCTCGATGGATAGCATTGCCTCACACTCATATCTTAAAGAGCAAGGGGTATGTCCTGTTACTATCTTTGCGGACGTTTGGTAAGCCCATAATACAAGTGGCACTTCTTCTATCCAATTTCCTCTTATCTTGTTTAGCCGCTTTTTCAGAATTGTCTTTATGGTTTTGTTCGTAGCCTCAACTGCTCCATTTTCTTTTGGATGTGCGATAGATGAAAATCTTTTGATAATTCCATTCTTATGGCAAAAGCAGGAGAATTCTTCACGCTCGAATTGTATCCCATGTTAGAAATTATCTTTTAGGGATTTCCAAACCTGGTTATGACGTTCTTGATAATGAATCTAAGGAGCTTCCCAGAAGTAATCTTTGAAAGCGGTTCTGCTTCAACCCATTTGGTGAAATAGTCGATGGCAACTACGGCGTACTTTCCCCTCCTTTTAAAATTGCCAATGGGCCGATTGGGTCTATTACCCATATGTTAATGGGCCATGGACTTTTAATTGGAGTCAATTGACTTGGGGGAAATTTGGGAATCTTTGATTATTTTTGAAACTTTTTGCATTTTTCACATATTAGATGGCTTGGCTTAACATATGCAGCCAATAAAATCCTTGCTTCATTATTTTCTTTGCCAGCTTTGTTCCATTTGAATGATCTCCATAAAACCCTTTGTGTGCTTCAACGAGTAATTTTACTCCAACATTAATGCATACACATCTTAGATACGGAAGAGCATATCCTTTATTATAGAGGATTCCATCCATCCTTATAAAGGTAGGAGCTTGCCTCCGAATTTTTCCTGCTTCTCCTTATCAGATGAGAGTATTCCTTTAACAAGGTATTCAACAGTTGGTGACATCTAGGTATCTTCATATATGTTATGATCTTGGATGGTCAGTCCCTTCATCTGATATTTCTTTTCCATTTTATCTTCTCTCTCCCCCTTGAGACTTAGCTTAAGACCTTGTCATAGATAACAATTCCTTCCCTTGTTCTAATGTTTCATTTTCATTACTTGGAGTTTCCTGATATCCGACTGGGACAATAGATGTCGCTAGGGCTCCCGTTGAGCTGGCTAATTCTGCTAAGGAGTCTGCTTGTGAATTTTCTGCTCTTGGAACTTGGTGTATTAAGAAATCTTCAAAAAAAAGCAAGCATTCATAGTATCTTCTTCACATATAAGTATAGCTTGGGGTCCTTTGTTTGATGTATCTATTTCACTTATTTCACCATCAACTAAGAATCACTAAAGATCTGTATTCATGGAATTTTGAGTTGTAATGCCAAGGTTAATCATGCTACCATTGATTCATATTCTTCCACATTATTGGTTGAGGAAATCCCAATTTCATGGCATAATGCAAACGGTGTCCATCTAGGGTTATGATTATATATCCTGCTTCGGCCCCTTGTTCGTTTGATGCACCATCCATGAATAATTGCCATATGGGATTTTGGTCTTTCCTGTTTTCTAATTGTTCCTTAATAAAAATAGTGCACTCATTAAAAGTCTTCTAATGCATTCCCCATGTTTGCAACTCGTGGTTGAAATTATATGTCATATTGACGGAGCTCGATCCGCCATTTCACCAATTTTCTAGAAGTTTCGGGTTTATCAAAAACTTGCTTAAGAGTGAAATTGGTCAATACCTTAATCGGGTATGCTCGTCATCTAGTTTGAACATTGGTATCATGTTGTACCCTGAATAAGCATCCACGAGGGACAACAATTTATGTCCGCTTGTTGCATCCACTAACTAATCTATCTGCGGCAGCAGGAAGCAATCCTTTGGACATGCTTTTTTAGGTCCCTGTAGTCAATGCATGTTTTCCATTTCCCGTTTGAATTCTTTACTAGAAATAGGTTGGCTAACCACTTAGGATAGTATATTTCTCGGATAAATCCATTCTCAAGAAGTCTGTCAACCACTTCTTTCGAAGAATCTGATCGTACCTTGTCCAATTATCTCCTTTTTTGCCTTATGGAGGTTTCTTCTGGATTGATGTTGAGGGCATGGCACATGACCTTTGGATCAATTCATACCATAACAGAATGTGACTAGGAAAACACATTCTTATTGACCTTGAGAAAGTGTATCAAATCTTTCTTTAAGTCGCCTTAAGATTCTTTCCCACCTTGACTATTTTAAAAACATCATCTGAATATGCGTGAGCTTCCTCAAAATCTTCTATGATGTTGTGCTTTCTGTTACACCTCGATAGTCGAACTTTGTGACTATAGGACTTTCTTCTACTGAGTTAGGATCAATTCTCTTTCTCTTGATTCTAGAAGGAATGTACCTTTGATACATGCGTTTGCTAGACTTTTTAATGTTAATCTTTGCTTCAAATGTTGGATGTGAAAATCCATCGTCCGAAGACTGTAAAGAAGTAGAAGAATCAAAGTAATTAGAACACTACCTTTTATACTGGTCAAGAGTAGCAAAACACATTTCTTGAGAGCTAAACTGTTCTCCTTGGACAGTTCCTCAGCCTTGCTTTGTTAGGAATTTCACCATGAGATACTTCAAAGAGACGAAAGCATCTATCTCATCATGAGCTAGCCGGCCAAAGAAGGCATTATAATAGGAGAGTTGATTTATTATCACAAAAATTATTTCAAAAATTCTACAGGTTGGTGGCACTCCTATTTATACGAGCAGTTTATCTATCCAATGGAGTTGATCCTTTATTATTGAATCCAAATATAAGCACCATTTCTTAACTCTAGCATGTCTTCAGGAATGTTCATCTGATCGAAGGCATGCTTGAAGATTACATTGACTACACTACTTGTGCCAACCATGATTTTTGAGATGATAGATAACATAATATGTGCAGTAATCATCAGAGGATCATTATGAGGATGGTGAACCCCTTTCTTAGCTCTTATGGAGTGACAACAAGGTTTGACATCTGAAAGTTAAGGCATGGGTTTTCATTGGGGGTTCATCTTGAATAGAGTATAACCCTTCTTTAGCTTCTTTAATGTAGCTGCTTCTGGCCCCTTGCTATTTCCTACTGGATGCGACCCATCATGGATCACGTCAATTCTATTGACTGGTGGGCTTGAGCTTAAGGGATCCTCATCTTCCAACACATTCATAACATTGCGTGGGCGGTTTTCTGGACCATTTCTATTCGCTGGGTTTTCTGCTAATGTTGAAGAAACTCCTTCAAATGACCCACTTGGATCAACTTCTATATAATTCCAACCAAAACCCTACAATCATCTGTTTTGTGGCCATTAGCTTTGTGATAAGCATAATACTCTCCTCCCTTTTTCTATTCAAGGTTGTTCTTCGCTTTGAAGGAGGTTGGAAAGTTGACTCTTTCCTTAGCTATAACATACATGTAAGACAACGGCTTGTTTAAAACAACCGTGTTAGCAATCGGCTCCTCCCATCTGGTCCTCATATGGCCGCGGTCTTAGCCAAATCTCCCCCTTCTTTCCTGAGGATAGTTTTATTCTTAGTGTAGTAAATCTCATCTATCTGGATGAACTTGTTAGCTTGAAAATGAAAGTCTTGTAGGTCCTTGCAGCCGTTAATAAAAAGCTTCTTCCAAAAGGGGGTATTTTCAATCAAGCCAGAACGAACAGCTATAAGCTTATCTCGATCGTTCATATCTTTGGCTTTTAAAGCTTCGACATTGAATCTCCTCAAGTAATCTCCTAAAGACTCTCCCTGTATTTGTTTTATATTGGCCAAGACTATGTAGTCAATCGTTGGATCTTTACAGATGCCTAATTAGGCAGTGAAATCATAAGAGAATTGCTTCCATGAGTATGTGGTCTTCTCCCTGTACTGCCTATACCATTTTGCTGATGCTACCTGGAGAGTGACTGGGAATAGTTTGCATTTTACAGCTCCAGATGCATTGTACAAGTCCATTTCGCTGTCAAAATCCATCAGATGATCATCAGGGTCTGTAATTCCATGATACTTCATGGATGGGACTTTGACATATGGCGGGATAACCGTGGCCATGATTTCATCAGTGAAGCGTGACACTCCCTCATTTCTATTGAAATTTTCATCCATTATTCTTTTCCCTTTTGAATTTATAGCATCTTTAATTGCCTTTTCAACGGCATCTTTTAGATAAACTTCGACACTGCCATAATTTATCTGGGTTGCGCAATATTCCTTTGATGTTGAACTCTTATATTGTTCTAGTGATTTGTCGAGAACTCTCCCCCGGTGATTAGCTTTCGGTTGGGGAAGTTCCTTCTTCTTTGAGGACGTCAGATCCACTTTACCTTTATACTCATTGGAATTAACTTTTAGATTCCTCCTGAGAGAGAACACGTCTTCTTCGTCAGTTTGTCTCGGATTCTTCAAAGATTTATTTAGATAGTGCCAACTTGAGCAGCTCCTGCATCTCCTGCAGCTGTTGTTCTAAGTATTTGATTTTAGCTGTGTTCTCGTCTTGTTGTGCTGGTGACGATGTCTATCCAGGAATGGCGCCATCTAGATTAAAATATGGAGCTATATTCTCTTCCAAAGTGGATATATTTATTGCTCCTTTAACAATTCCAATTAATCATTTTGATCTTATGTTTCCTACACAGGAGAAATGAGCCACAATTAGTCTTTAATACAATGACATGGTCGGAGGCTCATGCCATTCTTCTAGCGTTAAAAATGTTAGCAAGAAAACTTGTCAACATCCCCAATACTAAGTGGAATGTAACTAAGTTCAAACAAAACCAAGCCATTGAAATGATTCTCTCCTTTAAAACATACTTGTTGACCAGATGAACTTAGTCGAAAGTGTTTTGGACAATTTCTCCACCGTTCGTCCAAGTTGACATAATCGAAAGGATCAATAGAGTCATCCATACCTTCGACTGGGTTGACTTATTCGAAAGGCTTCAAAGAGTTTGTTTTAAGGAAGCAGCATTTGATTGATTACTTTCCTTTAAGTGGGTCGAAAGTAGGTTGTCATCCTAGCTCTTCATTCCTTCCGACCATGTCAAAAGGTAAAATTATGACCCTTTCGATTATGACGAAAGGGATGAATAATTAATTGGTACAACACAGCTGCTTTCTTCCTTATGGTTTCATTACTTTTATTATAGAACTCCTTCGAAAGGTTAGAAGGTGTCACTGAGGATGGTCCCCTTTCGAATAAGTTCATCTCTAATGATTTGTTAGTCAATTATAAATCGAGGTTTCGTTCAAAATGCTCCCTTTCTGTAATGTCGAAAGGGGTTTCACTCTTTCAAATTTATTATAGCTTATAACTGCCAAAGATTCATTTTTTAGTTCCTTGTATAAGATCGACCTTGGTATTCCCCAGTTTCATAATTCATTATGGTCGAAACCCCATCATCATCCTTGTTTTCTTGGATGAATGTTGTTTCTGTTGATGATGCACTTCGACTAAATATACCTAAGTCAATCATACGTATCGCATAGACAGAAAGAAGTTAAGAGAATAGGTTAGAATCATCTGCAATGGATCGTTCGACTAGCTAATGATCTAAATGATCTTCCTCGTCGTCAAAATCCTTAATGAATAAGCTATCTCCCTTTTTATTCATAATCCAAAATGAGTTACAAGATATAGAGCTTTTTCCCCTAATTTGATTTTGGGTTTCCTAAGAGTTTAATTTGCAACTAAGAAAGTAGATTAAAAGAAATGAATTATGTATCCTAAAATTCTGTCCTTAAAACTGGACCCCTTGGGTCTTATTTATAGATGCAGATCAACACCCTTCCATGCCTATACCTTTGACTTGGCCGAAAGGACCCCTCTTTATATGCCGTCTTAAGCCTTTTGACTTAGTCAAAAGGTCATGACACCTTTCGACACTGTCGAAAGGCTTCTTCTTATTCCTTATGATTTTCTCTTGCACTTCATTTATCTTTCCTCGGACCTTCTGACTGAGTCGAAAGGGTCGCTTTTCATCCTTTTTCCATTATTGAACTTTGAGTGCTGCTTTCTTCACAACACCTTTTGATATTGTCGAAAGGTTTCCAAATGCGCCTTCTCCTTCATGTTTATTCGTTCCTTCTGGAAGTAAGATTGAAGCCTTCAACTCTATTGATAGGTTGTCCATACTGGTTTCGAGGATATTTAAGTCTAAATGGTTTCGATGATGTTGAGTAGCCTGAGAATCGAGGCGGAACCTTCCCTTAATATTATTTTCCATGACCATTTCGAAAGGCTTATGCTTTCAAAGTGGTTGTCATAAGGGTGAAACCTTTAGTTTTAAAAGGTTTGGCGTGTAAGTAAGAGATTACCATCTATTGCTTCGAAAGGGGTTTCAAAGCTGTCTTTGCTTGTTTATTTGTGTTGAAAGGTTTAAAGTGGCGGAAACGTATGCATGTTTCCATCCAAGTCGAAAGCCTTCATACTCTATGAGCAGGTGTTGCCTACGAATCCTTTGAAACGTCTTATTATGACCATTGCAAAACCCACGTCCTTTACTTCATCGAAACATCACTCTTATTAATCTTCTTTCATACTTTTTCTTTTTAGTAGATTTTATGGCTAACATTCCTCCTCCTCCTCGAAACTACTAAAAGTATCTTTTTTAGCAGGAGCCTTGCATGCATAAGAATATTTTCTATATAGATTCTACATTACTTCACGGTCATGAATCAGTGACTATTGCACATTAAGATGATGATGTTGCATTTGATCATTTTGCATTATCAAAGACATGCATGACGAATGATCGTCATATGCTCCTAATGGAGGATGTTGTTGGTAATATTGTTGTGGGGTAGTCGATTGAATAGGAGGAAAGTTATAAGGAGAGAGCGGTTGGTGAAGCTGGTTAAAGGAGAAGTTCAAATGTTGTAGACATCCGTACACTTGTGATGGATGAAGTGTTTGCTGTTGGTATGGTGGGTGCTCATTGGAAAATCTGATGGAATGTAGATTGGACATGGTTTCTTGCTAACAAATTTTTTAGTGGAATGTTTGGATGAAGAAGACATTTTCAAAATTTTTATGAAGAATTAAAGGATGAGGTTTTGTGAAAGGAGGAGAAGGGTGGGGGAATATATAGGAGATAAGTAGAACGTTGGAATATAGCCATTGCATGGCAACAGCTAAGTTTTATAACGGCAAAGTCTTTACCGTTATACGTTTATAACTGTGAAGCCTTTGTCATTATAAAGTTATAACGGCAGAGACTTTGCCGTTATAAACATATAACGACGAAGACTTCGCCTTTATAATCACCAACCTCTGTTCACTCAACCAGCCATGAGAACAGCTCCAACTAGCCATGGGAAAGTGAACAAACCACACCTTGTTTCTCCGTGGCTTGTTAGCAACTGAGCAAGCCATTTTGGTTGTGCCCTAAGGAAATAGAAAATCGCAAATCCTACTTAACCGAGGCACAAATCAATCTCGTTTACACCTAAATGGAGCATAAAGATAAAGAAAATGAGATTGAGAGTTTCGATGAGGATCCTTTTGGCTTTTACGAAGAAGTTTTTCCAACGCAAGAGCCACCGTTGGCTGGAAATTACAACGGTGCCATTGTTGACCTATATGAAAGAATAGCCAGCAAAGAGTTGGAAAGAGCAGGACAAAAAGAGCAAACATTCCACTTAAGTGATGTTGTCACCAAATACTTTGATGCTTATGACCTTAAAGCACTTTCATGGGCCTAATCAATTTTTTTGGGAGAAGGTTTAAGAAGTTGTTTGAGGGATAACCTTACAAAAGTGGCTAATATACTTCTGATCTTTCTTTTATACTTATGGCCTAAAAGGCCTTGCTTTCTCCCACTATTTCCATCATTGCTACAATAGCGTATGAAATACAAAGCTCCATTCAACCATATAATATAAGCTATTTATTTCATATACTGTAATAGGTTTACAGTCGAGAATTTTCAAATTAAGTATCTTAAATTCAAAGAAAGAAATACTATAGAAAACATTTTTCTATATGAAAATACATTTTAGAGACAAATCATATTTCTCATTCCAATTTTAAATACCAATTATTTTTTACAACCCTTGCTTCAAAAATTTGAGTTTTCATGGTTTTTTAAAGCAAAAGTGACAGTTCACTTTTTTCATCCCAACCGTGCCTTAGGTTACATCTTTTCTTATACATTCGATTTCCTTCTCAACAGTCGAACCATTCAAAGGAAATCCTTAATACGATATAATAAAGAGATCTTTAAAAAAGTGCATGTAGTCATCCTTTACTTTTAAGAATATCAAATAAATCGCACTTTCCTTAAATTGATCAAACTGACATTTCATTGATTGAATTATTAGATCTATCTTGTAGCCTTTAGTCAAGTATTACATTTAAAATAATAAGATCATTATCGTAACCAATCATATTGAATACATGATCTCATGGTATAGTTTATTTGCTTATTTCAATAAACTAATTTCATTGAGGTTTCGTATATTACAAATTTTGACTATTCACCATATAATATTTATATGTGATCTTATGTGGATCAAATATCCACATTATTCTATTACTTCTAGGATTCGAAACTCATTGAAGATAATACATAGTCTTGAGTAAGCAAACTCATAAGTGACCAGGTTACAAATGTATTTAGTGGTTGTATAAAAAGGCACTTGCATTGGTCAACACACAAAAATTAAGTGGTAAGTGTATTTTATATTTCTATTTATCAATATTAATTCAGTTCATTTGTATATTTTAATTGATAAATATTTTATCAGTTATGTTAATTGCACAAATTAATCAATGTAGATTATTATGACTTTATATAGTACATGTTTTACAATATTGGAAATGTTAAATGCTACCATTTTGTTTTTCTAATAAGGCTCCCACTAGTCTTTTATGCTTCTTCAAAGCCTAAGATAAGATAATGAAGTATTTCGACTCCACTAGTGGGTGTTAGAACTTTTATATCTTTAGATTCTAATGTAGAGGAAAGCCCAACAAATCATACTCACATATACAATAAATAACTCCTTATCAGTTATATTGTATAAAACTTTTAACCGTGGTTCCTTATCCTAATCTCACTTTAACCTTGAGGAAAGCTCAACAAGTAAAAAGAGATTATTCACTCGTGTTAATAAGAAATCATGTCAACATTCCCAATGCTATTCTTAAGGTGACTAAATTCAAACAAGACCGATTCATTAAGAAGATCCGCACCTTAGGAAACATGCCTTTCGACTAGATTGGCATAGTCGAAATCATTTAAAGTGTATGTTCTATCCCTTGACCAAGTTGACTTAATCAAAAGGATTGATAAAGCTATCTACACCTTTCAACCAGCTTGACTTAGTCAAAAAAGTTAATAAAATTATTCCAGCCTTTGACCAGGTTGACTTAGCCCAAAGGCCTCAAAGAGTTAGCTTTGGGATGTAGTTTTGAGAACTACATCTCATTAAGTCTTATCCTCCAAGTGGGTCGAATGCAACAGATCATTCATATTCTAAATACATTTCGATCACTTTGAAAGGTATCATATAGTACCTTCCAATCATATCGATATGGGTGCTTACTTCATTAGTATGATCTAGCTGCTTTCGACTTCATGGTTTCATTATTCTTGCTATGGATACTCTTCGAAAGGATCACCTATATATTTTGGGGTTGATCCCCTTCGAGTAAGTTCCACTATGATTTCTATCCAATTATGAACCATGATTCCTTTTGAAAATACCCCTTTTAATCAGGTCAAGCGGGGTTTTTTCTTTCGAAACAACCCTAGCTTATTGTTGCCTACAATCCACTTAATTTCCTTATAAAAGGCTGATTTAGGCATTTCCAAGTTTCGTGAGCTAAAATTGGTCGACACCCCATCATCACTTTAGCCTTTAGTGTTAAGTACAGGTTTCGATGATGATGTGCATCGATCGGAAACACCCAAGTCGATCTTATACATAGCATATATAAAAAGAAAGCATGAGAAAAGGTTAGAATCATGTGCAATTGACCACTAGTCTAGCTAATGATCTAAATGATCTTCCTCGTCGCCGGTATCGTTAATAATCAAGCGACCTCCCCTTTTATTCATAAATATAAACGAGTTAAATTGATTTAGGGTTTCTTAAGAATACAATTGTCACTAAGAAAGTAGAGTAAATAAATTGAATTAAGGATTCTAGAATTCGGTCCCTAAACTGGACCCCTTGAGTCTTATTTGTAGATGCAAGAACTATTTTTTGGCTAGCTATCACTTAGGATCGTGTAATATGGAATATAGTTAAATATAAAAGTGGAAACAGATGATAATAGCAAAGTAAATGAAAAATGACCACATCAGGAATTTTTATACTGGTTCGAGCTTCCCAATCTACGTCCAGTCCCAGACTCCTTCTGGAATTTCACTAACAATAATCCTCACTTAACCCGGAGGAACAGGTTTACAACACCTGAACAACAAAACAGGATTTCGATGCCTCAACAGCCAAAGAGGACTTCACTTTCCCGAACAACAACTTATACAAAGAGTATTTAGTGTGTTCTCAATAACACGAATTTGTCTCTTGATAGTACAACCTTCCTATAATCTTCTCCTTTTGATATATACATACACACACACACACACACACACACATATATATATGAAGAGTATGGAAGTAGATGAATGATTTTATATGAACTTGAGTGCACAAGAGAGTTAGAATCAAAGTAATATAAGAATAGAAAGAGTAAGATCGATTAGGTGAATAAAACTGATGATTCTAACATGTTTATATAGAGTATAAAGAGGTGTAATCATTCGTGAATAGTTATTATGAAAGAGTATGGACATATCTATTAATAAAATGTTGTATCTCTTCATGGAAGAGAAATGTCTATTCAAAAATATAGCCGTTATAGGAATTCAGACGTTTGAAAATAAGAATTCAGACATCTGAAATTGGTAACGTGCAATCCAGAAAGGAAATAGGTCATTTTTGACCAGATTCAGAAGTCTTAAATTTTCAATTCAGACGTCTGAATATTGTATGAAAAATTAAATTAGATTACTGTTTCAGATATCTGAAATGGTCAATTTAGACCGCTGAATTTGACCTTAAAATTCAATTTTGCTCTATGCATGTGTGTATGTGTACGTGTCGATATATATATATATATCTAAAGGAGAGATCTTAACATTATTTCAATTCTAAAAACGACTCAATATAACATATATGCAGCATGAAGTTCATTTGAATCCGGTCTTGTAGATATTCCTGCAACAATAAATTAGTAAAGAAAATCAACGTATATAGATGTCGTAGTCATAAGTATGAAACGTCGTAAACGAGGTTTCAACATTCTCCCCCTTTTTGACGATGACAACTATATAACACGATACACACACACACACACACAAAAACTCCCCCTATTTAAAAGCTCCCCCCGCCAAAAAGAAAGTTAGAATAGATAGACAATATGTAGACAATATTAACACCTTCTCCCCCTTTGGCATCGCAAAATGGAAAAAAAAGAACAATAGATAAAACAAATTGGAGTATTCAAAGCATACTGCAAACCAACAAATAATTAAGGAGTTCATGACAGAAGATAGAAATAACAAACAACAAAATAGTTCAAAACAAATTGAATAACATCCAAGGAATTCAAAGTCTAGGACTTGAATCACTTCCTACATCATCATCATCTTCTTCTTCATCTTCACCATTGTTGTTCACAAAGCGTGATGACCATTGAAATGGAGCGGGGTTGAAAACTACGGTAGATGATGAGGTGGAGCAACCAATACGTTACCAAATTTTGTTTAGAATGCCGCGAATGGAATTAAAACGTTTTTCAGTTTTCTTTTCAAGATGTACCATTCGGGTTTTAAGCTTTGCTTGGTTTTATGAAAGAGTAACTAAAGCATTTCTTGAGCTAGATTCGGGAGAAAGAATAACTATTTCATTATTGTCTTTGTCTTCTGAGGGACGAGCAATTGGTTGAGCATGTGGAACATGCTGATGAGGTTGGGGTTGGTTTTGATCATGGTTGGCAACCCATTCTTGAAAAGAGATATATGCCAAACTTCCCGGTAGTTTTGGCAAACCCGTAAGCCCCAATGTCTTGGACCCAAGTTCTTTGATTGATGTAAATTCAGAATCAGGAAAGGAATGTTAAAATTTGGAGAATCTTCATTATACAAGCACCATAATGAAAGGTCTTATATCGTCTTCGTCGACTAACATCCATGAATTCTTCCAAAACCACTTGAGCCCAATTGATGGGTTGACCGGAGTAGATAGCATAGAGGGCTTGGAAGTTTCTTTATTAACAACTTCATAACTTCCTGTCCGTGGTATAACGGATCGAATCAAAGCTCTGTGGAGAATACGAGCTTGTGGGCGGAGTTGAATGGAAGTAAGTCTAGTAATGTCATCATTCAAGAATTGATGTGAGACCTCGTCTCTATCATCCAAGTTTAAAGAAACATCAATCTCATCCAAATCAGTCCCCGTTGATGGACATTGAAGAATTTCACCAAGTCTAGTAAGTGGTAGATAGATTTTAACTCCACAAACTAATGTCCAAATACAATAGTTGCGATTGTGAGGAGTATGCTGGTCCAAATTCATATTAGAATAGAACAGTTTAGCCAAAATATGATTAATTTTGATATTGTTTGCAGCAAAAGAGACAAGAGATTCTAACCCATTTTCTCTTGCAACTTGTTGAATCCGATAAGCTTCGAATTCTTCAAATTTTATGAAAGCACTTGGAAAGAAATTAGATCTACTCATTTAAGCAAAACGTTGTCTTGCTTGCTCATTCCTTAGCCACTGATCGATGTTTGGGGTAGATGATGAAGTAGATGGCCTTGATCTTTTTGATTTTGGAGCCATTTGTGAATATGAGGAAGAAAGATTTGATTTTTAATGGGGAAAGACTAAAAAAGAAGATGAGGAATGAAGATAAAAGAAAGGTAAAGGATGAATAAAGGGGTATACCTTGAGAAACATGCAAAAACAATTCAATTTTAAAAAGCCAACAAATTTCAGACGTCTGAAATATACAATTCAGACGTCTAAATCGAAGAAAATCGAGTCAGAAAGAAAATAGTGCATTTTAGGCTATATTCAGAAGTCTGAAATTTTGGATTCAGATGTTTGAATCCGAAGAAAAAATTCTTCTTCTGCAATATTCAGATGTCTGAAACCTCTATTTCAGACGTCTGAAATATGTATGAAAATATATTTCTGACCTTTGAAAAAAATGAACAAAAGAAATAGATTAAATTAATATTTGAATGATTTAGAATACATATATGATCATTCAACAACAAATATGTATAAAGGAAATCATTAATCCGAATCAGTTGGAGTCTTGCACTCTTCCGGTTCAATCTTGATTATCTCTGTGTATGGTCGCAATGGAGAGCAATATGGTTAGCGTTCCCAAGAGTTTGGTGAGACCAGAGGACGTTGTGGACTAGGCTCCCATGGATTCGAAGTAGAAGGTTGAACTACATCTTTCTTTGAAGATGTACCGCAGAATTTTAATGCCACCTGTTCAATGAAACTAAGTCGTTTGGCATTAACTTTCTGTTCGTAATACATCTCTCATTGCAAATCCAACTGTTCTTTCTGGTAATGATGAATCTTGGCTATTTTTTTCTTTTGTGGATGGATAACTGAAGAAAAGAAATCGTCGAGATTTCTTCTTTTCTGGAGTATAACCAGATAGTTCGTATGAAGGATGAGGTCTAGCCGGTTCATGTTGTGTTGGAGTAGCCAATATTTCTATAGAAAATGTAGAATATGACGAGAATTGTTGTTTGATGCCACGGAAAGAAGGAGAAAAATCATGTTGAATTCCATTGTAATAATTCTTTTGGTAAAAAAAAGAACAGAATTTGTGTGTATAAAAGAAAGTAAAATGTTTAAAAATTGAATTTTAGTTAAAATAAATTGTGGCTGAAAAGTTTAAATCGGTAATATACACATATTTAAAGGCAAATAAAATAAGAGATTGAAAATGGAAGTTAGTTTTAGTTACCTAAGAGATAAGAGTATTGAAATGCAAAGATAAGCAGAAACATTAATATCTCATAAAAGATATCATAAATTTTTAACAGAGACGATACTATGCTCTCGTATGAGTTTGATAAAAACATTTTCTAAAAGTGGTTTTATAAAAATGTCAGCCAACTGATTTTTAGAAGAAACAAAATCCAAATTTATTGTTACTTTTCCAACATTATCACGAAGAAAATGATGACGAATTTCAATATGTTTTGTTCGTAAATGATTGACAGGATTTTTAGACAAGTTAATAGCGCTAGAATTGTTACAATATATAGTTGAATTTGTTAAATTTATATTGAAGTCTTTAAGTGTCTGTTGCATATATATTACTTGAGCACAAGCCAAAGCAGCAGAAATATATTCCGCTTCACATGTCGAAAGAGAAACACAGTTTTGTTTCTTACTAAACCAAGATACGAGTGATTTTCCAATAAAATGGCATGTACCACTTATGCTTTTTCGATCTATTCGAGAACCACCAAAGTCAGCATCATTATATGAAACTAACTCGAATGGAAATTCTTTAGGATAGAACATACCAAAATCCTTGGTGTTCGCGAGATAACGTAATATACGTTTCACGGCTCTTAAATGTGATTCCTTTGGGTTGGCCTGAAATCTAGCACACAGACATACACTGATCATTATATCAGGTCGACTTTCCGTTAAATATAGTAATGATCCAATCATACTTCAGTATAATTTTAGGTCAATACTTTTGCCACTGTCATCTTTTTTAAGATGTGTTGTTGTAATCATTGGAGTTGGTTTGGCAGAAGTATTTTCCATTCTGAATCATTTGATTAAATTATCACAATATTTTTCTTGATAAATGAAAATCCCATTTTGAACTTGTTTAATTTGTAAACCAAGAAAATATGTTAGTTCTCCAATGTGAGACATTTCAAATTCCTTGGTCATTATTTCGGAGAAGTCCTGACACAACTTGTCATTGGTAGAACCAAATATGATATCATCAACATAAATTTGAACTATCAAAATATCCTTTTTCGAATGTTTAATAAAAAGTGTTTGATCAATGTCACGACCCGCCCTTCTCGACCCTCGAAAATCGACACAAAATACACCACAGAATAATATGCCGACGCTCTGGTGCCGGAAAAGATAGATTGTTGAGGGAAAAGAAAGAAGATAGAAGAAAGAAGGAACTAAACAATAACAGAATCTCACAATCGCAGCGGAATAAAATATAATAGTCAATAACAGATCTTTACACAAAATGAAAACTATATCTGCTTTATACAATATACCATCAAAGGATCACACACAAACAACAATTACCAGTCTGACAATTTCAAACAATCACAGCAGCGGATTTAAACAAGTACGGGTAATACGTCTCGGACTCTAGCTCCTCTCCTGGGCTCCACAGCATCCTTTCATGTAATCTATAATACTCGGTATGAGCTGAGCATTATAACGAAATAACACCCGAGTCAGTCTGGAATACCAGCGTGAGAACAATACACCCAAATTGATTATTAAAGTTTCAAAAATCCTTTGAAATCAAAAGCATCTCGTAAGACCACGCCACAAATAAACATGTCGGGTTTTTACCTTACGATAGCTAAAACATTTCTTATCAAAATCCTTTGATATTATAATAGTGTCTATATACAAATACTTATTCAAATAGCCGAAATTGTTACATGAATAAATTCAAGCTACTTGCCACAAAGTGGGTTATACAAGCAAAACTGTAAAAGGTGCGTAGGGAGAATGGATTTCCAACTAATGACTAGGCACTAGGTACCACATGTCACAGTACGTGGCCTAGATCACCGTACCGAGGTTATTCCCAATCCCCTGCAACATAAGACCAGGACTACCCCTTACTGGATAATCCCGAGTAGGATCACCCCACGGTTGGGATCAGAAACTACATCACTAAGCCGAATAAAAAGAGACATCTAGACAGGGATGACCTTACCCTAATGGGTGCTACCCACATAGCCTTGCTGCATAACCTCTGATTTTCGGTCATTCCCGGTTAATGAGTCTTGAGGCTAAGCGCTACCTTTTAGAACGTTTCTCTTAGAATGCCTATCGTCCACCTGACGATGTTTCAAAAGCATTCATCCATACAAGTCTGTCCCTGGTTCGAACGGAATCGAAGGCACTACTCCTACTACATCCATTTTGGAAACATCCTCAGGATTAGTAGCGACTAGCCCTTGCACTTCACTGCTCCATCTTCGACTCCGAGCTCGTTTGTCCTACGAAACGTACAAACCAGATCGAAGTGGTTTTCGAAAAATAAATCCCGATCCCGGTCTCTTCGAAACGATCAACGTATTGGTCAATATTGATAGTCGTTTATTTAACTATCAATTAACATTCACAAACATCCATCAAAAATAAATAATTGCCCAAATTATTTATTATCCTTAAATAATCTTTGCAAGATATATTTCCATTTTCAATCTCTTGAAAATAGTTTCAAACCACACACTCCTTATGGAATAAATTCCCAAATATTGATTTCCACTGAAAACATCCAAGTCCAAACATTTAGATTTTTAAACAATTAAATCACTTTATTCTAAAATATAACTTAAATATTTATATTAAATACTTAAACATTTTATTAAAAATATATTTTAAAAATATTTAAAGCAAACTACTTTATAAAATGTAAGCTAATTTTAAAATAAAGGTTAAGTTCAAACTAAATTTTAGAGGAGTTACAAAATTCTATACTAGTTTCAAATAAACTTCAACCAAACTATCTTTAAAATAAAACCATTTTATAAAATATAAATATTAATAATATTCTTTAGAGCATAATACTAATTACCCCTTCTAAAAATAATTATTACTATAACTAATTTAGTACATATTTACCTTTAAAAATTTTCAACTTAAATAAGAATCTTCTTAAAACATTCCTTTAAAAACAAATTTAAAATTTTTAATTTTTACTTAACAATCTGCTTTGAAATGTACTTAGCTTTTCAGGGAACTACACTTTCATTCCAGAACAAACCAAAGAATTCTTTTTATAAATCCCGCTTCATTTATCCTAATTCAAATTTACGTTTAAATCACGTAAATTTTGCCCACACTTTAAAAATAAGCCCTCTTTATTTTAAACACATTCCTATGTCCTGGAAATCACTTTCAAAATATATACTTAAAATATTTAGAATAAGACTACTAGAAATTTCTTAAATGAAAATAATATTTAAGAAAATATAGAGGAGTTTCTAAGTAATTTAAAACAAAATTACCCTTTTAAAATAGAGTTATTAATTCAAATTTTTATATCAAAATTTCCCTTCTGAAAACTTAATATTAATTTACCTTTAAATAATTTATTCCATAATTACTTAAATAAATATTTACTTACTTAAAATATATTTAATAATAATATATTTTCCTAAAATATTCCTAAAAATACATTTTAAATTTTTAGTTTATAAATTTGAAAACTTTTCTTTGAAAACATACTTAATTTTCCATGGAAAACACTTTCCATCTTTAGAAATAATCCATCTTTATTTTTAAAACAATTTATACCTTCTTATAGAATTTCTCACCGAAAATCTATCTTTCAAAATTTATCCACCGATAAATATATCGATTTATTTATAAACCCAACTTATAAATTTCTGTTTCTCATTTCCATTCCAATCACAGTTTCAAAACCATTTACAATTTCAACCCAATTTCTCGAATTTAATTCCCTTAAATTCAATACTTAAAATTACTTTTCATTTCCTTTTTACTCCCATTTCACTTTATTGATATTTTAAAATACCAAATTATTTTATCCAACTATACACAGCATAACAAAATTCCAAATCAATCTATCATAGGATATCAATGAAATATATCACAGATATAAATATAATTTCTATTTGTGAGGAATCCAGTTGGATCCCTCCAACCTGCTTTCCTACATCTACAGTTGTTAGCACGACAAATAAAATATCGATCAAATCTGATAATAATTATCACATTCATCTAATCAACCAATCAACCATTTGAATATTTGCTATTTAAATTAAATGGCATCCAGATATGAGTGAGATTAACTCACCTTAGATACATCGAGCGTTCCAAATTTTAAATTAAATCGAACCGTTCGATTTAATCCGAAATTTTTGCTTGCTCCAAACGTTTTTGGATTTGCTGTAGCACGTAGATCGTGTCGCTGCGATTCCGACGCTTCTTGTTTCATCGAAATTTGATAACGTATGCACAAGATATGAAATTTATAAGTTTCAATTACCAATTTAAAATAAATTTTTTATATTAAATAATACCGAACAAAACAGGTCGCAACCTTCTTCTTCATCACGCAAACATCAGGTTCGAACCCAAATACGTCCCAAACCTCGATCACCAACGCCACCACGAGCCACTTCGACTCGATCCACGAGCGCCAAACGGAGCGCCATCCACACCTCCTCCTTCGGCCGAAGAATAGCGAAGCTCGGTGGCTCCTGTTCCTCGAAGAACGCACACGAACGCACGGCGAACGACATCGATATACACCTCCAAACGGCCACATCAAACAAGATCCACCATCAGATGCATAGATCTCGAGGTCCTCTTCGTTTCTCTAGTTGGAAATTTCTGATGAAAGTTGTTGGATTGAGAGAAAAAGAGGAAGGAACAGTATAAGTTTTCAACCATAAAAAACTTACAAGCGGCGGCCGGTGAAAATAGGCTAGGGTTTTCAACTTGTGCGTATATACATATGCGTAATTTAACTATATTATTATTAAATTCACTTTTAAACAACTTCCTCAAGCGATCTCCAAGCAACGTGTGTCGACAAGCGGTTATAAGGTTTTACCCGCGTTCCGAACGCAATGGGACATGTTTCGAAGGCTAATTCGATCGTATGCACAAGTTACGGAAATAAACGATCAATTTTAAATTAAATAGATTAAAATAGTTTCTATGCATTTTGAGATGCTAGGGTCAAACAGCAACTCCGATTGCTACGAAAATTGAAATCCGATGATAACTAACTATTACGGATCCAATGGAACTGGTTTCGTTGAGTTCCAAGATTGGGCCCGGAAGGCTATTTTAACTTGTTAATTAATTCGAGCGATTTTCAAAATCGTCGAAATCACTTGAAATTTCACTTCTAAAATTTTACTAACTCAATAATAAACCATATAGAATTTATAATCACATTAGAAATTATTCTGATTCGTTCCGAATCAAAATCTGATTATTTACATTATTATATTATTGAATTCCACTATTAAATTAATATAAAATTCCCAAGTTTAACTTATCGACCTTTGGTTCAATCCAAAAGTCCAACATCATTATTTAAATCCAAATAGACTTACCATGTTCATATCTATCGACCTCCAGATTCACACATTATCCCAATTTCCAAATATTAAATTATTATTATTCAAATCCAATTAAATTGTCGTATTTGAAATTTTAACTAATTTTATTAATTTAATCAAAATCTTTTTATTCAAAATCAAATAGTATTTCACATTCAACATTTAAAATGAATTAAATGTTCAAAATCTAACGACCAAAATTCCGGGTCATTACAGTCCTCCCCCTTATAAAAATTTCGTCTTCGAAATTTGCTAAGGTGTGAAAAATGCCACTAAATTCATTTACTTACCCCAAAATTCATTCAAGTAAAACTCACATTCACTTCTCAAAACCTTTTAGCTCAATTCCAAAACCATTCTCTTTATTTTTAATTCAAAAGCTTCGTTTACAACATCATTTCAAAAATCGACCGTTTCTTGTTAACTCAAAATTTTAAAATCCTCAAAAAATTTCTATCTTCGAAAAATTTTGAAATTTTTTGACAACGTCTCCTTTGTACGGAGAGCATTTTACAATATTACAATAGATATAAATATATATCATCGACCCACACGGTCGGAAAATAAATTATACCACAATATATATATCATTTCCCAATTTTATTGCATAGGCGTACCTTTTGAATAGCATTTTAAAAGCAAGCGGCTTGTTATATTGCATATACGCGCTCAACTTTATCGATTGCCTTCCATACCTGTACTTGCTTAAACAAACACATCAATTTTCAATAATATGAGAATTTAACAACATTCCATTCATTTATCTTAGCCAAACATATCAATTACATACCCAAACAAACAAATTTCACAATCCTGCATGTAATCCATGTGTTATAAGCAATCACAAGGTTTCAATACTACTTTAGTTTTCTTTACAAACCCAAACTTCATTTTATTCCACTCGAATGATTTACATTCAAGTTTTCTACATACAATTTATATTTACTTCAATTCAATTCCTTATTAATTTACAATCAAATCTTTATTTTCATTTTGATACATTTGCATTTTTCTTATGATTCACTTGCATTTATATACCAGTCCACTTAATAAGATTTCAATCCATTCCAATTGATTTAAAAACCAATTTCATTTACTTCTTTAAACCAATTCAATTCCGTTTGCAACAAAACGACCCATTTCTATGCAAATTTGATGTTATTCAAGCAAATAACAATTGTTTAAGTTTATAACAATTTTAAATTAATTCCTGTTCAAACTATATTAATTTTACTCCATTCGAAATTATTCACAACTCAAGCATTCTTGCTTCATCACAATTATTGAATTAAATCCATAGTCTTACATTCAATTTCGTTATCCATACAGATTCATTCAAAGCCATTTTATAAGCTTGACAACAACCCTTTCACAATTCTCTTAAGTTATTCCAACTCCAAAATAATTCTATTCCTTCTTACATTAATTTTATTTTCATTTTAATTTGATTCTCATTAAGTCAAATTCCAATCCATTACAAATTTTAATTCAATCTGTTTACTTGCTCAATCCATTTTAATTTTAATTCACCTTCCCAATTCATTTCTGAATTTATTTTATTAATAACATAACCATTCCAATTATTCCATACCGGAACTGGGATTTTATTTTACCCCTTCAAATTTTCTTAACAAGCTACAAAAATCTTATTCATTCCATTACTCCCCTAATTCATCTTTATTCAATTCCTTTGAATTTAGTTGAGTGAGAATTTAATTATTCAATATCATTTCAACTAAATTAAACTTTCCTTCAACTCAATTCTTTTCCAAATTTAATTCAAGTTTAACTAAATTTTATTTAGCCAACTTAAATTCATTCCACTTCCTTTACTACTTAAAATAAGAATTAATTCCATTAATTATTATTCATTACACAATTGAATTTTGATTTTTACTTCAATTTAATCCAAATTCAACTCAATTCTTTTCAATTTAAGTTAAATCCAATTCGATCCAATTTTATTTCTTCTTTTATGTAAGTTCAAGCTTCATTTTCTGACTTAAGTCCATTCACCTTTTATATTTCACTTGCCTTGTCTCAATTTACATTTCATTTAGAATTCAATTCTTAAACTTTCCGTTCATTTTATCATAACATTCAACCATTTCTATTTAGGTTTTACAATTCATCTCCTATTTATAAGTTTACCAACTTATTTATTTGAAAGCTCATATTGCTCATTTTAGTCATTTCCATCTTATAATCACAATTCTAGACTATATATATGTATCAATGAATTCTTAAGGATATAAATTTTCATTACACAATTTTAATCCACAATTTTAGACTATAAGTGTAACACTTAATAGCTTATGGGTACAAATTCATTACGCAATTATAACTCACAATTACAAAGTCATTTTACATTTCAACTTTATCCACTTTAATTCGATTTCAATTTCAGTTTTTATTTAACTTATCCCGTGTTAAATTCAAATTTATTTTATTCAGTTTCATTCACTCAAATTACATTTTAATTCCAAGATTAAAATTTCATTTTCCCTTCTTATTTAAATCAACTTCATTTAATAGGTTCAATAGTTGATTCATTTTTATCTTTTACATTTTTAAATAGAATTCCCAAAATTCAATTGCCCGGTTTTATATCAAAACCATTTTGAAATCATAAATAAAACATACCCATTTGGTATATCAAATCAAATCTCCGAATTCCAAAACACCCGGTTTTACCAAAATAAATTTCCCTTTTGAACTTATAATATCACTTGTATACGCAAAAAGTCCAAACAAATATCATAACCAATCTCCCCGATAGCAAGCCATCACTTTAGAAACTCGAAAATGAATTCTAATGATGTGGCCATCATCATCAGGATTATTTTCCAGCGACTGAAGTGAGTTCAGTGCTTCCTTCCAAAAATTCCTTTCAAATCAATTTCCATCCAACAATATTTTCCTAAAATAATACTCCATTATTGCCTACACATCTTTGGAAAACATTTTGAACATTTCTAAGATTCTAAATTCCCAAACTTTTTTTTCAATTCATTTTAAGCACTTTTCAAAATTTTCAGGATTTAAATTCTGGTTTAAATCATACTTATAGAATCCTATTTGGTTATAAACATTTCAAATTTTAAATTCTTACTTGATTATAGTATTAACACCTAGACATCTAAATATATATAATAATTTCAGAAAATTATTTCTTTTATATCAAAATATAATTTTGGGTAAAATTATTTCATTTACCCACTTTAAAAACAATACTATGTCGGCTTATCTTGTTTAAGAGTTTAGAAACCCTTATCGATACGGTTGTACTTCCCGTACCGACTAGAATTCATAAACACTCAATTGATAAGTAAATACAGTATAAAAACAATTTTTATATTCAGTAACAAGTACGCTCTCATAGCTATTAATACACTCAACTCATTATAGAGTACTATTGACTCTGTTTAAATGAGTAATTTTCCCCACCAAAGCCTAGGTTGTCGCCAGCCTAAGCTCTAATACCACCGTCACGACCCACCTTTCTCGACCCTCGAAAATCAACACAAAATACACCATAGAATAATATGCCGACGCTCGAGTGCCGGAAAAGACAGATTGTTGAGGGAAAAGAAAGAAAATAGAAGAAAGAAGGAACTAAAAATAACAGAATCTCACAATCGCAGCGGAACAAAATATAATAGTCAATAACAGATCTTTATACAAAATGAAAACTATACCTTTTTTATACAATATACCATCAGAGTATCACACACAAACAATAATACCAGTCTAACAATTTCAAACAATCACAGCAGCGGATATAAACAAGTATGGGTAATACGTCTCGGACTCTAGCTCCTCTCCTGAGCTCCACAGCATCTTTTCCTGTAATCTATAATACTCGGTCTGACCCGAGCATTATAATGAAATAACACCCGAGTCAGTCTGGAATACCAACGTGAGAACAATGCACCCAAATTGATTATTAAAGTTTCAAAAATCCTTTGAAATCAAAAGCATCTCTTAAGACCACGCCACAAATAAACATGCTGGATTTTTACCTTACGATAGCTAAAACATTTCTTATCAAAATCCTCTGATATTATAATAGTGTCTACATACAAATACTTATTCAAATAGCCGAAATTGTTACATGATTAAATTCCAGCAACTAATCACAAAGTGGGTTATACAAACAAAATCCTTAAAATGCGCATAGGAAGAATGAATTTCCAACTAATGACTAGGCACTGGGGTACCACCTGTCACAGTACGTGGCCTAGATCACTGTATCGAGAATTACTCCCAATCCCCTGCAACACAAGACCGGGGCTATTACTGGATAATCTCAAGTAACATCACCCCATGGTTGGGATCAGCAACCGCACCACTAATCCAAATAAAAAGGGACATCTAGACAGAGATGACCATACCCTAATGGTTGCTACCCACATAGCCTTACTGCATAACCGCTGATTTTCAGTCATTCTCGGATGATAATTCTTGAGGCTAAGCATTTTCTTCTAGAACGTTTCTTTTAGAATGCCCATCGTCCACCTGACGATGTTCCGAAAGTATTCATCCATACAAGTCCGTCCTGGATTCGAACGGAACCGAAGGCACTACTCCTACTACATCCATTTTGGAAACATCCTCAGGATTAGTAGCGACTAGCCCTTGCACTTCACTGCTCCATCTTCGACTCCGAGCTCATTTTTCCCACGAAACGTACAAACCGGATCGAAGTGGTTTTCAAAAAATAAACCCTGATCCCGGTCTCTTCGAAACGATCAGTGCATTGGCAATATTGATAGTCGGTTATGTAACTATCAATTAGCATTCACAAACATCCATCAACAATAAATAATTGCCCAAATTATTTGTTATCCTTAAATTATCTTTGCAAGATATATTTTCATTTTTAATCTCTTGAAAACAGTTTCAAACCACACACTCTTTATGGATAAATTCCCAAATATTGATTTCCACTGAAAACATCCAAGTCCAAACATTTAGATTTTTAAAACAATTGAATCACTTTATTCTAAAATAAACCTTAAAATATTTATATTAACACTTAAACATTTTATTCAAAATATATTTTAAAAATATTTAAAGCAAACTACTTTATTAAATTGAAGCTAATTTTAAAATAAAGGTTAAGTTCAAACTAAATTTTAAAAGAGGAGTTACAAAATTCTATACTAGTTTCAAATAAACTTCAACCAAACTAACTTTAAAATAAAACCATTTTATAAAATATAAATATTAATAATATTCTTTAAAGCATAATACAAATTACCTCTTTTAAAAATAACTATTACTATAACTAATTTAGTACATATTTATCTTTAAAATTTTTACAACTTAAATAAGAATCTTCTTAAAACATTCCTTTAAAAACAAATTTAAACTTTTTAATTTTTACTTAAAAATCTTCTTTGAATTGTACTTGGCTTTTCAGGGAACTACAATCCCATTTCAGAATAAACCAAAGAATAATTTTTATAAATCCCACTTGATTTATCCTAATTCAAATTTACATTTAAATCCCGTAAATTTTGCCCACACTTTAAAAATAAGCCTCCTTTTACTTTAAACACATTCCCATCTCCTGGAAAATCACTTTCAAAATGTATGCTTAAAATATTTAAAATAAGACTACTAGAAATATCTTAAATGAAAATAATACTTAAGAAAATATAGAGGAGTTTCTAAGTAATTTAAAACAAAATTACCCTTTTAAAACAGAGTTATTAATTCAAATATTTATATCAAAATTTCCCTTTCGTAAACTTAATACTAATTTAACTTTAAATAATTTAAATTCCATAATTACTTAAATAAATATTTACTTACTTAAAATATATTTAAGAATAATATATTTCCCTAAAACATTCCTAAAGTTACATTTTAAATTTTTATTTTATAATTTTGAAAACTTTTCTTTGAAAACATACTTAATTTTCCATGGAAAACACTTTC
The DNA here is from genome assembly GCA_030765085.1 of Allium cepa. NCBI lineage: Eukaryota > Viridiplantae > Streptophyta > Magnoliopsida > Asparagales > Amaryllidaceae > Allium > Allium cepa. Next base: position 607,238,412 of record CM060938.1, on the reverse strand, counting down.
CATCTTTAGAAATAATCCATCTTTATTTTTAAAACAATTTATACCTTCTTATAGAATTTCTCACTGAAAATCTATCTTTCAAAATTTATCCACAATAAATATATCAGTTTATTTATAAACCCAATTTACAAATTTCAGTTTCTCATTTCCATTCCAATCTCTGTTTCAAAACCATTTACAATTTCAACCCAATTTCTCGAATTTAATTCCCTTAAATTCAACACTTAAAATTACTTTTCATTTCCTTTTTACTCCCATTTTACTTTATTGATATTTTAAAATACCAAATTATATTATGCAACCATAACGCATCATAACAAAATTCCAAATCAATCTATCACAGGATATCAATGAAATATATCACAGATTATAAATATCATTTCTATTTGTGAGAAATCCAGGTGGATCCCTCCTACCTGCTTCCCTGCATCCACAGTTGTTAGCATGACAAATAAAATATCGATCAAATCTGATAATAATCATCACATTCATCTAATCAACCAATCAATCATTTGAATATTTTCTATTTAAATTAAACGGCATCCAGATGTGAGTGAGATTAACTCACCTTTAATACATCGAGCATTCCAACTTTTAAATTAAATCGGACTGTTCGATTTGATCCAAAATTTCTGCTTGCTCCAAATGTTTTTGGATTTGCTGCAGTGCGTAGATCGCGTTGCTGCGATTCCGGCGCTTCTTATTTCGTCGAAATCTGATAACGTATGCACAAGATATGAAATTTATAAGTTTCAATTACCAATTTAAAATAATTTTTTTTGAATAATACCGAACAAAACAGGCCGCAACCTTCCTCTTCAACACACGAACATCAGGTTCGAACCCAAATACGTCCCAAACCTTGATCACCAACGCCACCACAAGCCACTTCGACTCGATCCACGAGGGCCAAACGGAGTGCCATCCCTACCTCCTCCTTCGGCCGAAGAATAGCGAAGCTCGGTGGCTCCTGTTCGTCGAAAAACGCGCACGAACGCATGGTGTAGAGCAGCAAAATACACCTCCAAACGACCACATCGAGCAAGATCCACCGTTAGATGCGTAGATCTCGAGGTCCTCTTCGTTTCTCTAGTTGGAAATTTCTGATGAAAGTTGTTGGATTGAGAGAAAAAGAGGGAGGAACGATATAAGTTTTCGGCCATAAAAAACATACATGCGGCGGCCGGTGAAAATAGGCTAGGGTTTTCAACTTGTGCGTATATATATGCGTAATCTAACTATATTATTATTAAATTCACTTTTAAACAACTTCCTCAACAATCTCCTAACAACGTGTGCCAACAGGCGATTATAAGGTTTTACCTACGTTCCGAACACAATGGGACGTGTTTCTTAGGCTAATTCGATCATATGCGCGAGGTATGAAAATAAATGATCAATTTTAAATTAAATTGATTAAAATAGTTTCTATGTGTTTTGAGTTGCCAGGGTGAAACGACAACTCTGATTGCTATGAAAATTGAAATCCGATAATAACTAACTGTTACAGATCCAATGGAACTAGTTTCGTCGAATTTCAAGACTGGGCCCCGGAAGACTATTTTAACTTGTCGACTAATTCGAGCGATTTTCAAAATCGTCGAAATCACTTAAAATTTCACTTCTAAAATTTTACTTACTCAATAATAAACCATATAGAATTTATAATCACATTAGAAATTATTCTGATTCATTCCGAATCAAAATCTGATTATTTACATTATTATATTATTAAATTCCACTACTAAATTAATATAAAGTTCCCAAATTTGACTTATCGACCATTAATTCCATCCAAAAGTTCAACATCATTATTTAAATCCAAATAGACTTAAAATAAATTTTAGAAACCATTTTCATATCTATTTACCTCCAGATTCACAAGTTATCCCAATTTCCAAATATTAAATTATTATTATTCAAATCCAATTAAATTGCCATATTTGAAATTTTAACTAATTTTATTAATTTAACCAAAATCTTTTTATTCAAAATCAAATAATATTTCACATTCAACATTGAAAATGAGTTAAATGTTCAAAATCTAACGACCAAAATTCCGGGCCGTTACAATCAACTTTCCCAATTTGAAATCCCGAAGAAATTAGATATGTCTTTAGTCGATCATACCAAGCACGTGGTGCTTGTTTTAAACCCTATAGGGCTTTCTTAAGTTTGTGGACATGATCTGGAAATTTCTCGTGAATAAATAAGGAAGGTTGTTCAACATACACATTTTCGTTTATATAACCATTCAGAAAAACACTTTTAACGTCCATTTGATAAAGTTTGAAATTGTCAAAACATGCGTAGGCCATTAAGATCCGTATTTCTTCTAGTCTTGCAAACAGAGCCAACGTTTCTTCGTAGTCAATTCCTTCTTCTTGATTGTATCCTTGTGCAACTAACCTTGCTTTATTTCTGGTAATGTTGCCTTGTTCATCTGCTTTGTTCTTGTAGACCCATTTTGTTCCAATAACAGTTTGTTCACTTGGTCTAGGAACTAATTCCCAGAATTCATTGCGTTCAAACTGATTTAGTTCTTCCTGCATTGCAATTATCCAGTAGTCGTCCGTGGAAGCTTCTTTGGGATTCTTTGGTTCGATATTTGAAAGGAATGCTACGTGGCCCATATGATTTAGTTGACTTCTAATTTGTACGTTTGAATTAATTTCTCCGATAACATTTTGAACGGGATGATCCCGTAATATTTTTGGTGGAGATCTTAATTCATCATTATTATTATAAACAATGTTTTCATCATTTTCAATATTTGTAGTTTCCGTATTTGTGATGTTATCCGGAAAATTTTCATCATCTTTTATACTTGGTTTTTGTTGAAAATTTTCATCGAAAGATACGTGTAAAGTTTCTTCAACAGTATTTGATCTTTTATTAAATACACGATAAGCTTTGCTACGACCTGAATATCCTAGAAAGATACCTTCGTCGGATTTCGCATCGAATTTTCCAAGCCGATCTTTTGTATTTAATATAAAACATTTTGTACCAAAAACATTGAAATAAGAAATCTTTGGTTTTCTTCCAGTAAAAAGTTCATAAGAAGTATTTTTCGTGAGAGGTCGAATAGAAACACGATTCAAAACATAACAAGCAGTTGTAGCAGCTTCTGCCCAAAAATGTTTTGGAAGAGTGCTTTCGTTTAACAAGGTTCGTGCACATTCTTGTAAAGTTTTGTTTTTACGTTCTACAACTCCATTTTGTTGTGGAGTTCTAGGGAATGAAAAATTATGATAAATTCCTTTCTTTTTACAAAAATGGTCAAAAACTTCATTTTCAAATTTTCCTCCATGATCACATCTTATGTTTTTTATTTTCAAGCCTTTTAAATTTTGGATTCGTTTGAAAAAAAATTTAAAATGCTCAAACGTATCACTTTCATTATTCATAAAAATGGTCCAAGTATATCTAGAAAAATCATCTACGATTACAAACACATATCTATTGTGGTTTAAGGATTGAACTTGGGTTGGCCCAAACAGATCCATGGTAGTAGTTCTTGTGGTTGTAATGTAGAAATAACTTTCTTAGATTTAAAAGATGATTTGGTTAATTTTCCTAATTGACATGCATCACAAATATTATTGATTTTGAAGTTCATTTTTGGTAAATCTCTGACTAAATCATTTTTAGAAAGCTTGTTTATAGTTTTGAAGTTGATATGACAGAATATTTTATGCCATAGCCAAGGATCATTTTCATTAGCTATTAACCACATATCTGAATTGTGATTGATTTTCATATACAGAATATAGATATTTCTGTCTCTATTTCCTTCATATATAATATTTTGATTTTTATCAAAAATGCTACAGTTATCTTCAGAGAAAGAGATTTTGAATCCTCTGTCACACAACTGGCTGATACTTAAAAGATTGTGTTTTAAATTTTTGACTAATAAAACATTGGAAATAAGAGATAAATTAGGTGTACCGACATTGCTAACATCGCCTTTTCCAATGATATATCCTTTGGATTTGTCTCCAAAAGTGACAGAGCCTCCATCTGAGCAAGTAATGTTTGATAGCATATTTTTTTCTCCAGTCATATGTTTTGTGAAACCGCTATCGAGTATCCATTTTACTCTCTTTTTAAGTGGGTCCTCATTCTCTATAGCCATGAAACAAACATTTGCTTGTTCATTTTCATTGTCACTGTTGCTTTCTGAAGAGGAAGAATCCGAATCATCCCATGTTACTGAAAATGCTTTTCTTTTAAACTTGTCCTTTCGATTTTTATTGTGATATGTTTTCTTTTGTTCTGGACAATCTTTTGGAATATGCCCCTTCTTGTGGCAGTTAAAGCAATCTAGTATAGATGGAGATGGCTTATTTGTATTGTTGTTGAAGTTTCTTTTCCCAGTGTTTCAATTTCCTTTTCTACACTTCAGAATTTTTTTAAAGCTTTTAGCAATGAATCCTTAGTCTTCTTCATTCGAGTCTGATTCTTCTTTTTCTGCGTGAAATGCCATATTCATTTTGTCTTGAGCTTGTACTCTTTTAGCATGCAAATTCACTTCGTAGGACATTAGATTTCCTATTAACTCTTCTGGTTTCATGGTAGAGAGATCATTAGCTTCTTCAATAGCTAAGACTTTTCTTTCCCATTCATCCGTTAAAGAATTAAGGATTTTTGAAACAATATCAAAATCGGAGTATGTTTCTCCTAGTCCTAGTAAAGAATGATGAATATCTTGAAATCTGGAGTACATATCATTTATTGTTTCATCTTGTTTCATCCTAAAATTTTGAAATTGATTTTTAAGCATAGATATTTTACTTTGTTTAACCTTGTTAGCACCTTCATGAGTGACTTGTAGTGTTCTCCATATTTCATATGTAGTGTTACATATGCTAATTCGGTTAAATTCATTTTTATCTAATGCACAAAACAACATATTCATTGCTTTAGCATTAGCAGAAGCATCTTGTTTCCGTGCAGTTGTCCATGTAGTATATTCAATAGTAGGTGCAATATATTTTGCTTGTGCAATATTCCATGCATTAAAACTACAGGCTTGCATATAAATACGCATTCGTGTTGCCCAATAGTTGTAATTCATGTCATTGAATAGTGGAGGTCGTGCAGTAGATTGACCTTCAGTAAAACTAGTGTTAGTGACAGTGTTAGTGGTAGTGCTGGTGTTGTTTTCCATGTTAGCAAGATATGAGATAACCGTGTAATGGTTATAAGATGCCTTGCTCTGATACCAAATGTAAGTAACTACTGTGTGGCTAGCTATCACTTAGGATCGTGTAATATGGAGTATAGTTAAATCTACAAGCGGAAACAGATAATAAAAGCAAAGTAAATAAAAATAAGCACACCAGGAATTTTTATACTGGTTCGAACTTCCCGTTCTACGTCCAGTCCCAGACTCCTTCTAGAATTTCACTAACAATAATCCTCACTTAACCCGGAGGAACAGGTTTACAACACCTGAACAACAGAATATGATTTCGATGCCTCAACAGCCGAAGAGGACTTCACTTGCCTGAATAGCAGAACAGGACTTCAACTTATACAAAGAGTATTTGACACAGTGTGTTCTCAATAACAAGAATTTGCCTCTTGATAGTACAACCTTCCTATAATCTTCTCCTTCTGATATATATATATATATATATATATATATATATATATATATATATATGTATGTAAGTAGGTAAAGAGTATGGAAGTAGATGAATGATTTTATATGAACTTGAATGCACAAGAAGTTAGAATCAAAGTAATATAAGAATAGAAAGAGTTAGATCGATTAGGTGAATAAAACTGATGATTCTAACATGCTTATATAGAGTATAAAGAGGTGTAATCATTCGTGAACAGTTATTATGAAAGACTATGGACATATCTATTAATAAAAAGTTGAATCTCTTCATGGAAGAGAAATGTCTATTCAAAAATATAACCGTTGTAGGAATTCAGACGTTTGAAAATAAGAATTCAGACTTCTGAAATTGGTAACGTGCAATCCAGAAAGGAAATAGGTCATTTTTGACTAGATTCAGATGTCTAAAACTTTCAATTCATACGTCTGAATATTGTATGAAAAATTAAATTAGATTATAGTTTCAGACGTCTGAAATGGTTAATTCGGACGTTTGAATTTGACCCCAAAATTCAATTTTGCTCTGTGCATGTGTGTATGTGTAAGTGTCGATATATATATATGTGTGTGTGTGTGTGTGTGTATAAAGGAGATATTTTAACATTATTTCAATTCTAAACAACGACTCAATACAACATATATGTAGCATGAAGTTCATTTGAATCCGGTCTTGTAGATATTCCTGCAACAACAAATTAGTATAGAAAATCAACGTATATAGTTGTCATAGTCAAAATATCATAAGTATGAAACGTCGTAAACATGGTTTCAACAGCAGCTCGGCCTTCTTTCACACCTTTACTTTCAACTGGGTCGGTAGGATCCTTTTTAAATGCTGCTTCAAGCCTTTCGACTCGGTCGTAAGTCCATGACCCTTTCGATGTTATCGGAAGGTGTTCTCTTATGCTTCTTGGTTTTATTCTTTCGCCTCCTTTATCTTTTCCCACACAATTCGACCGAGTCGAAAGAGGCCTCTATCGTCCTTTTTCCTTTGTTTACTTTTGGGTGCTGCTTTCTTCACACCACCTTTCGACATTGTCGAAAGGTCTTCTGAATGCATCTTTTCCTTCTTTGTTGTTATTGAAAGTAAGTTTGAAATTTTTGACACTATTGATAGGTTGATTATATTGGTTTCGATGATATTCAAGTGAGAATCGATTCGATGAGGTTGTGTAGCCTTTGAAAGCATGCCTTAGGACTAGGGTGGAACCTTCTCTTAAAATTATGGGTCACTACTGGTCCGAAAGGCTTGTATATGCTTCGATAAGGTTGTATTAGGGGCGAAACCTTTGACTTCGAAAGGTTTGGCATGTAAGTGGAAGAACATTATCTATTGCCTTTGAAAGAGGTTCTGAAACTGCACTAGCTTGTTTTTCTATGTAGGTATATCTGTTTCCATCTGGGTCAAATGCCTTTGCATTATATGAGTTGTTGGTGCTTTCGTCCCCTTCGATACCTGCTTAATTCCATCAAAACATCCTCTTACGACTTTTATGAAGTCTATATTTGTTTCTTCATCGAAACATCAATCTTACTAACCTTCTTTCATACTTATCCTCCTAAGTATATTTTAAGGCTAACATTTTGCCCCCTCATTATATGAAAGAAGCATTTGTTCTTTAGGACAAAAATTTCGCAACTTTCTTCCTCTCCATAACTTTACTTTTCCTCCAAAATTCAAAGTTAGGGCATTTGATGTTGTTAGTCCATTATCATACTTATATACTTGTTTAGTGACAGGTCGTCATATTTATGCCTTCACATTTAGGCAGTTAATTGATTATAATTCTGACCTACCAAATATGTAATGTGTAACTACTAATGCACAGAGTAGATATGGCTTAGGTGCTTTTTGTGGGAAATAGCCAATAGCGATTAACAGGGAATATAAGTTATTATTCAAAAAAATTCTCGGATTCTTTGAATGATTTTGAAGCCTTCATTCGTCAGTTAGTGGGCATCATTTAGAGTCAATAACCGTCAACTTTAACTTTGGCATTAAGAAGACCAACTCAAAACATATGGTTGCCTACCATAATTCCAATTATTATCGCATTATACCCCTAGTTTAGGATTGATGGAGACTAGGAAACAACGACATTTATCCAGATTAGGGTATTGACCTATGAAGTTTGGGAGTTGAGAATATAACACCCAGAATCCAGATAACTGTGAGAAATACGGTTACGGATCTTAAGGCTAGGATAAACCCTAGTATGCAATATTCAGACACGGATATGATCACAGTATCAAACACAGATGCAAAAATAAAGTAAAAGCAGTAAAGAAAAGAACACATTGGATTTTATACCGGTACGGAGTTACCCTACATGCAGTCCCGCACACAAGTACGGATTTCCTTTCAAAAGCAATTGTACAATTACACCCTCGATTTCAAGGCTACGAGGTAAACCCTCCAGATTCACAATTCTCTGGATAGAGATACTTGATTTTACGGCGAACAAGTTCACCCAATTGATTTCCAAGGCTACAATCACATCTTTTCTCGCTTGATTGATTTCCAAGGCCACAATCGCACCTTTTCTCGTTAATTGATTACAAATAAGCCTATAATTCTTAATAGCACTGAGGTTCTTGTTGAAATAGTGAGAATCAAACCAGAGATAATCTAGTTAGATTCAATGTTAATTTCGGTAGAGTAATGGTACGAATATTTATAAAGAAAATGTGGAAGAAGAAGAGAAATGAAAACCAGAAAATATGATTGAAAATTCGTTGAAAACAACCCCTATTTATAGAAGAACAACAGCCATGTCCATTCATGAAGAGATATGACGAATATACACTTCTTTTAAAAAATTAAATTTGAAATTAACTGACACAATGTCGACATGGGTAAATTGAGCATGTCGACATCCAAAAGGAAGTTTTGGTAGTTTTTTTTCTTTGAAAATAATTTTTATCTTATATTAAAACTATTTAAACTTTTATACATATACTTAACTATAGTTAAAACACATAAATAAATATAGAGAATAATATTATGATATATATAAAATTTTACTATAATTTTATATTTAAATCTAAGTATAAATATTTAAAATTTAAATATATTATTATTAAAAGATAGTTTAAAACTAAGGATAATTTGATTTTGAAATTAAAGATTATTTTGAGGCTAAAAGTATTTAAATTAGGATAGATGATTTTGATTCTTTTAAAAGGAAGGTTTTGAAAACATTTTGAAAACAAGATATAATTTTGTAAAAATCATTTTGAATAAAAATTAGCGGATACAAAACAATGTTCCACTAGATTTTTCGTAGGTTCCATCTTACTTAGGGTTCCATTCCTTCAATAGGCTTGAAGTGGATTCCATTCCATGAATAAATTGGATTTTAAGATGCCAGTGTTTTTCTAGGAGTTTTAACAAAATTTCTAACTAAAAAAAATAAATTGCTTGAAATTTTAAACTCTTGATATTCTTGATACTCATGAGTCTTCATTCTTGATATCTTGAATCTCTGTACTGTACAGTCTTCATTCTTGGTACCAGCATGGTTAAATCCTGCATATACATATATTTCTAAACTATAATATTAGTATTTATATTTTATAGTCCTATTCCAAGGTTGTTGTCATCAAAACCATCATCTTACGGACTAACAATCTCCCCCTTTTTGATGTTGACAACCTTTTTATAAAATATTACTTCTATCCTAATAACTCCCCCTTAATCTATGCCTAACTATCCTATTTTATATTTCTTCCCCTTTGTCATCAACAAAAACTAACTCCAAATATATAACTTCAAACTATATCACTCCCCCTAAATCTAATACTCTATGCCATGTGATTATAATGGCAGTGTTATCATAAATAATCAGCACTTAGATCTAAAACTAAAACTTAGTCCTAAACTATACTATCCTAATTAAGTATCCATATAATAAAACATATAAGAACAAAAATATTCATTAATTATATAGTTATATTTACATTTTCGTGAGAAACGTAAGAAAGAACATACAACAATAAGAAAAGGAGAAAAGAAACTAATGAGTGTCTACGAAAATTGGAGATCTATAAATCGAACAATTCGGATAGTGGAAATAGAAATTTCCACGTTGTTCGACAAGATTTCCATCTTTTTCAAAGCATACTTCACCAACGCAAACGACTTTATCGTCATCTTCCGTGTACACTTCTTCCATGGGGACTTCTTCTTCTTCTTCGTTGGCCTCTTGTACTTGATCTCCTAAAGAGTCTTCGTCAATCAAGATTGGGGTAGCATGATTATCCATTAGAAATTTGTGCAAATTCCTAAGGATTTTGACTTGCCACTCTTCTTCTTTGGCCATTCGAAGTTGCATCTTGGATTTCAGTCATTAACTGAAGTGCATCCTTCAGAGAGTCCTCCATTTTCGTCACACGAGCAAGCGTTGTTCGTTGGAACGGTCCAGAAGTGGGAGAAGGGAATGAAAAGGTTGATTTTAAGTTTGATTTGGCAGAGGAGGCCATTGATTATTTAATTTTAGAAGATAGAATAGAGAAATAACAGAAAGAATGAATAGAATTTCGAAAATAAGTAGAATATATAACTAATTATTTGAATTTTAGTGGGAAAATTTTCAAAAATAAAAAATCGTTGTATGTCGACATGGGGTTCAAGGGGATGTCGACATGGTGCTTGAATTTTCGCTACTTAATTTATTTTAATCTGATTTTTTAATTATACTTTGTTATTTATATTTTTTTTTATATTTCAGTTATTGAACAAATACCTAAATCTCTTCTTAATTTAGTAAATATAGATTTATTTAATGGTTTTGTTAATATATCAGCAATTTTATTCTTGGAATTAATATAATCTAGAGTAATTACTTCCTTATTTATATTATCTCTGAGAAACTGATGTCTTATTTCAATATGTTTAGTTCGAGCATGTTAAGTAGTATTTTTGGATAAATTTATCGCACTAGTATTATCACAATAAATTGGCGATTTTGATAAATTAAACCATAATCTTTTAAAGTTTGTTGCATATATATATTACTTGAGAGATAGCCAAAGCAGCAGAAATATATTCTGCTTCAGTTGTTGATAAAGAAACTGCGTTTTGCTTTTTTCTAAACCAGGAAATCGAAGAACGTCCCAAAAAGTGACAAGTTCCACTTGTACTTTTTCGGTCTGATTTACAACCATCATAATTAGCATCACAGCAAGATATTAAGTCGAAAGAATCATTTTAGGGTAAAATAAGTCATAATCAGAGATGTGTTTAACATATCTTATGATACGTTTTATGGCTTTTAAGTGGGTCTCTTTAGGTTGAGATTGATATCTTGCACAGAGACAAACACTATGCATTATATCAGGTCTACTAGAAGTAATATAGAGTAGTGATCCATTCATTCCTCTATATAATTTTTGATCTACATCTTTCGAGAGATCTTCTTTACTAAGTTACTCATTGGTTGCCATGGGAGTGGGTTTTCCACTCCCAGTAGTCAAACCAAATTAATTAATTAGGTCATTAACATATTTTTATTGACTAATAAAGACACCATTATCTAATTGTTTTATTTGTAATCCTACAAAGAAGTTTAATTCACCCATATGACTCATCTCAAACTCTTTTGTCATTATTTCAGAAAATTCCTTATTCATTTTAAAATTAGTTGATCCAAAAATAATATCGTCTACATAGACTTGTACTAATTGAATATCATTTTTATTTCTTTTAATAAAAAGAGTATTATCTACATTACCAATTGCAAAGTTTGATTGTAATAAGTAAGATCTTAGTCTATCATACCAGGCTCTAGGAGCTTGTTTTAGACCATATAGAGCTTTCTTAAGTTTGTAAACATGATTTGGTAATTTTTCATTTTCAAAAAGTGGTGGTTGTTCAACATATAATTCTTCTTTTACAAAACTATTTAAAAAGGCACTTTTAACATCCATTTGAAATAATTTGAAATTATTATGATTTGCGAAAGCAAGTAGAATCCTAATGGCTTCTATTCTTGCTACGGGAGCAAAAGTTTCATCAAAATCTATTCCTTCTTCTTGACAATAACCTTGAGCAACTAATCGAGCTTTATTTCTAACTACCTCTCCTTGTTCATTCATTTTATTTTTATAAACCCATTTAGTTCCAATTATAGTTTTATTCTCAGGTCTAGGAACAAGTTCCCAAACATCATTTCTAGTGAATTGATTTAATTCCTCTTGCATAGCCAAAATCCATAAATTATCAGTTCATGCTTCTTTCGGATTCTTGGGTTCAATAGTCGATATAAAAGCTACATTACTCATTTGACTTAGTTGATTTCTAGTTTTAACAACAGATTGCATATCTCCTTGTATATTTTCAATAGGGTGATCTTTTAAAAGTTTAGTCCTTAGGATGATTAATCTCATTCTAAGTTTCAGTTGTCTCTTGATTTTGAGTGATTAAATCCTCTTCATCATTTTTATCTTCAAAATTTTTGATATTTTCATCGAACGAAACATGCATTGTTTCTTCAATGGTGTTAGTTCTTAAATTAAATACTCTATACGCTTTTGTAACTATCAAGGGATTTTCGACTTCCGAAAATTGACATTAATACGTCCACTGTATCAACTGTCGAGCAATCGAAGGCCAGAAAACCCAACCGTTAGGGTTAAAGAAGAGGTAGAAGATAGAAGAAGAAAGAAAGAAAGAAAGAAGAAGAAAACAGAAACAATAACAGAATCTCATAATTACAGCGGAACAACATATAATAGATAAGTGAATAATCTTTAAATCAAAAGAACTGTATCAGTTATTACATTTCATCACATTACATTACATTATCAGAGTTTACAACAACAAATAGCGGAAGAGAAATACTATATACTAGTTGATACGCCATGCCATGCAGCTTGCCTTCAGATCTCTACAGCAACTCTTGAATTTCAGAATGACCTGATAACCTGACTCTAGACTGTCCGTGTGGAAAATGATGGGCACCTAGAGTTTAGGAAGGAAACGATAAAATCCAGGTCAGTCATGGGACTGGTGTGAGAACTTAAAATAATTTATCTTGAAAAAAACAAACAAAGAAATATTTTAAGGTAGATTCGCAATGCTTTTAGAAAATGAGACTATCATAAGGCCTCCCGCGCACGCACACAATGCAAACGCAGAATCGGAGGAGATTTCTCCTTATGATAGTCAAACATGCTTGATACGCAAATTTCTTTGATATTATTACTATAAGTGCAAAGTGTAGGAAAACATTTCGAAAGTATGATATAAATCTTAGCCAGCATAGACATTTCGCACTTATGCCTACTATATCTACCATGTTCAATAGCAGGTTACCGCCACATTCCATGGCAGGTTATACAACTGCAGTCGTAAAGGGCTTGTATTGTTTTGTCGGGATTTCCAACAAATGGTCGGGCAAAGGAACTTCCCAAGTAAAATGGAATGCCTCTGGAAGGACGTCCCCGGATCGTAACCGGATCTCTGCTAGACAAGGCCGGGTTACCCCTAGTTGGGTAACAACTGACACGAGTATGTCACCCTTGGTTGTAAACAACCTTTATCCGAGGATCCTCTCAACTAACAACCACAAAATAATAAGTTTGCAGCAACCAAAAAGTAAGTATCTGGGCTCCATACCATGATACCACTCATAATCCAGAAGGAAATGACATACCCTCAGAAGGCGCTATCCTTAAATATCCTTGCTGCTACGATTCCGGTTTCGACCATAACCGGGTTATGAGGTTTCATGAAGTCTCGTCCACAAAGCTACGCTTTTCACAAAAGCCACGCTTTGATCAATAAATGATCAGCAGCACTCAGCATGCCACATTACCAAATTGGGAGTATATCACTGATAACCATCAACTACATAACCTCTGAGCTCGTACGTCTCAGAGAAGGGTGTTAAGCTAAGAGAATAAATTCTCCGCCACCAACAGAAGTGTATTTGAAAGAAATCTGCTTTATATCTCAAAATGTAATGTCAAACATACAATCCATACAAGTCTGTTCTGTGTTCGAACAGAACCGAAGGCACTTCCGAAGAAGCCCTTGTAATCCGGGTATTCACAATCCTGATCGAACTTTCCATCACAAAGGAAATCTCCATACCGTAGCTATCGGTGTAGAGACAATCGATAGGTCATCCTATCATTCTCGCAAATACCCGGTCTTTAACACCGGTCTTCAAATGCAATCCCATTTCTTCGAATCATTATTCGGAATGGGATTTATGACCCAAAGGTCCTCTCCGGGCTAAACTGAATAACGAGCGCTTACTTGTAAAAATAAGTGTAGCATTCAATTCAAGAAAATCACAACAAATACCCATTTAAAGGTGAATATTGATAGTCGGTTATTTAACTATCAAGGCAGGCAAACAAATATCCAGCACCATAACAATCACTAGGCCCTTTTTATTAATCTTCCATAAATTATATAACTTGCCAGATATTCACTTCAATTTACCTTTAAAATTAAATATTCTCTAAACCATTTCAATTTCTACATTGGAAAACATTTCCAAATACTTATTTAACAATAAGTCATTCACAAATCTATTTATTTTCAATACTTAGAAAATATTCAATATACTTAAAACACGATTAAGTATATATTTTATTCTTTCAAGGAAAACATTCTCTTTAAACACATTTATTTAGGTAAAAGCGAATGTTGCGTAAAACATCGTTACGACAACCCAAAATCGCTAGTATAGGGAATCGAAGTTAAGATAGATATATAAATCCCAATACTATATAAAACATTTCCTTTCGAGAATCATTTACTATAACAACAATGTTATAGTCCACCATTTCCTTATTTCTCGAAAATGTCTATTTCAACAATGAATGTTGAAATCTATGGTTTCGATCCTTAATACATTTTAACACAACTTCAAATCGTTTTAATTTTATTTAAAAGATCACTTCCTAAAACATTTCTTTTAATATATTATTCACTGTCCAAAATCATGAATATAAATCGTTTACCAAATTCAACACTTCTACATATTTAATTTAAAGGATTATCTACTGTCCAAAATCGTGGATATATCTCATTTAATAAGCTTTCATATTTACTTATCAAATTCGATTGGTTCCGGATTTATAAAACAACGTTTAGTAATTCCATTTACATGTGTATTTTATAAAAACTTCAACTTATAAAATCCCTTAATTAACAAATTCTATTTATATCTCATTTAAATGCCAAAATCCAATTTATAAATTAATTACTTATAAATCTTTTATTTTACAAAATCTATTCATTTTATAACTTCACAATTTATAAATCTACAAATTTTATTCACTTATGAAATCCATTTATACTTCATTTTAACACTTATAAAAGCTCGTTTTATAATTCCAATGTTTTAATTTATAAATATCAATTTTATAAATCTTTTATATAAAATGTTTTAAATAATTCATAAATCCCAATTTAAAACATTTTACAAGTTAATCAACTACTTATTTCAAAAATCATATTTCGGTTATATTTCACAAAAATCATAATTTCATAACATAAAATTATAACGTTCATTTATTTAAAATTAATTAATTCCAAAATTTAATAAAATGTATACCTTCAAAAAATCACTTGAAAATCCTTTTAAAATCGAAATCGTTTTTAACACCTTTAGAACTCCAAAAATAGGCCCAATGCTGCAACAACACTAAATATAACAACCACGGCATCCAAACATCATGTATCAATATGATAATAGAATATATCGCAAATATCTGTAAAATAAAGCCATACTGTTGAGGAATCCAGTTGGATCCCTCCAACCTGTTTCCCTGCATCCATAGATGTTAGCACAATACCAATCCCGTTTCAAGATGGGATATCGCGGTACATGGGTTTATATAAAATATTATCTGCTATTATGCGGTGCAATAGGGTCTCATCCGCTATATAATACGGGAAAATCAACTTCAAGTACATATATAATACCAATTCCACTTCAAGGTGGAATATCGTGGTATATGTGTTTAATAAATAACATCCGCTTAATATACGGCGTATAGGGTCTATTTCAATACAATAGGTAACAATTTATCATCCAAGCATACAATCAACACAATCAAGCAATTTTAAATCTAACTATTTAAAATTTAAACCGAAACAATTCGATTGAGTGAGAAGTTCTCACCTTGTTTCCAATAGCCATTTCAGCGTTTTATTCCGAATAAAATTAAACGCACGTTTAATTTTACCCAAAATTCATACTAGCTCCAATCAACCCCAATCCCGCTCCATCGCGTAGTATTCGTCAATACGAAACCGACGCAATTCGTTTCGTGTGAAACGGACCTCGTATGAAAAAGTTACACGGTTTTAAAGTTTATACGATTTAATATAATTCAATTTCATTCTCTATTTTACATTTTTAAACCTTGAAAATTCCTGGCCGTTAGATTTTAAGCTTCATCGATCAGGGCCACGAATTTCTTTTCTTCTCTATCGCATAAAACTTCCTCGGTTACCATACGCGCACGCAACACCCATTGCCGCCTTCATCAAGGAATTGTCGCACCTCCATTGATCGTCTAGCCAACGATCAGACAACGCCATACCGAAGCCCAACGCAAAAGCCACCTTCGGCTGCAATTTGGCCAAGCCCGGCCCTACATTGGCCTCGAAAAACGTGGACGAACAACGCGCCTTCAAGCTCAAATTACCGACGATCCATTGCTCGAATCACGATCATGACCGTTGAGATCGAAGATCTCACGTAGCTCTACAACTTTCATTTAGGAAGTTTGTCGAATTAATGTGTAGATTTGAAGAAAATTGGAGAACAAGGAGATGCAATTTCGGCCATTGAAATAGAGGTGGCGGCTGAAGCTTTTAGAGTTAGGGTTTGGTGTAAAATTATGAATATGGAGGTGCGACACAAAGCAACAGCTGAATTCCCACTGGAAAAACTAGGTTGAACAACATACACTGCTTCTGAAAATAAAGACGATTCCAATCTCTATCTCCCGATGAGGAAAAATCTTTGCTCCTTCGGAATATCCGAAAAATCACTAACCACCTCGATGGACTCTACAACTCCTGAAGATACCTCACTCCATGCAGAATATGACTCAAAAGAATTCCAGCATCATCGCAAATCACTTTTGCGGTTCTTCCCAACTCAGCCTCCAAAGATACAATCCTTGCTTCTTACATCAAACAGCTCAATACCATCCAACCAAAACAAAATCAAAACCCTTTAGATCAAATAAAAGGTCTATAGAAAAATTATGGGGAAGATAAGAAAATCTTAAGCTTCCACAGATTTGATCTATCTTGGTTATCCATCTATAAGGACAGATACAAAGGTAGGAGGGCAAAACAATCAAAGATAGAGAGATAAATTCCTCTAGAACTCATGTTGGAAATCCGAACAGATACCCAACAAATTTATATAAGTATATAGTTATATAAAAATTACAAATACGCGCTCTCAAGATAGACACCACTCCAAAGCCTAGGTATTATCTCAACCTATGCTCTGATACCAAGTGAAACAACCCGCCTTTCCTTCCACAGAAAGACGCATCATTCTTAAGAAAGAAAGAGGTAGAAATAGAATAGATAGAAGAAATGTACTCAAATAAATCAGAATCTCATAGCAGAACAAAACAAAATATAATATATAACATAACTATTACATAGTCTATTACATATCAGAGTTATTCAGATACAACAACACAGAATAGACAATTATACAAGTCTGTCTATTATACAACTCAAATACTACACATATATCACAGAGATACAACACAGCGGAAAAACACCATATAACTACAAGCGTTGAAGCCTCCTACTCCATAACTCCTCCAGTATTCGTCAAAGCAGACCTGAATCCCTTGGCTACTCGTAAAAATTTGAGTACCCAAGAGTTTAAGAAAAACAGAATAAACTCCGGGTCAGACATGGGTCTGGTGTGAGTAAACGGGTTAAAGTTGCTTAACTTTTAAAACCTTTGAAAAGAAAGGTATCACGTAAGACTTCCCACACATAAACATGGAAAAGTTTTTACCTTACGCTAACCAAAACATTTGATAAGAAATCCGATGATATTATAATAGTGTCTAGGGTTTTCAAATAAATATGAAATAGCTGAAATTGTTACATCTATTAAATTCCAGCTACTAGCCACAAAAGTGGGTAATACAATCAAAACCGTTGGCACTTATTGGATTTTGGATTCCATACAATGGCAGGGCTACTGGGGTACCGCCCGTCACAGTACGTGGCCTAAATCACCGTACCGAGGAGTACTCCGACTCCCCTGCAACACAAGGCCGGGACCATTCCTTACTGAACAGTTCCGAATAAGACCACCCCGGCGATTCTAACTAGCAATCGCCCCACATAGCCGAAATAAAAAGGTACATCTAGACAGGGATGTATCTCGCTCTCCAGTGGGAGCTACCCACGAAGCCTTGCTACACCTTCCCTGTTTTAGACATTCCCGGTTGATGAGGCTTGAGGCTACGATTACCTTTAGAGAACACATCTCTTAGAATGCTCATCGTCCACCTGACGATGTTCTGAAAGCATTCAATCCATACAAGTTCGTTCTGGGTTCGAACGAAACCGAAGGCATTATCTCGTTACACTCATTTTGGAATCACCCTCAGAGTTAACGACAATAAACCTTGCATTCTAAATTACCATCTCGAACCTATAAGAACTAGTTCCGTCAAACTCATTACGGAATCACCCACAGAGTTATACTGACGTATAGCTCTTACACCTCGAGTCTTCACTTGCTCCACTTCAATTCACGACCTAACGTTAATTTGGATCGATGTGGTTTTCGGATATCCAAATATGGAAACCCGATCCCGGTCTCATCGAAATCCAAATGCGTGTCTTTTAAGGCCAAGTTGTTTAAAGGTTTAAACAATTCAATTCAATACTTTACAATTCAATGCCTTGAAAACACACATCGATAACATAGATAAATATCACATATTTATCATTGATATAACCTATATCATCTCACAGAATGCCACAACACATATCATCAACAGATATCAATCCAATAGATATCATCCAATTCAACAACCAATCATCCATAAGCAAGCATTATCAATTCATATCATAATTAATCTAATTTCTTAAATTAATCCCTTAAGAATCAACCCCTAAATCTTGCTTATACAATCATTCATTAATCACTAACCTTAATTGATTAATCACTCTTTGATTAACTCCCTTAATCACTTAATTAATCCTTAATCCCAGATTAATTATCCTTTAATCATCAATTAATAAAACCTAATTATTAATTAATTTCCTTTAATACAAAGTAATTAATCCTTAATTACTTTCATAATTAATTAACTAACTTTTAATTAACAGATTAATTATCCATCAACTATCGATTAATAACCTTAATTATTAATCAATATCTCTTAATACAATTTAATTAATCCATAATTACTTTTATAATTAATTAATTAATTAATTAATTAACCAATTAATTATCTCTTAATTATTAATTAATAAACGTAATTATCAATTATTAATTAAGAACTTAATTACAGATTACTTACTCCTTAATCACCAGTTAATTGATTATTTAATTAACCCTTAATCAATTGTTAACCCATCCTTAATTAACAGATAATCATTCCTTAATTATCATTTGGTTAATCCTTAATCTCAATTGATTAATCAATTAATTACAAGTTAACAGCTTCTTAATTAATCCTTAAATACGGATTAATTATTCTCTAATTCTTTAATTAATAAAATTTAACTATAAGTTAAACAATTCTTAAATACTAATTAAGTAACCCTTATTACTTAATTAACAACTTATTAATTACTTAGTTAATAAATCTTAATCACTTAATTAATTAAGTTTAATTTCACTTAATTACTTGATTAATGAATCCTTAATCATTAATTAAAAATCTAGTTAATGATCTTTAATTACAATTTTAATTAATCTTGAATTAACAGCCTTTAATTCTTAATCATTTATTAACCAAGTAAATCATTTACCTTTAATTAGTTTCCTAATTAATACATTTTCTTTACTAATTAATTAAACTTACTTCTTCAAATTAACTCAATCAAAATTAAGATATTTAAAACCTTAATTAAGATAAACATTTACCTTATAAAATTCTTTAATTGATTTAACACATTAACAATCTTTATTACACATCTATTCCTACTTAATTAATTTTTTAAATTAAGTTCAAACTAAAACAATCTTTTGGCTTGATAAATTAAAGTTATCAAACACAACTTTAAATAACATAAGTATTTATCAGTTTATGGTTTAAACTAATTTCAACTTGTATTTAAAACTTCTCTTTATATAAACCATTAGAATTAACTTTTAAAACTTGTTTTCAAAATCATTCAAAATTTCTAAAAATGTTTAAATTTAACAAAACTTCAAAACATTTTAAAATATGTTAAATAAAACATTTGTTAAATACCTCAAGTAATTTATATAAAGTTTTTAACTAATTTACAATTTCCTAAATTTCAAAAGCAAGTTTTTAAACCTTTTTAAAATCTCTTAAAAACTGTTTTATATCCAGCTTCGGGTCAAACCCGTTACATACTCGGTTAAAACCCGAGTTTTATTCTTCCATTTTTTTATTTTTTACGTTGATTAATTACAGTTTGCAAAGACACAGATCTCCCACTAAACACACCCAAAAACACTTCGAGTCTTTCCCACCCAAACTCGAATGCCACTTCGAGAATTCCCAATGCCAAACAAACAGACACCCAACCACCGCCTCGTGCACATGCACGCCACCGTGGGTCACCACCGTCCAACGCCTCCGCCTCCAGCAACTTCCTCGTCACCTCCGCAACCAAAAACAATCACTCAAACTCACAGTCGCCACTTGGATCAAAATCTGGGTATGCTGCAGAACCCAAACCCAAACAACCCCGCTTAAACCACCTCCTAACTCCAAGCTCCGATCACCAGAAAATGCGCGACGCCGACCATCTCTTGCCTAGCCCATTTGCTACCTCCAGCCAAAGATTCGAAGCGCTCGATGCTACGGTGATCACAAAAAAAAAAAACTCCAACCAGCAAAAAAAACTAGGGCTTAAACCCAATTCCGGCCACCGCCGTCGCCACCGCCCCTTACAACCTCGACCACTATTTTTCCCCAAAACTCCAAGACGACCTCCATCTACAGAAGCAACCCCGATCCACCTAATTGCTCCATCATCCGGAAATCACCCAAATTCACATTTTCAGTAAAACCCAATTTCCACTCTCAATACTATTTTTTAAAATCTGGATTATTGTACAAAAAATCATACTCTTGAGTGATGATTCAATATATACACATGAATTAATAAAATTCAAAATTTTATTTTATTTCCTCATTTTATAGTTTGACTGCATTTTTAAGCTTACAGGTAAATCTCAACATGATTTGATTAATCATGATTTCATAAACTAGATGATTTACAACTTAACTAATTTGCTTTAGATTCAATCTTTAGGGTGTTTATGTGAAAGTTTGAATTTGTTTATTTATAAATTTTTTGTAAACATGAATGTTCAGAGGCAGAATAATTTACAGGCCTGCAGAAACATAAATACTTTCATGATTACAGAATTTAAACTATTTCCCAAACATACAAGTATCAATACTACTTTAGTAACAGATTATATCCTATTTAAGATTTTTATTAATTGTTTTAAATCCAAAGTTTCAAAGTTTTATATATATAAAAACTTGAATTTGTTTATTTATAAGAACTCTGTAAACATGAATGAACAGAGAACTTAATTTCAAAATGCAGAACCTATTTCATTCTTATTCCAGATGCAGACATCATCAACATGCAACTTCCCTTTAATTTTTTTATTTATATTCTACAGTTTAAATCTTGCTGTTTGAACAACCTATGCTTGAGCATTACAATTAAGAAATCCAACTAGAGAAGTACAACTAGATTTGTATTAATTTACACACTACAGTTTTCAGAAACAAAAAGAAATCAACATGCACATTCAATACCACAATCCTAGATACATGCAACATCATCACAAACAACTTCATTATCACAAAAGTATTTAAACAACCATTTATTAACCTACTTAAATTTTGAGTTAGTTGTTTACTCACCTCATTTTGACTATGCATAGAAATCTGTAACAGGAATGAAAACCCCCATTTGTTTTTGAAAACTTGTTGTTGCAATTTCCATAAACCATGGTGATGCTCAAAGCCTTTGAAAATGAGTTGCTTTCAGATTACATTGAAGCTTTAGAATTGGTTAGCAGGTCATTTTTGAATTTTGATCTCAGGCATGAAGTTGAAGCTTACTACATGTATGATAAAATACTGCAGATCTTTGAGGATGATCTTGAAGATTTGGGTAAAGTTTGCTAAAGGTTTGATAATTTCTGGTTTCAGGGATTTTCTTGAACATGAAGATTTGAATAGGTTTCAGTTTTGATAAGAACAACATGCAGTGTTTTGGAAATAAAAGGTTTGAGGAGACATGCATTTCTGTTTCAGGCTTAGGGAAGAATTTTCAGGTTTCATATTGAATTTTTATGGCCATGGATATTTGTTTGAATTCAAAGAAAAAGAATGAAGGAAGAAAGAATGAAGTTATATGATGTAATTTGTGGTTTATTAAAATTTAAGAAAAAGAAAAAAATAGGAAAAGAGACACTTGTTTAAATTTCTTACATTTGTCACAAGACATAGCTTAATTTATCACACATGTTAATCAAATAGCTTTAAAAATTAACACATGTCATGACCTATTTTTAAATTATTTTTAAATGATTTTTTAAAATCCTTTATTATCAATTTTCTTTAATATGTAAATATTTTACTAATTTATGAATGCTTTTATGCATTTATAAATGTGTTTTCTTTTCTTATAAAAATAAAACTTTCAAAAGAAAATAAGATATAAACTAATTAGATCCCAAATAAAATAACATAAAATTATTAAATCCACCTTTACAAGTTAATTTAAATGCTTTTGTATTTATCTACTATTAAATAAATATTTTACAAATTTATATAAATAAAATTCTTTTGTTTAAATTAATTCCAAAACAAAACTTATTTTTAAAATAAAACTTTATTCATAAATCTCTTATATACAACTGTATTTCAAGATATAAATTCTTTTTAAATTACAAATTCCCATTCAAATTTCAAATATAAAAATTCAAATTCAATTTAAACTTAAATTTAAAAATCAAATCAAATATATCCATATTAAATTAAACAAACACATTATTAAATTTAGAAATATTGAATTCTAATTTTAAAGTCAATTTTTAAATAAATAAATATTTAAGCAGCACTCAAAAAATTGAAATGTTAATTCTATTAAAATCAAATTTATAAAATAACATGAATAATTACTCCATTAAAAATCAATTTATTCTAAATTTAAATTCATCACATAAATTTTATTTTGATCATTTATATTTGAAGATACAGTTTTATCAATTTTAAATGATTTAATTAAGAGATTATCACATTTTAAATTCCCCGAAATTCCGGGATATTACATTCCTCCCCCCCTTAAAAGAATTTCGTCCTCGAAATTTAAAATAAAGATAATCCAAAATTTTTTATTTCATTACATTCTTCAAGCATTTCTATCAACCATTCATTATCATCCAACAACAATCTATCTTAAACAAACAGTTTATTTAAACAACCAATTTATTCAATCAAACAATCCTAGCTATCTGGACATAGATCCAGATAAGTCTTTCTAAAATTATTCAGAGTTTTCCAAGACAAACTCTGAAATCCTAACTCCACAACAAAAGATAGATCGTTCACGTATTTCCTCAGAAGAGATACATGAAAAACAATGTGAATTCCAGTCATCCAAACTGGCAATTCAACCTGAACACTAAACTTCTCCTGATAAGCACCATCATGGCAGATACCTCACAAACCAAAACTAGCTGGAGAAGATAACATCACAATTGCTAACAATGCTGACTGGCACACCAAGCAGTCAGATAAATTCTCAAGAAAACTCAGCCAAAGAAGCTACAGTACGGATTGCCTCAACCAGAATAAAATGGCGTTCTTGGTTAACCGATTCACAATCACCCATATTCCTATAATTTCCTCTTTAGTCCTTGGCAAACCTTCGAAGAAATCAGAAGAAATCACTTTCCACTGGAACTTCCACTCTGGAATCTCCAAAGATAACAAACCGGCGGTCTTCTGCTGATCACCAACACCTGCTGACAGATCGCACATCCAAAGATGAAAGCAGCAACTTCCTACTTCGTACTTGGCCATTAGAAGATTCTCTTCATATCCATATATTTCTGAACACCCGGGCTGGACACTCAACTCGGAACGATGACTTCCTGCCAAAACTTCTTGCTTTAAAATTCAAGAAATCGGAACACGAATCCTTCCGATGATCCTCAATGTTCCCTAGACCAATCCATCTCAAAACTGGAACACTGACCATCATTGACTCACTACATCCATCTCAGACACACACAAATGTCCGGGCAGATCTCAAATTTATTCTTACCATTGTAGATAGCTAGAACAGGCACACCAGTCAGCCTTGCCTTCAAATCCGATAAAATCTCTTCACACTCGTGTCCACTTCTACTCCTGTAGAATTCTGCCTAACCAGAAAAACTGCGGTTGTTACTACTTCTGAATAGTAACTATCCAGGCTGGATCTACAGAAATACCATTACTAAAACAAAAATGCTTCTTTAAAGCCTCTAATACTAACTCCAAATGTCGCTATCTCTCCTCTTCGGACTTGGAGTAGACAAGAAAAACATTGATGAAAACAAGAATATCTTATACCACACATCACAAAAGCTTGATTCATCAAATCCACAGAGAATCTCAAAAGACTCATCCGTCTAGGCCACAAAGCAACAACTGAATTCCCACTGGAAAAACTAGGTTGAACAACATACACTGCTTCTGAAAATAAAGACGATTCCAATCTCTATCTCCCGATGAGGAAAAATCTTTGCTCCTTCGGAACATCCGAAAAATCACTAACCACCTCGATGGACTCTACAACTCTTGGAGATACCTCACTCATGCAGAATATGACTCAAAAGAATTCCAGCATCATCGCAAATCACTTTTGCGATTCTTCCCAACTCAGCCACCAAAGATACAATCCTTACTTCTTACATCAAACAGCTCAATACCATCCAACCAAAACAAAATCAAAACCCTTTAGATCAAATAAAAGGTCTCTAGAAAAACTATGGGGAAGATAAGAAAATCTTAAGCTTCCACAGATCTGATCTATCTTGGTTATCCATCTATAAGGATAGATACAAAGGTAGGAGGGCAAAACAATCAAAGATAGAGAGATAAATTCCTCTAGAACTCATGTTGGAAATCCGAACAGATACCCAACAAATTTATATAAGTATATAGTTATATAAAAATTACAAATACGCGCTCTCAAGACAGACACCACTCCAGAGCCTAGGTATTATCTCAACCTATGCTCTGATACCAAGTTAAACAACCCGCCTTTCATTCCAAAGAAAGACGCATCATTCTTAAGAAAGAAAGAGGTAGAAATAGAATAGATAGAAGAAAAGAACTCAAACAAATCAGAATCTCACAATGGAACGAAACAAATTATAATATATAACATAACTGTTACATAGTCTATTACATATCAGAGTTATTCAGATACAACAACACAGAATAGACAGTTATACAAGTCTGTCTATTATACAACTCAAATACTACACATATATCACAGAGATACAACACAGCGGAAAAACACCATATAACTTCAAGCGCTGAAGCCTCCTGCTCCATAACTCCTCCAGTATTCGCCAAAGCAGACCTGAATCCCTTGGCTACTCGTAAAAATTTGAGTACCCAATAGTTTAAGAAAACAGAATAAACTCCGGGTCAGACATGGGTCTGGTGTGAGTAAACGGGTTAAAGTTGCTTAACTTTTAAAACCTTTGAAACGAAAGGTATCACGTAAGACTTCCCACACATAAACATGGAAAAGTTTTTACCTTACGCTAACCAAAACATTTGATAAGAAATCCGATGATATTATAATAGTGTCTAGGGTTTTCAAATAAATATGAAATAGCCGAAATTGTTACATCTATTAAATTCCAGCTACTAGCCACAAAAGTGGGTAATACAATCAAAACCGTACGCACTTATTGGATTTTGGATTCCATACAATGGCAGGGCTACTGGGGTACCGCCCGTCACAGTACGTGGCCTAGATCACCGTACCGAGGAGTACTCCCACTCCCCTGCAACACAAGGATGGGACCATTCCTTACTGAACAGTCCCGAATAAGACCACCCCGGCGATTCTAGCTAGCAATCGCCCCCACACAGCCGAAATAAAAAGGGACATCTAGACAGGGATGTATCTCGCTCTCCAGTGGGAGCTACCCACGAAGCCTTGCTGCACCTCCCCTGTTTTAGCCATTCCCGATTGATGAGGCTTGAGGCTACGATTACCTTTAGAGAACACATCTCTTAGAATGCTCATCATCCACCTAACGATGTTCTGAAAACATTCAATCCATACAAGTTCATTCCGGGTTCGAACAAAACCGAAGGAATTATCTCGTTACACTCATTTTGGAATCACCCTCAGAGTTAACGACAATAACCCTTGCATTCTAAATCACCATCTCGAACGTATAAGAACTAGTTTCGTCAAACTCATTACGGAATCACCCACAGAGTTATGCTGACGTATAGCTCTTACACCTCGAGTCTTCACTTGCTCCACTTGGATTCACGACCTAACGTTAATTTGGATCGATGTGGTTTTCGGATGTCCAAATATGGAAACCCGATCCCGGTCTCATCGAAATCCAAATGCGTGTCTTTTAAGGCCAAGTTGTTTAAAGGTTTAAACAATTCAATTCAATACTTTACAATTCAATGCCTTGAAAACACACATCGATAACATAGATAAATATCACATATTTATCATTGATATAACCTATATCATCTCACAGAATGCCACAACACATATCATCAACAGATATCAATCCAATAGATATCATCCAATTCAACAACCAATCATCCATAAGCAAGCATTATCAATTCATATCATAATTAATCTAATTTCTTAAATTAATCCCTTAAGAATCAACCCCTAAATCTTGCTTATACAATCATTCATTAATCACTAACCTTAATTGATTAATCACTCCTTGATTAACTCCCTTAATCACTTAATTAATCCTCAATCCCAGATTAATTATCCTTTAATCATCAATTAATAAAACCTAATTATTAATTAATTTCCTTTAATACAAAGTAATTAATCCTTAATTACTTTCATAATTAATTAATTAACTTTTAATTAACAGATTAATTATCCATCAAATATCGATTAATAACCTTAATTATTAATCAATATCTCTTAATACAATTTAATTAATCCATAATTACTTTTATAATTAATTAATTAATTAATTAATTAACCAATTAATTATCTCTTAATTATCAATTAATAAACCTAATTATCAATTATTAATTAAGAACTTAATTACAGATTACTTACTCCTTAATCACCAGTTAATTGATTATTTAATTAACCCTTAATCAATTGTTAACCCATCCTTAATTAACAGATAATCATTCCTTAATTATCATTTGGTTAATCCATAATCTCAATTGATTAATCAATTAATTACAAGTTAACAGCTTCTTAATTAATCCTTAAATACGGATTAATTATTCTCTAATTCTTTAATTAATAAATTTTAATTATAAGTTAAACACTTCTTAAATACTAATTAAGTAACCCTTATTACTTAATTAACAACTTATTAATTACTTAGTTAATAAATCTTAATCACTTAATTAATTAAGTTTAATTTCACTTAATTACTTGATTAATGAATCCTTAATCATTAATTAAAAATCTAGTTAATGATCTTTAATTACAATTTTAATTAATCTTGAATCAACAACCTTTAATTCTTAATCATTTATTAACCAAGTAAATCATTTACCTTTAATTAGTTTCCTAATTAATACTTTTTCTTTACTAATTAATTAAACTTACTTCTTCAAATTAACTCAATCA
Source organism: Allium cepa (assembly GCA_030765085.1). Taxonomy (NCBI): domain Eukaryota; kingdom Viridiplantae; phylum Streptophyta; class Magnoliopsida; order Asparagales; family Amaryllidaceae; genus Allium; species Allium cepa. The sequence goes on along the minus strand of CM060938.1, from coordinate 607,210,711 downwards.
AAATTAAGATATTTAAAACCTTAATTAAGATAAACATTTACCTTATAAAATACTTTAATTGATTTAACACATTAACAATCTTTATTACACATCTATTCCTACTTAATTAATTTTTTAAATTAAGTTCAAACTAAAGCAATCTTTTGGCTTGATAAATTAAAGTTATCAAACACAACTTTAAATAACTTAAATATTTACCAGTTTATGGTTTAAACTAATTTCAACTTGTATTTAAAACTTCTCTTTATATAAACCATTAGAATTAACTTTTAAAACTTGTTTTCAAAATCATTCAAAATTTCTAAAATTGTTTAAATTTAAGAAAACTTCAAAACATTTTAAAATATGTTAAATAAAACATTTGTTAAATACCTCAAGTAATATATATAAAGTTTTTAACTAACTTACAATTTCCTAAGTTTCAAAAGCAAGTTTTTAAACCTTTTTAAAATCTCTTAAAAACTGTTTTATATCCAGCTTCGGGTCAAATCCGTTACCTGCTCGGTTAAAACCCGAGTTTTCTTCTTCCATATTTTTTTTACATTGATTAATTACAGTTTGCAAAGACACAGATCTCCCACTAAACACACCCGAAAACACTTCGAGTCTTTCCCACCCAAACTCGAATGCCACTTTGAGAATTCCCAATGCCAAACAAACAGACACCCAACCACCGCCTCGTGCACATGCACGCCACCGTGGGTCACCACCGTCCAACGCCTCCGCCTCCAGCAACTTCCTTGTCACCTCCGCAATCAAAAACAATCACTCAAACACACAGTCTCCACTTGGATCAAAATCTGGGTATAATGCAGAACCCAAACCCAAACAACCCCACTTAAACCACCTCCTAACTCCAAGCTCCGGTCACCAGAAATTGCGCGACGCCATCCATCTCTTTCCTAGCCCATTTGCTACCTCCAGCCAAAGATTTGAAGCGCTCGATGCTACGGTGATCACAAAAAAAAAACTCCAACCAGCAAAAAAAACTAGGGCTTAAACCCAATTCCGGCCACCACCGTCGCCACCGCCCCTTACAACCTCGACCACTATTTTTCTCCAAAACTCCAAGACGACCTCCATCTACAGAAGCAACCCCGATCCACCTAATTTCTCCATCATCCCGAAATCACCCAAATTCACATTTTCAGTAAAACCCAATTTCCACTCTCAATACTATTTTTTAAAATCTGGATTTTTGTACTAAAAATCATACTCTTGAGTGATGATTCAATATATACACATGAATTAATAAAATTCAAAATTTTATTTTATTTCCTCATTTTATAGTTTGACTGAATTTTTAAGCTTATAGGTAAATCTCAACATGATTTGGTTAATCATGATTTCATAAACTAGATGATTTACAACTTAACTAATTAGCTTTAGATTCAATCTTCAAGGTGTTTATGTGAAAGTTTGAATTTGTTTATTTATAAAATTTTTGTAAACATGAATGTTCAAAGGCAGAACAATTTACAGGCCTGCAGAAACATAAATACTTTCATGATTACAGAATTTAAACTATTTCCCAAACATACAAGTATCAATACTACTTAAGTAACAGATTATATCCTATTTAAGATTTTTATTAATTGTTTTAAATCCAAAGTTTCAAAGTTTTATATATATAAAAACTTGAATTTGTTTATTTATAAGAACTCTGTAAACATGAATGAACAGAGAACTTAATTTCAAAATGCAGAACCTATTTCATTCTTATTCCAGATGCAGACATCATCAACATGCAACTTCCCTTTAATTTTTTTTATATTCTACAGTTTAAATCTTGCTGTTTGAACAAACTATGCTTGAACATTACAATTAAGAAATCCAACTAGAGAAGTACAACTAGATTTGTATTAATTTACACACTACGGTTTTCAGAAACAAAAAGAAATCAACATGCACATTCAATACCACAATCCTAGATACATGCAGCATCATCACAAACAACTTCATTATCACAAAAGTATTTAAACAACCATTTATTAACCTACTTAAATTTTGAGTTAGTTGTTTACTCACCTCATTTTGACTATGCATAGAAATCTGTAACAGGAATGAAAACCCCCATTTGTTTTTGAAAACTTGTTGTTGCAATTTGCAGAAACCATGGTGATGCTCAAAGCCTTTGAAAATGAGTTGCTTTCAGATTACATTGAAGCTTTAGAATTGGTTATCAGGTCATTTTTGAATTTTGATCTCAGGCATGCAGTTGAAGCATAGTACATGTATGATAAAATACTGCAGATCTTTGAGGATGATCTTGAAGATTTGGGTAAAGTTTGCTAAAGGTTTGATAATTTCTGGTTTCAGGGATTTTCTTGAACATGAAGATTTGAATAGGTTTCAGTTTTGATAAGAAATGAAAGGTTTGAGGAGACATGCATTTCTGTTTTAGGCTTAGGGAAGAATTTTCAGGTTTGATATTGAATTTTTGTGGCCATGGATATTTGTTTGAATTCAAAGAAAAAGAATGAAGAAAGAAAGAATGGAAGTTATATGATGTAATTTGTGGTTTATTAAAATTTAAGAAAAAGAAAAAATAGGAAAAGAGACACTTGTTTAAATTTCTTACATTTGTCACAAGACATAGCTTAATTTATCACACATGTTAATCAAATAGCTTTAAAAATTAACACATGTCATGACCTATTTTTAAATTATTTTTAAATCATTTTTTAAAACCCTTTATTATCAATTTTCTTTAATATGTAAATATTTTACTAATTTATGAATGCTTTTATACATTTATAAATGTGTTTTCTTTTCTTATAAAAATAAAACTTTCAAAAGAAAATAAGATATAAACTAATTAGATCCCAAATAAAATAACATAAAATTATTAAATCCACTTTTACAAGTTAATTTAAATGCTTTTGTATTTATCCACTATTAAATAAATATTTTCCAAATTTATATAAATAAAATTCTTTTTTTTTAAATTAATTCAAAAACAAAACTTATTTTTAAAATAAAACTTTATTCATAAATCTCTTATATACAAATGTATTTCAAGATATAAATTCTTTTTAAATTACAAATTCCCATTCAAATTTCAAATATAAAAATTCAAATTCAATTTAAATTTAAATTTAAAAATCAAATCAAATATATCCATATTTAATTAAACAAACACATTATTAAATTTATAAATATTGAATTCTAATTTTAAAGTCAATTTTTAAATAAATAAATATTTAAGCAGCACTCAAAAAATTGAAATGTTAATTCTATTAAAATCAAATTTATAAAATAACACGAATAATTACTCCATTAAAAATCAATTTATTCTAAATTTAAATTCATCACATAAATTTTATTTTGATTATTTATATTTGAAGATACAGTTTTATCAATTTTAAATGATTTAATTAAGAGATTATCACATTTTAAATTCCCTGAAATTCCGGGATATTACAAAAATGGCAATATATATATCACAAATATACATCTCATCAAGGTAATGAGGCATCCCGTAGGGAAAAAAGTGTAAAAGTGCGATATGTAATCCGAGATATGTACCTTATATATTATTAGCGGGCATATACGGCTAGTATAGCGCGAAAGCGAGCTCTAAATGCGAAGCAAGTGCAATCCGCACCTACTAAACACTCAACAATAATGAGAAACATGTATATAGAAAATAATACTGATATACAACATATACCAGAAGCAACAACAATATGTGCCAATATAGCAAATGCAACAAAAAGCAATAAATGCAACCATTAAACGACTGTCATCCAACAACAATTTCAATCATCAAATCAACATACATTCACTTCTCATTAATATTCAATAAATTGGTTTTTCATTTAATCACATTTGATTCATTAACATTGGACTTTACTAACATTCATTTTCAATTAGTTTATATTCACTAATTCACATTCAAGTTAGTTCACTTCCACATTCAAATCAAATTTCATAGCTTCCAATTTTTATCAATTCAACTTCATTAACACATAATGAATTATCTACAATCAACTAATCAATCATATAACAACCAAATCATAACCATCATAACCAAATTATTAAATTTACATTCAATTTGGTTTAACACTTTTAATTCAAATTGGTTGATATTAAATTGACTTTTCTTTCAATTATTCAATTTCCAGTTTACTACTTTTTAATGAATTAACATTTACATTCATTATCCTATATCAATTCATTTACATTCGATTGATTAATATTAAATTCATTAGTTCAATTCAATTGCTAATTCATTTAACAAATAAGGTTGAATTTCATTTATATAACTGAAGTCCATATTCATCGCTTCACTTTATTAATTTACTTCGATACCAAAATCAACTTCATTCAACATCACTTAAGTTATATTCCATTTCAAACATCATTTGTTTAACTTAACTTAAATTTCCAAATCCTTTAACTTTACCAAAGCTAAAATATTTATTATTTCATATTATAAGTTCAAAACTTGATTACTTATATTCAACAATTACAGCTTGGATTTTTAATTTCAAATTTGTTTATCACAACCAAACTTCAATTTTTTTTATTTACTATGATAACAAATCCATCACATAGAAACTTGAAAATGATACTGATGATGCTGCAGTCATCGCCCTTATTATTTCCCAGCGACAGTAGTGAATTCAGTGCTTAATATTCTTTCAAAAATTTTCCTTTTATTCATAAATCACATTTATAAATCTTTTTATTTTGGAAAATAATTTCCAAATTAAACAGGATTCAACATTTTCAATTCATAGTTCAAATTCATTTTTATTTACAACTCATATTTATAAATATATTCATATAGTTTCACTTACTATATATAAGATCATTTCACAATTGTAAATCACATTAATTATAATTCCATACTTATTAATTCATTTTCTTATACAATTTATTCTTTTACAATATGTTTCATTTAACTTATTTAAACAACTTTTATTAACTTGCATATATTCTTACATTTCAACAACCAAACAATCAATTTATATACACTTTAATAATTCTTAAAAATTATTCCTTTATATGTGAAATATAATCGAGGTAAAATTATTTCATTTACCCCATTTTAAAATGATGCTATGTCGACTTGCCTCATTTAAGAGTTTAGAAATCCCTATCAATAATATGGCGTCCCACATACCGACCATAGTTCACAAACCGCTCAGTGGATAAGAAAACACAATATAAAACATTTTTTTTTATTCACTAACAAATATGTGCTCATATCTATTATTACACTCACACTCATTCTAGAGTACTACTGACTCTATCTCTATGAGTAATTCCCAACAGAGCCAAGGTTGTCGCTTAACCAAATGCTCTGATACCAACTGTAACGATCAAGGGATTTTCAACTTCTAAAAATCGACATCAATACGTCCACTGTATCAACTACCGACCAATCGAAGGTTAGAAAACCCAACCATTAGGGTTAAAGAAGAGGTAGAAGATAGAAGAAGAAAGAAAGAAAGAAGAAAACAGAAACAATAACAGAATCTTACAATCGCAGCGGAACAACATATAATAGATAAATGAATAATCTTTAAATCAAAAGAACTGTATCAGTTATTACATTTCATCACATTACATTACATTATTAGAGTTTACAACAACAAACAGCAGAAGAGAAATACTCTTTACTAGTTGATACGCCATGCCATATAGCTTGCCTCTATATCTCTACAGCAACTCCTGAATTCCAGAATGACTTGATAACCTGACTCTAGACTGCCCGTGTGGAAAATGATGGGCACACAGAGTTTAGAAAGGAAACAATAAACTCCAGGTCAGTCATAGGACTGGTGCGAGAACTTAAAACAGTTTATCTTAAAAAAACAAACAAATAAATATTTTAAGGTAGATTCGCAATGCTTTTAGAAAATGAGACTACCATAAGGCCTCCTGCACACACACACACAATGCAAATGCAGAATCGGAGGAGATTTCTCCTTATGATAGTCAAACATGCTTGATACGCAAATTTCTTTGATATTATTACTATAAGTGCAAAGTGTAGGAAAACATTTCAAAAGTATGATATAAATCTTAGCCAACATAGACATTTCACAGTTATGCCTACTATAGCTACCATGTTCAATAACAGGTTACCGCCACATTCCATGGCAGATTATACAACTACAATCGTAAAGGGCTCGTATTGTTTTGTTTGGATTTCCAACAAATGGTCGGGCAAAGAAACTTCCCAAGTAAAATGGAACGCCTCTGGAAGGACGTCCCCGGATCCTAACCGGATCTATGCTAGACATGGCCGGGTTACCCCTAGCTGGGTAACAACTGACACGAGTATGTCATCCCCCGGTTGTAAACAACCTTTATCCAAGGATCCTCTCAACCAACAACCACAAAATAATAAGTTTGCAGCAACCACAAAGTAAGTATCCGGGCTCCATACCATGATACCACTCATAATCCAGACGGAAATGATATATCCTCAGAGGGCGCTATCCTCAAATAACCTTGCTGCTACAATTCCTGTTTCGACCATAACAGGGGTGTGAGGTTCGACGAAGCCTCGTCCACAAAGCTACGCTTTTCACAAAAGCCATGCTTTGATCAACAAATGATCAGCAGCACTCAGCATGCCACATTACCAAATTGGGAATATATCACTAATAACCATCAACTACATAACCTCTGAGCTCGTACGTCTCAGAGAAGGGTGTTAAGCTAAGGGAATAAATTCTCCACCACCAACAGAAATGTATTTGAAAGAAATCTTCTTTATATCTCAAAATGTAATGTCAAACATATAATCCATACAAGTTTGTTCTGGGTTCGAACAGAACCGAAGGCACTTCCGAAGAAGCCCTTGCAATACGGATATTCATAATCCCAAATGAACTTCCCATCACAAAGGAAATCTCCATACCGTAGCTATCGTTGCAGAGACAATCGATAGGTCATCCTATCATTCTCGTAAATACCCGGCTTCAACACCGGTCTTCAAATGCAATCCCATTTCGTCGAATCATTATTCAGAATGGGATTTATGACCCAAAGGTCCTCTCCCGGCTAAACCGAATAACGTGTGCTTACTTATAAAAATAAGTGTAGCATTCAAATTCAAGCAAATCACAACAAATACCCATTTAAAGGTGAATATTGATAGTCGGTTATTGAACTATCAAGGCCGGCAAACAAATATCCAGCACCATAACAATCACTAGGCCCTTTTTATTAATCTTCCATGAATTAAATGACTTGCCAGATATT